>OX453039.1:4200000-4667500 GCA_949699805.1 Tromatobia lineatoria | reverse complement strand
TTAATGTTTTTGTCAGCGCGTTTCAGCCTCAAGTATTCATCTAATTCTCCTCTCCAATGCGTACTCGTTTTTTTCAACGTCTTGTCTGTTTCAAGAAACGCTTCTAATGCGTTTGATGGGTGAAAGAGAAACCGACGGAAGGGGTTGATCAAGCGATTTTTCAAAATATTTTGTACGGTATATGTACTCAAATTGCTCAATCAATTTTTTCGCCATTTCTTTACCCCATGTGGTTTGCTCGAAAGTTTCTACTTTGTGTCGCGGGTCGAGGATAAGTACTATGCAATAGATCCAATTAGTCTTTGCATAGTGCTTTACCAATTTATCTCTAGCTGCAATGGGCGCTTGACATATAACTTCGTGCACGACATTGTCAGCCGATGTTGTTTGGTATCGCTGTATATAGGTCGCCAGTTTATCGATCATCAAATTGATTCCTATGGCAGGGGACCAACTCTACACCTCCCAAGTCGACACGAAGATCTACATTTGCGTCTACACAAATAGTCGACACAGAATCACTTTACGCGCATGCAACTTAACGTAAAATAACTCGATACCTAGCACCAAACACCGTCGGCTTTACGCAAGAACGAATAAATGTCTTCGTGTCGATTTGGAAGGTGTAGAGTCAGTCCCCTGCCATTCCTATCACAACTAAGGGCAACGTTACGTATTTCTCACCACCCAGAGCAGTGGATATCACGTCGAACTGTCGTAGGAATTTTATAAGTTCCGTTAAAAACGACCACTCAGTGACTGATAGGCGATAAATTTCGATTTCCGGGTTCTTTTCACACAGCAAATTCAGCGCCTTTTTCATTTGGAGCGCAGCGTCTATCATGTCCCACGTCGAATTCCATCGTTACTCCAAGATTTGGAGTGTGCATTTGAGAATTCGTGGTCTCACAACACGACTTTAGTTTAGTGCTCCACTGCTCTGAATATTTAATCTTTCTGAACAGTTTTTGAAGTTTTGTTAGTACTCGTGAGCAGTCGTTGTAGGAAGTGTCTTCGCTATCGTCGAGTGTGTCTTCGTCAGTCGTCTCAACCTTTTCTTCGATATTCGACTAAAACAAACGCAGCATATCGTTAACAGCCAAATTGATGACGTAGGCAAAACAACGGAAATGCTGATTAATCAGGTCAAATGTAATACCCTCAGACGCCATCAGTGGTGCAAGCTGTCGAAGAATCGTAGTATTTGCGGACGCGCTGTCAAGAGTTATGCCTTGCACTTTATCCAAAATGCTATATCGCTTCAAGCTTTCGATAAATAGCTCGGCAATGTCTCGTCCAGAATGCAAGCCATTTGAAGGTGTGAAATCGATAACTAATGACTGCATTGTCCATTCGGCATCGATAAAATGAGCAGTCACAGCATAGAACGATTTGTTCGCTACCGACGTCTAGCCGTCCACAGTGAAGGATATCTTCGAGGAGTTTTGTTGCAGGATTTCCATTACTGTTTGTTGCATTTTGAAGAATCGTGCGAGGATCTTCGATCGAAATGCATCACGCTTCGGGGCCATTGCGCTTGGGTTGAGAAAATTGAACAATTCTCGAGTAGGTTTGTCGTCAAAGAAACAGAACGGCAAATATTTCTTCGCAATATAATCGACTAACATATCGTTCAATTTCTCTTGGGAGAAGACTTCTCTATTCTGAAAAAGTACCGGGAATATGGTTATACTTTTTTACAATCAAAGAAACAATAGTTGGTTACGCAGTCGAGGGTAGGAAAAAAAAGTTGGGCGTTCAAATTGCGAACGACGGAATATTAAGGTAGTCGTCTCGACACGTGCTAGTCTAATCAGTGATAAATTTTGAAAAGTATTTCTACAAATGATTGTGGTTCGATTATGGTTTTTGAAATTAATTCGCACACCAGAATGTATTATTAATATTCGAATACATCCACAGCCACAGTTTGAAAGGAAAATGCACTGGTATGTGCAAATATTTGAAGGTCTTTCGGTCATCCAGCTATATATTACAAAAAACCGTTATATTAGTCCGATTTTAATAAGCAATAGCTCATTTTGCTTATTGAAAGATGCGTCAACGATTTAATGGAAAGAATTTGCAGTACAGAGAAACCTCGCTTATACGGCCTTCGATTAACCAAGGCTCTGCGTTGTCCGAGGCACCAGACTAATCCGAGCACTCTGCTGGTTAACCGAGGTGGAGACCCGGATATTACGGAAAAATTCGGATTTGCAGCTAAAAAACGAATGAGCATGTTAGGCAGTCTTGTATTACTGATTTTCTTAAGTGACTCTAGTACTAAGTACTAACGCTCTGCTTTACCAAAGATTAACGTACGTACGTGCGTTCGTTAGGATTAACGTATGTTCGAGACATGATTACGAATTCTTATTTGTTACTATTTCAAATTCATATTAAAAAAAAGTGTCTGATTTGTGTGCGTTTCCGTATTATTCGAGTTTTCACTAATCCGAGGTACCTCCTCCCCACATTACCTGGGATATCCAGGGTTTTGCTGTAGTATTGATTGTTTGAAAGTTACAACCATTTGTATGTCCAATGTTGGGCGAAGTTGGATAAACAGGGGGCTGTAATTTTTGTACAAATAATACTATTTAAAGACTTCTCTATTTAATCGTGAAAGCATCATTCATTAAAGAAAATGAGCTATCGCATATTATAATCGGACTAATATTACAATTTTTTTAAATACAAAAGTGGATGACAAGAACATCTCATCAAAAATTTGCATATATCGGTGTGTTTTATATTTTGTATGCACTGTTTTCGGCTTTGGAGATTTGGAGTATCTAACTTTCAAAAATCCTGTAATTTTAGTATTGGCAATTTTGAAAATCTCAAACTTCATTTTCAAACAGCTTTTGATGTACTTATATATTAAGAACACATGCTAATGTCTAATTGAGTTTATAAAAGCGTTAATTGAATCTCAAAAATGTGTAAAAACGCTATTCAAAGTTAAGCGCTGATGTGAATACCTTAACTGTGTATATTTGAGATTTTCAAAATTGCCAATACTAAAATTACAGGGTTATTGGAAGTTAGATACTCCAAATCTCCAAAGCCGATAACAGTGCATACAAAATATGGTTCATAATTAAATCCGCCTCAAATACACCATTAATTAATATAATATCTTCTTTAAAGCCACTTCCCCATCAATTTCTATGCATTTCTGTAGGTACTCGCGATGCAGATGTCTTTTTAAGCCGGTTGTTTCCATCAGACATTTTGATTCGTTTCGCAGGACCGTTGCACAATTTGCATGTAGCAAATTTGACGTTGTTCTCGTCGACGCTGATGTTAAATGCGTCGTTACGGAGATATTTGGACGTTTCAGAAGATTTCTTTTCCGGTCCATTATCCGCTTTGTTCGTATTTGCGGTGTTCTCAGTAGTCAATGCGGTGTTCTCAGCTAGAGCAATAATCTCGGCTGCTGTTCCTGCTCTAGTCACTGCTTCTGAACATTTTCTTTTTTCGAGAACCGCGACGGGATTCAAGAAATCGTTTCATTGCGCGGGTGAGGACCTTTGACGATTCCGAGAAACGAGCGAGAATCTCGAATCTCGTAGTAACAACCAAATAATAACGGGACGAGACTTCAGCTCGCTGTCAAATTCGAGACCGAGAAAAGAACATCATTATGTTCACGATCTCGAACCTGTCTCGATCAGTTGACTATCAAAATCGAGACGTTAGTCTCGAGCTCGGTGTTTTCTCGCTTGTCTCGCTCGCCCGCATCACTAGTCTCGTCGGACTCGTTGTGTGTTGCCTTGTTGGGCTAGTTTTGTTTGATCTCATTGGACTCGTTGTGTGTTGCCTCGTTGGGTTAGTTTCGACGCGCCTCGTTGTGCATTTTCCTTTCTCGAACTCGTATTTCGTAGTCGTTTTATTTCTTAATTTGTCACCTTGGTCAGTTTTTTTTCCGTTCGTTGTGTCTTCTCGAGATTGCCAGTTCGTTTCCCTTCGTGTGATTGGGTTTTGAGCGTAATCCTTTTTCCTTTGCCTGGTCATTGCTTTTCTTAATATGGGTTTGTCATCCTCTGTCGTTGGTGGTTGGTAGTTGTCGTCATCTATCGACGAATTTGTTTTATATTGTGCACTCTCCTCTGTTTTGTTTGTTGTTGTTGTTAGGTTTTTGTTTGATGTTTTTTTCAGTGTTTCGTTCTTCTTTGAGTCAGTTTTTTGTTGTGTACTTGGTGTTGTTGATGTTGTTAATGTTGTTGGTGCTGTTAGTATTTTTTGTGTTGTTGGTATTGTTGGCGTGTAATGTGAGGTTACGGTCGCTTCAAATGGTTTGCCGGAAAATTTAATTTTCCTAAAATATTGACATTGGTTCGGTTGTATTTTCAGTGCAGCGTCTTTCAGTTTCCTGTCGAGTCCGTTGAATTTAGCAGCATGTTTTTCACAGGTTTTTGCGTAAATAACAATCTTTTGTCGATAGACAAACAATTCGTTTTCGCTTAATCCAGATAATACAAGGTCAATTAATCTATCGGGTGTTGCAGTAGTTTCGATATCTAGAAACTGGTCAACTGGTCCAAAACATAGAAATTTTGCGGTATCGAAAAGAATATAGTTGTATTCGATGAATGACTCGGATTGCGAGTATCAATAGCCATGTGCCATGCATGTTGGTCGTTTAAGTCGTTTCCAGAAAGCAAAACCCAAACACAAGAGTCTTCAGTCGTTTCGGATGGGAGGTTGGTTGTGTTGTAAGATTGATTAGGGTACAAGTCGTCTCCAAATACATAAAACAATTTTCGATGTTTTAAGATTAAGGGAAAGGCATGATCTCTTTCTTCCTGATTTAGATCGTCTGAATGGAGAAGAAAACATAATTGGCATTGACGGTCGTGTGATTTTAATTTTCAACCATTAACTCCAATAATTACATCGAGAATTAATACTATCGTAGGATTCTGAGAAATTTTTTGAACTGCTTGTAATTCTATTGTAGGGATTTCGATCGCTACTGTATTAGAAGTGGTATTGATTGCAAAAAGTTACGCTCTACCGTTGAGGTTTCTTACGAAAGCGTTTCCAAAATAGATTCCCCTTTAAAATTTTATTTCCGGATTGTGACCTTCACAAAGATTTTGATTTTTAATTTTGACGGCAATGAGAGTTTTCGCTCTGGGTGGGATTAATATAGTAACTGAACTGACAATTTCGCTTATATTTTGGTCGTTTGTATTTAGTGCATTAAATTCATGTTCTACGTCACACCGTTTCGCGAAACGACAATTTAGTTTTTCAAATTGCTATGGTTGTTTGTGACTATTTGTACTTTTTCATGATGCAAAAGGCTGTTATGTCTGGAACCTAAGTTATCTCGGCGTCCGTTATCTGAGTTGTAGTTTTGGTCGCGTTCGTTTACGTGATATTCATCTTGTGAGTTGTGTCGAGATCTGTCTCGTGAGTTGTGTCGACATCTGTCTCGTGAGTTGTGACGATATTTGTTTTGTGAGTTAGGTCGATACCGATCGATTTGGTGATCTTGATATCTGTCGCGTCGGCTTTGTGGATACCTATCCAGTGAGTTTTGTCTGTATTTGTCGTAAAAATTTTGTCTGTATTTGTCGCGAGAATTTTGTTCGTATGGTGGTGTGAATTTTGTCTGTATCTGCCACGTGAATTTTGTCTGTATTGGTCGCGTGAGTTGTTGTGGTAATCATTTTGGTATCTGTCTCGAGAGTCGTTTCGATAACTCCTCAATGAAGTCATTGCCTTACCAATTTTTCATTTGCTAAAATTAAATCTGTCCTAAGTTTTTTCTATTCCGGCTTCTTATTTATGATGAAAATTATTATCTGTATAGTTGTACAAATATTGTTCAATAATCAATTTCAGTTTCACGGTTACTTAAAATATTGAGAATTGGTTTCAATAATTTATTCGGTTGACTCAGTTTTGAGTTTGTTTATTCTGGGATGTCGAAAATTTTTGAGTTGTGGAGAGAGAAACGAGATATTTATTTCGACTAAATGAATTTTCTGTTTGTGGGTGTATTTAAATACTAAAGTTCTGGCGTTATTTGTTCGAATAGATAATTTTGAATTTATTGGTTAATTGAAATAAATTTAAAAATAAAATTATAGTTGTTAACTTTTCAAGATAAAAAAAATAATGAATTTATTTTAAATAATCAGATTTTAGAATTTACGAATTTCTTGTCAGTATGTGCCCTTTCGATTTGTCGGTCTATTGAAATATTGAAAATCTTGAATTTATCAATTTATTCGAATGAACAAGTTTCAATTTATTGGTTTATTAAAATGAATAAATTTTGCATCTGGAAATCTAAAATGAAAAAAACGGAATTTTTCTAATTAGTAAATCTGTTATAAATGATCGAGCATTGAAATTTACACGTTTATTTTAAATGAATGATTTTTCAGTTTCCAAGCGATTAAATGAACGAATTTAGATGTTTACAACAAAATTTAAATGTTTCTAAAAACACCATTCTTATTTTTCCAAATCACTTTTTCCAATTTATTTATTTATTCAAGCAATCGGATTATTAATTTAACGATGCGTTTGGCCAGACAAAATTTGAATTATAGGTTCAATTGAATAATCGGATTTTGTAAGGAATGTGTATTCTAATGTGATCGTAGCAAAATAGTCGGAGAAAGTTGACAGATTAACAACTTTTCAATTAAAAAAAAATCAATTATTATTAGAATTTTTTGTTTAATAGAATTGTACTTACATTGTCAGCAAAAGTATAAATCCGTTCTGTATTAGAATAGTGTATATAATCGAAGTTGTGGGTTTTTTGTAATTATAGCTTCCTTCCGTCGTTCTTTTAATAAGATATTTGTGTTTTGGCTTTCTTCCTTCTTTCTATTATTATTTATTTCCGTTCGTTTCGGTCGTTCTTCCTTCTTTAGTGCCAGCAGAAGTATAAATGCGTTTTGCATTAAAAACGGTCTGCTTGATCGAATTTGTGGGCTTATCCCGGTTAAGTGAGTGTTGAAAATGTAGCTTCCTTCCTTCTTTTGTTTTTTTTTGTATATATGTCTTCATCGATTCCGGTGTTAATGTATGTATTGTTGTTTTGTAAAAAAACTACTTTTCACTTGTTCTTTTTTTTTTTTAACTTTAACTTTTTCACTTTTTTGTTCACTAAGTGCGCGTGGTTTGAATATTCGCAACAGTTCTGACACCAATGTAATGACTAGACACTTTGGTGTATAAATGTTCTTTATTCTCATGTCCGGGAGAGTGCACAATATAATTGAGTATTGTTGAGTTGAGATGAGGTTCAGAACTGCGGTCCTCGGGCGTCTCGCGGGCCTTCGGACCGCGCTGAGCGCGATAAGGGTTACCGTGGGATTGCTGAGCAGACTAAGGTGACCTAAGCAGACTAAGGTGACGGCATCATAAAGCTGCCGTTACAGTAGCGAGCTTTGAGTTACGTGTTGCTTATAGCGTGTTGCGTGCTGCGCGTTGCGTCTCTCGTGTTACGTATCGCGTGTTTTGCGAACTTGGGACTGCGTGTTGTGGGTTGCCACACCTTAGAGGCGTGAAAACGGAAACTTTTCATGTATGTGTCACAAAAGCAGCGTTTTTTCACTGTCAGTTTCTGTCGGTTATACATTTCTCGAGAACATAAATTTTTTCAGACATTAGGTAATTTTTAACATTAGTTCCATACATTGAACTATACCATTGTAGATTTGGTTTTTTTGAGATGCGAATGAATATACTCTAATGCTTCCAGCAGATATTAATATTAATATTTTGATACTCTCGCCGAAATACCGATTAGTTAAGAACACTGAAAAACAAAATTGACTTTAAAAAAAGAAAACTAAAATTCTTTAGGTGTTTAAATGTGTCCGTGAATTTCTGTAGATCTGTTTATACCGTCATAACACTTTGAAAACCTTGACTGACCCGGAAATTGCCCACGAAGTTGGCAAAATTACATGTCGACCGCGGAGGGTTAAAACCCTCTCCGCAAGCTCAGCTCGTCGAGGATTATAATTATATTTCACGTGTCGCCCGAGCGTTGGAGAGCTTTACGATTTCGAGCGCGTGGCCATGTGTTGTTGTATACACACTGCGAGTGAGAAAGTGGGTTGGAAAAGTGAAAGAGGCAAGTGGCTGACAAATAGCTTGTGCAAGCCGCGCGGCACGTGGGTCGCCATTGTAAGCTCGACCTTTATCGGCATGACCTGGCGTTGTGCCTCGATCGTACCGCTTCGCACTCGGCAATAAACCTTAGCCGAACTCAGGAATCAGAGAAAGATCGAGTTTTCCAACCAAAACCAGTCGTAGACCACGAACACCGCCGTCGAGAGTTCTATAGCCCTCATTCGTCGATATATATGTACCAATGCGGTGCAAATAGGCCAACAAATGCGATATCAGGCTAATTGACTAGTCAATACACCGCCCAATACAACCTCTACAATGTATAAATAATGGTTTTTTAGCTCCGGTCTTTAGTCTCGCTAAAAAATAATGCATTTGATGAGAGAAATACTCGTAAAATACTAAATTGGGAGCGTTAGTTTATGTTTTTCAACTTTTGTTTATCTCTCGTGGCGAATAAAAACAGGTTTCAAGTTGAATCAATTGGATGAATGCACCAGAATTTTTGACGACTTTCCTGAATATTCGGTCAATTTGACTATTTTTTAGCTATCTTCTGCCATTATTTTGTCGCAGGAGCTAATTTTCGAGTACAAGGGCAGATTAGGTTGCTCAGTTTAATTACTGGTGTTTTAATTTTTGTTATGTAGTATTTTTATATGCTTTGCGGGGAAAACATAATATTTTTTGTAACGCATGCATGAACAGCTGTGCATTTCATGGCAATTTCACGGGCCAAATGCAACTTGTTTCACAGCAGTATTGTAACGATAGGTTAGTCCAAGCGCAGTCGACGATTTCTGTACTTTTACCTCTGGCCTCGTATGATTACTGCCCTCGTTTTGCTCGGACGGCAAACCTCGCACGCATCGCAACCGCTAACTTTCTACCTCTGTTGCACAATGTACTATTTTGTGTTCTAGCGGGCTGTTAAATTTTCAACGGCGGCCTTGAAATATTAAATTTTATAACGGACAGACGGACAAACAGACAGACGAATAAATGGATGAACGGTCAGATGGACCGACAGACTGACGGTCATACGGACATACACATAGAGAGTCAGACAGACGGTCCGACAGATAAACAGCCGACGGCGAGACAGACAAACGAACGAAGTAGTTTTCCCAAAATTCTATTCGTTGGTGTTCCATACTGTGTTAATTATGCTAACATGAAAGTTTACCAAAAAATCCTTTTCATGAAAACAGAAGCCTATTTGAGTCAGTAATATTGTTATTATTTTGCTTAGGCTATGTGAAATCGATGCATTAAGGAGTCCGATTCAGCTAATAAAAGTCAATATAAAACTGTCATTAAAAAATACCCTTCCTGTTCACAAGCAAAATTAATGTCGTAAAGTTCAGATCAAACCAAATGCCAGGAGATGGTTTTTGATGGATCATTTTATTGCTAAAAGAAGGCAGTCCGGATTAAATATAGAATTTTTTCTTCTGATGCTGTAAAATATAGTTATCAACTTTAATTATGTAAGAATCCGGAATGCCATCTCTTGGAAGCTAAATGATCCATCAAAACTCATTCTCTGCCATTTGGTTCAATCTGAAGTTTTACGACAACCGAAGAGAAATGTCGGTGACAGCGAATGGACTTCAAAGATTGCTGCAGAATAAAATTTCTTATTGACATATCTTCCATGCCATATTTTTTTAAATACTTTTTCTTTCTTTGAATGTCTGTCAAAAAAAGTTATTTGAATTTTTTTTTTTTTTTTTTAAATATGCAATTTGGATTATAGTTAATTAATTCCTTGGTTAAAAAAATTAAATGAAGTGACACTTCAACGGAATATACCTGAAATTTCGCCTGAGGTTTCGCTGAGAGGTTATTCATAATACCGGTCATCTCTCAGTACTTTCACTTCCAATAAATTTTTCTGCACTATAAACAAAAAAGTGTTTGACAAAAAGTTAACGTTGTTGTTCACATGCGTGGTCATACCTCCAGCAGTATGTACACGGAAATTGGCAAATTGCTTGCAAAACACTTAGTAGACCGGTATTCAAAACATAAAATAAACACCGCTGCGTCTCCAGCATTCACATGATAATTTCGATGCATGCACCAGCGACAAAAATCAGAAGTGCATCGATTTATGTTCGGTCGGTAATAATCGACCGCACACAGCACACTTTTATTGGTTCTCGCAGGTGCGAGTCACATGATTGTTGTGTTTTCATACACGTAGCTATAACGTGAAATATCACCAGAACACGCTTACACGCTTAACGTTTACTAAATAATTCAAATGCCTGTAATTTTTTGATTTTATTCAAATTTCGGTCTAAAATTGAGTGAGTATGTATACCACATAATATAGAATCTAAATAAAATATTAAAAGAAAAATGATCGTTTATATTTTCTTGATGAAGTTGGTCCAATTAAAATTCTAGTCACTACATACAAGGGTGGTTCATATCAAACTTTGAATGTTTATTTTGGTGTCCCAACTCAAAAAGCCGTGCAAAATAGTTTAAAAAACCTCATAAATCATGAGTGCGTACAAAAAGGAATAAGATATTGGTACTGAATCTTTTTCACTAATAATATATCAGTACATTAAATACATATTCATAGGTCACTACAGAACTTAGAAAAAATGAGCATAAAATATTTTTCTGCATCTATAAATTCATCTTATTCATGATGGTTTATAGGAGAATCAAATCTTCTTTCGTCTTCTATCTGAGAAAGTGCTAGGATACACATCAGATGAAATTTGACTGATACTATAGAGTTTAGAATTTCAGTCAAATTTTCTTGTGTCTAGAGTGTTAGTTTAATTTTATTTTGCGCATGTCCCAACATTTACTCAGATGAGTCACGAAATGAAAATTTAATTTTTATATAAATCATTATGAATAAAATGAATGCATAAGTGACGAAAATGATTGAATGCTTATTTCCTTTTCTAAATTTTGAAGTGTCCTCTAAATATATTTTTAATGTACTGATGTCTTAGGAGAATTTCATGCTGCCACCGTTATTCAGGTTGTAAGAAACAAGAAATCAAGTTCAAAAGTTTGAGAAAATAAATGAAAAATTGAGTCACTTATGTGCAAGAAAATTTGGTAGCGTTTTTCAGATTTCTTTTCTACGCCCTCATGACCCGTGAAGAAAATTATTCGGGATGCTCTAAGATGAACTAGGGCCCTTTCAGGCTTCAATGTGAACACACTAGATGAGTTTTCCATATCACTCCCAAGTAAAGCCCTGATGAGGTTTTTCTAGGTTTCCATGGCGAAGGATTTGATAGGGTAATCGCTTAAGGGTCCAGTCAGGCTTAAACATGGCACCAAGCAAACAAATCAATAATAATATTGCCATATACGGGTCTCATAACGCAATTTCAGGTTTCCATGTCGAAGCTTATTAAGGGCTTGATAGAGTAAATGATTAAGGGCCCAGTCAGGCTTCATCTTGATACCACGTAAACTAATTAATCATAATTTTGCCAAATAAGTTAATCAATTGAAGGCCCAGTCAGACTTAATCATGGCATAAAGTAATTTAATCCGAGATTTTCATGGTAAAATTGGTGGTCACCTATCCAACTAATATTCGGCAAAGTCAGCCAGGTGGTCACCCATTGTAACACTGGCCCTGAGGTCAGTCAGACGGTCACGCACCTAGATACAAACGAACTAATTAGCGCAAACAATAAAACAACTCTATTCGATATAACCAATTTCTGTACAAAAATTACTGAATGTGCTTTTATTTTTACACATCAGACGCAGTCATGTAAGTCTATCAAGTTCTGACTATATTACATTAATTTAATTTTATATTTCATATTGCAGTCATTCAAATGGACAAAAAAATTTATTTCATTTCATTTGAATGGCCGAGACAGCTAAGGCGCTGTGAAACGAAACCACCCGGACGGTCCTAGGTTCGAATCCCGTCAATGTAGCAAAAAGAAAGTAATATGTTTTTTCAGCGGTTAATATGTACCATCGTGTAGAGAAAGACAAAATATCTCATTAAAAGTGCAACATTACTCAACTGAATAATAACAACTATATATTTTTAAATTAAATTTCTATGTTATTTTTGTAAGGATTTAATAGGGCAGCCTCTAAAGGTCCCTAATATTAAGCCTTTAAAGGCCCCGTAAAAAAAAGCGTGACCGTCCTTTAAGGAACCCTATAAGGCCTCCACATAAGGTCCCTAATATAATTAGGGGAAATTAATCAGGGCCTTTGCGAAACCCTGAAAAGATTTCTTCACGGGGACTTAAGAGGATTATTTGTTAAGTGTTTGATTCAGCTCTCTAGGTTGGGCAATAAAAAAAAACAAAGTTTAAAATGAACCACCCTACTACATATCCATAGCTCGTAAAAATTTGTCAAGTTTATTCAGAAATATTTTCGGTTTTCATTGTTACTGATCGTTTGTTGTAAAACAGTTCACCGATATTTGTCAGATCCAGACAATCTGAGACGCGAACGACATTTCACATCGGATAAGGTTAGCCAACATGGTCGCGGTGACGCACATTGAGCGAGGCTCAGTGGCATCGCGTAATGTAACCACCCGTGAAAACTTCTCAAATTCGATAGAGCGTAATGCAATGCCGCGCGCCGCGGCCCGCATGGTTCGCGCCCAGTTTAACGCGATAAAACCGGCCGGTTCCCATCGTTTCCCTTTGCCATTCATCTACTCCCGTGTTGTGCAATACCTTACCCTATCCTACCGCAGCTTTTACCCCGTCGCGGCGTTTGTGTTTCGCGAATGCCCGCTAAATGTGCTACCTAACTCACCGAATATTCATATGGAGAGGTAGAGGGTGTCGATGCAGTACATCTACCTTAAGGGAAATGAGCTATGTGCATTCGTGCGCTACACGAATCCCAGAAACAGCCAGCATCGAGGGAATAAAACATTTTCGGGCTCCCCAACATTCCCTAATTTACCCGCGCCGAAAATCACGAATTCACCACCACTTTACTTTTCATTGTCGGCGTATATAGTCATAATTTCACGAATTTCATACTCTGCGCATCGCGAAAGCTCATTTCCTCTCCACTCATTACAGAAATTTTGTGCAGCCGTTGCAATGCCGTTAAACTAGTTTCACCTCATTATTACCATGTTTATTATTATAATCTTATTTAAACTTTTCAGTTTCCACCGGTATTTTCTATCCATGTAGAACTTCCGTTTATATACGGCCGTTTAAAACATTCTTTTGCGCTCCCTTCATACCGTAAAATTATTATTGTTTCATCTGGATTTTTCGTCTTGTTTAACTTATGTAAATAGATTTTTACGAAATAATTGCACAAATCGTGTGCAATTACTTCGATGTGCGTGATCATTATTTTTTCAAATTTTGAGCAGCTTAGGAATATTTCAAGGGCTCAATTGAATTATTCATAATAACGAGTGTGGCTACTTTACGTGCTGACCTAATTTCAGGCTGTTACCTCCAACGGGTTATAATATATTCAGCTTAAACTTTGGTTTTAAGCAGAATTACATTTCAATTGTACTGAATTGTGCACTGAATATCATTTCATTGACATAAAAAATGAAGTCTTGCTACTTAGAGTTTGCGAACCTCAATAAAGTAATGTTTATTTCGGAAATTGGAAAAGTCCACATGAACGAAACCGTTTTGCTAATTATAGCCCAATTTAATGCCCAACAACATCGAATGTATTTGCACTCATAGACAACTTATTACGACAACAGCCGAAATTTTATGACAGTTGGAGTGGCCATACTATTATGAAAATTCAAAAAGATATAATCCAAGTTTCGGTGTGCATGTTATCGAAAACAATGCAACACTTCTGCTTCACCGGCATTCTGAATTTGAAGCCTGCCCTAATCACACAAATACACTTTTATTCGGATATTGATCTTATACTACTGTTCCCGATGTATTATATCATTTTTAATAACCTGATCTAATAAACTGGAGGAAAATGTTCACGCCAGGCGTGTTTATAGTCTCAAGTTTATAAGTTTGAATAATCTCAAACTTGTATTGTCTAAGCAATTTTTATAGTTCAATACTTGGTGTGGAAATTAATAGTATATTCCTTATAAAAATCGTTTAAGAAAATTGCTGTTGGCGTGACGCAACAGGTGACTTTCTCATCATGATTGTTAGTGGCGTCACGTTAGCGTTGTGACGTTGACGTTAGTGTTGTGTTAATGTTAATGTAATGTTAATGGAAGTGTTGCGAAGTTAGAGTTGTCATAGTAGTGTTGCGAGGTTAGTTTGTGAAATTAGTATGTGAAAATGATATTAATATAATCTGTAATTAAGTATGTATTTTACAACCATCTTAAGGAACTTTTACGAACCGATTTTCTTATAGTTCTCTGAAACAGAAAAACAAATAGAATAGAAATGTCTCGAAAAATATCAAGGAAAAATGAAAACATGCACAGTACATTGAAAACCAAATAGAGAATCTCACTCCTTTATTTTTCATTACCTCTTTCTGTAAGATTTCATAAAGAGAAGTACGATTTTTGCTAGCCGTCATTCAAAATTCATACTTTTTAATCTAGGAATCGTCATTCGTGATAAAAAAATTAATACGGAAATGCTAATCTTCTAAAATAATTGTAACAATTACCTTGAATTACTTTTTCTATTTAAAATTACTGACGTGAAATTTTGATCGTTACCTTACTGGAGTATACGGACAAACTGTACGAATGAAAATTCAAGGAATTTCGTCCATTAATTGTAATCTACGTTGATCGCTTTAATTTTTTACGATTGCGTTCTCAAATTCGAAATCAAGCTTCTATTTGGTCCTCCAAATTATCGCGCGCCACCTCGCCACTATGTGGCGCGCGCGAGTAGGTTAGCGCTTTTTATGCAACTCCGTGCGAGAAGTGCTAGTAAAATAAAATTGTGTACGAAACTCGTGCGAGAAACTTTTTCTTAACTCGTTTGATTGCAATACTCGCTTTCGGCTCGTGCTGCAAAGTCACCCTCGTCAGAGAAGATTCATCGCACTCGTATCGTAATATACTATTTTCACATCTTTTTCATATTATCGATTAATGATTCTTTCTGTATATGGCAGACCGAAGCATAAATTTTAGCTTGCGGTCTGGAAAAGGAATTTTGAAAAATATATATATTTTTTCACATTTAAGGTAAAGTAGCAGAAAGAGTAGAGATTGTGGATTGGATTTCAATACGAAAACTAGGATTTGAATGCAGGGAGCATACACCAAATTTCATTCCAATCCATACATCTTATCATAAGTTATATTGTGTTCCCGGACACCACAGACAGACGCTGGACAGACATATAGACATACAGAAATCAGTTAACGTGTTTTTTTAAATCTAGGGCACTCAAAACATGCCTTTTCATAAAAATCCAAGAGTCGATTTTTTTCTGGATTGCGATACTTTCTCGTTTACATACTCCGCATGTGATGAGAAAGTAAAAATATCATGTAGGTGACTAAAAAGATATATTCGCTATGTTGTATTACTTGTTGTTCATTCATAATTCCATCTGTATTCGTGAGACTGCAATATCATCGAGAGTCGTGATCGTGATTCGCTGCTAAGTATATTAGCTGGCAGTCAGGAAATAAATCAAGACTTTTATTAAGTATTTTTCATATCTGGATATGTGCGTGTCTGCGGGGCTTCGAAATTTCAATCTATACCTCAAGAACCGATTGAATAGTTGAACTACAATTTGGCACGCAAGTGCAGCCGCAGCATATCTTTGACTATAGAATTTTTCTCCGGAATGTATGCAGAAATTTTTATTTATAGCTTTTAAAATTACTTCAAAAAGCACGTATGGGCGCTGTCTTTTACAAAAGTGGCAACATTTTGCTCAATAATTCTTCATAAGCGCAGTTACTCTCAATGTTATTGGGTATTGAATTTGACCGAAATCAGGAGACCAATTCAGATTTTTCAAACTTTCATGTTTTTGCCCTAATTTTAGCAAAACACAAGATCGCATTACGTTGACAACATCATAAGATAGCGAACTCAAATTTCAGACATAAGTACAATTCAACAAGAATCGATACATGCACAGATTTGTCATGAATTCTTATGAGGTTCAAATTTTTTACAATTACGACTGTTATTTTTTCAAGTTGCAAAGTATAACTGTGCAAATTGCTTCCTCATTATCTTTAGGTTTTTTTCTACAGAGCTCCCTCTATGAGATATTCAAACTCGATTAACACACTTCCGCATAAGGGTAGCTTTATAAAAAAAAAAAAAAACCAAGAGTAATGCAGAACCAATTTGCACAGTTCTGCTTTGCAGCTTTCTTTGGAATCTGGGACACTCAAAATACGTATTTCCATAAAAATTCCGGGGTCTACATTTATTTTCTGTATGACAATAATTTTTTTTACACGCCTTTCATGTGATGACAAGATAAAAAAATACGAAAGTCCTCATAGGAGGCGTTGAGAAAGACTAGACGGAATGAGCGGCGACTCGAGCGCCAGAGTCTGAATAGGATGGAGCCTTTTCTACTAGCACAATTCCTCAGTGTTTCCAGGCAAACCTACGTGCACTGAACACGGCAGGTGCTGTTGCTAGTCATGGGCGCTCTCACTCATACGTACGATAATACGGAACTACACAATGTGACGTGCGCGTGAGCATAAATCATGACGGTAGGATGGGCGAGAAACCGAGAGTGAGTGAGATAGAAGGACAGAGAGATAGCACCTATCTTGCTGCGTAGTTATTGTGATATCGCGGGATGTATGCGAGATAGCGTTAAAGGCGGGGGTAGATGGGGTGCTCGACTGCTGGTCGTATACTATGCTGCGTATAATGCCTGCTCGGCGTTATACCAGCTGGAAATATACATATAGGTATCATGCTTTATAACCCGTGAGAGAGGGAGAAAATAGGGGTTCGAGAGGCTAGAGGAGAGGATGGAAGAAGTATATAGGCTAAGGGGATTCGTGTTGTCGGGCGCGAGCCGAGAGATCGCTCAGCGAGAGATTTATACAACGGACAGCTACAGCTAATGCCACTCTCTACGCCCAAATCGCATATCCTTTTATCCTACTATGTACTAACGATGGACCATGAGATTGTGGAGCTGACCATCGATTCTGTTCATCATTGACATTGCGGGGTTAAAGTTCTGAATAGTAAATACACGAAGGTCTAAAATTCCAAAAATTAATATATCACCTCCATTGTTGATGAAAATTTTTCTAGCGCATTTCGTAAAAAATGTAAGTGAGATATTAAACCCCCCAAAAAACGCCATGTATGAAAAAACTTGAGACAAGTACATTTACGTTAGTGGAACCCAATACTTGCGCCAACCTGTGTCTCAAAAAATTTAGCTGTAAACTATGTATAGGAACAAAAAGTCGTCAAATGAATAAACTAAAAATATCTGCAGCATGTCAAGTACATGTTGCTCATCATTGATATATATATATTGTCACAGTATTTTTATTCGGTACTAATAAGCTTATAGTCGAATGAAAAAAAAATCAGGAATGGACAAGAGAACCTTGCAGTTAAAATAAAAAATGTAAACTACAAAATTGGAAGAAAAATTGGAAAAATAATTTGGAAATTTTGATAATGAAAAAAAGAGAATTCACAGTACTTGACGAGTGTAGATGCTAATATGATCGTTCTATGATGATGGACCATGTGCGATACTTCGCAAACTCGTCAAATACTGTGAATTCTCTTTTTTTTCATTATGAAAATTTTCAAATTTTTTTTCCAATTTTTTTTTCGAATTTTGTAGTTTATATTTTTTCATTTCAACTGCTAGGTTTTCTTGTCCATTCCTACGACTACAAGCTTATTAGTACCGAATAAAAATACTGTGTCAACATATATATCAATGATGAACAACATGTACTTGACATGCTGCAGATATTTTTAGTTTATCCATTTGACGACTTTTTCTTCCTATGCATAGTTTATAGCTCAATCTTTTGAGACACGGTTTTTGGGGGAAGTATTGGGTTCCACTAACGTAAATGTACTCGCCCCAAGTTTTTTCACACATGGTGTTTTTTTGGGGAGTCTCATTAGTTTTTGCAAAGTTTTTGGATAGATTAAAAAAATAAAATCCGTTGTACGAAAATTGTTTAAAATAAACCCTTCTCCTTTCTCATCCGGACTTGGGGCAATGGCAGAGTTTCTGTTACAATTTAATTTTATCAAGCAAAACATATTTTCGGTAAAATCTACGAAGACGTCGACCTGGACGACGAATACTACGGAGACGTCGACCTGGACAACGGATACTATGTAGACATCGAACAGAACACCAAAAGCTATAGAAAGGTCGACCGGGATATCTGAAATCGTAAAGAGATCGACCTGGATACCGAAAACTATAGAGAGGTCGACCTGGACATCTGAAAACATGAAGAGATCGACCTGGAGAACGAAAAATATGGAGAAATCTACCTGGAAATCGAAAACTATGGAGAAATCTACCTGGAAATCGAAAACTATGGAGAAATCCACCTGGACACTCAAAACTATGGAGAGATCGACCTGGACATTGAAAACTATGGAGGGATCGACCTGGACATCGAAAACTATGGAGGGATCGACCTGGACGCTTAAAACTATGGAAAGGCCGACCTGGACACTTGAAACTATGGAGAGGTCGACGTGGACAACAAAAACTACGGAGAAAGCGACCTGGACGTTTAAAACTATGGAGCGATCGACCGGGACACCGAAAACTCTGAAGCGGTCGACCTGGACTTCGGAAACTATAGTCCAACTCTTATTGGTACATAAATAATAATATAATATTATAATGATTCAATTTAACGAATACCAAAAATTACATTTTATTATTTCAAACGATCAGTGAATATATATATATATATATATATATTCCAGAATGTATGAATATATATATATATATATTCCAGAATGTATGAATATATATATATATATATTCCATGAATATATATATATATATATATTCATACATTCTGGTGCGGGTACCAGTCGGTTGAAATCACGTCCCTGCGAAAAATTAGGCTCACACCCCAGCGAAAAATATTAGAATCACGGGAGTGCGAAAAAAGGTCTTAATTTTTTGGAATATTTCAGAACTATTTCGAGATTAAAATAACGATATCAGTCCACTGGGGAAAGCTGCGGAGGTCGTTTTGGTGTCAAACGAAATGTTTTTGCATGTAGTATTTCATTAAACCTGCAAAAAGCTTGAAAACGCTATCATTTCGTTGATATAACATATTAACCTGAAATAAAAGTGGCTAAAATGAGTTGCTCGGAGTAAAAGATACTAGGGCAGCGTCTTGTCGGTCGGTAAAGAAAATGTCGGTCGTAGGAAAAGAGATAAATGTACTTGTCTCGAGACGCTGCCACGTCTCTTGATTTCCAGATTTTAGACCTTCGAGTATTCTCCATTGGGAACTTTGTCTCCGAGAGGCGAGGAAATTGGGAATTAACGGGGACTTTTTGTTAAATATGGAAACATGTCTTGTTAGAAACATGTGTAATTTTCGTTAAAAACCAGGCGTATTCTAAGTGTGTTATTTCCCATCTTTTACAGTCGTTACAATATGCGAAATGTGACATAACACAGTTGCAGCCTGGTTATTTCCTAGAGTGTATTGTCGCGTCCAGAAGGGATCCGAATGATAGGGATTAGATTGTTGTCTCTCTTCGCTTAGGCCGGACTGTACCGGGCAAGGATTCGACACTGACTATCGCGATAGGAGTAGCATCAGAGACTGGCTATCACGATAGGAGTGGTTTTGGAAAAAAACCACATATAATTGAATTATATGTCTTGTTGAACTTCTTTTTTTTGATTGATTTTTGAACGCGCAACTTGTTAAAGATTTGTTAGTGTAGCGTGGTTGGGAATTTGGGCGTATTGGGCTTCGTAAGAGGAATTGAGAGGAAACAAACGAGCACTCTGTAGGGCCCCATTTTCGTTAATGGAGAGGAAATGAATGAACACCATGTGAAACTCCGTTTTCATTAATGGATAGGAAACGAATAAGCATTTTGTGGAGCTCCGCTTTCGAAAATGGATAGGAAACGAATGAGCACTCTTTGGAGCTCCGTTTTCGTAAATAGGAAGGAATGAATATGAGCGAGCACTCTTAAGGGGCTCTGTTCCGTAAAGAAACGGAGCTTAAGCATGTGAAAGTTTAGAACAATGTTTGAGTTAGCTTGTGAATCAAATTCAAGTGGTAAACGTTGAAATGAAATACGCGGGTGTCTTATGTTTACAATAAAAAAAATAATAATTTATTAATTCAAAAGGATAATAGGATCAACCTGATGAAAGTTACGATTACCATTGAATGAATGTGTGCAAAGTGAAGATGTGTGATTGTGTATGTGTGAATCTAATTAAATAGTATTCTAAAATAACGCGAAAGAGAGTCGCGGAGCCTCAGTCAAAATAAACTCAACCAAAGAAATGAAATACGACTTCGCGCTCGGGAAATAATGTCGAATCGCAGTGCTGAGATCTGGTCTCGTGACTGCCTGATCACGGTACCGTGCCGTGTTTTATTACAGTGACTGGACTCGACTAACGCGATTTCAAGTTTCGAAGTTTGACTCGATGTTATGACGGGAGACTGAAGACCGATTGACTGATTCTCTGTACCACGTATTTATAGTGTAAGTGTAGCTGTGGTCAGCATAAAGTAATCGCAGTTGCTAGGTAACTGAACATTAACTTAACATTTATAATTAATGAGCGGATGATAGGAGGTCTTGTAAGTGAGTTTATGAATGTGTTTGATATAAATGTGAAATAAGTGTTTGTGTTGGCACTGCTTGTGATTAATTTATGAAAGTACATGAAATTGTTTGGTTTGGCGAAATATCGGTAGGAGCATACGCGGGTCGATGATCGGTATTAGCTTATACATTTTAAGATATTGGTTTCCCTCGAAAGAGGATTAATAAAGGTTGGAAAGTTCATAAAGTATTAGGAAATTATAATTCTCGAGGAGTAGCTTCTGGTTTTCTTATATAAGTGTTTGATGTCTTATTCTATCTGTCATGAAGTGCATTTCAGCTTGAGTTAAGGCATTTTTCTATGAGGCCTCTATAACAAGGTTACGATTTCCAATATGTACATAAATCTTTTTTTAAATTAAGAACTGAGTAAATAATGACCTGAAGTGAATCAAATTTCCGCTGCATCAAGAATCGCTGCACTCAAACCAGAATGCACTCTACGATAGAAAAAGTAAAAAAGTCAGACATCGAATACTTGAATTTCTTCACCGGTTTGGTCTGAAGGCTATACAACCATTCAAAAGTTGAATTCCTTATCTTACACCACTGTTCTTTTCGTCTGTACAAGATTGCAGAGTGATAAACCTTGATATGTACTTGAGATTCAAATGTAAGATTTCTTACCAGAAGGGTTTCATCGATACGTTGTTTTAATGATTATTCTTCAAATGTGACTAAGTCCCATTAATGCTTCTGATTTACGACAAGCTAAGATATCGAAAAGCCATTTCAGACGGATTTTCCATGCTGTAAAAAATTGGGTATAATTAGCAACCGTGTCTCCAAAAAAAAAATCTACCTCAAAATCGAAACGAGCTGCTTACCATATAGTGATAATTTTCATAATTTGTCGAAAACCGAAGTAAATAAAAATTCTCGCTGAATCCAAGAATCGTGATTCACAGAATGTGCCTAGAGAAGGGAAAAAATGAGGAAGTAGTATTTTATCAGCTTGCCACCACGGGAGATAAATTTATTCAGAGTGTCAATTGGCCCCGGTATGATGCACCCGAGAATCAGTTATCGCCTCCGATCTCCCCTTTTGCAGATCGCTATTTTCTCTCGATTTTCACCCCCTTGAATCAGCATCAGCACGGCGCTACTTTAAAGTTTCCGTTCTTCACTATCTCACCTTTTCATAGTAACAGCTGCAGCAGCATATATACATCGACACAGGAGTAGTGAAAGAGCAGTTGCGCTCGTTACTTTCGCGAGTACACTGCTGTGATACACGATGGGACGTCGGTGGTGTGTACAAGCTTCGAGATTCCTTCTAACCCGCCTTTCGTTATTCCTTCGTCGCTGCTGACTCCAGCGAACCCTCCCGCGATACAGCTGCGTCGACGGCGCCGTTGCATTTACAGAATTTATCGCACGATGGAGTTTATTGTGCCAACTATAGAATGAAAAAGAAATAAAATAAGAAGGTCGTTCTTTACCACCTAAATCGGTATTGAGGTGGTTTACTAATATTGAAAATATTCCATTCAATAAAATGAATAATAAAACTTTGTCTTCAGTCATAGAGTGTGATTAGAAATAATGTATCATTCATATTTAGGAACATGTACCTCTGGTAATATCTTAAGAGGACTGAGTCACCTGAAAAATTGATACAAATATTATGTAGATGACTCATTCCACAAGTTATGGGATGAAAATCCTTGAAAAGGGTTGAGAAAAGTTTTGAAAAACCCTTTACGGAACTTATTCTACGTTTTTGTCGATTTTTTTTTCAATTAGCTTAGGAAATTCTCCTAAGAATACCTTATTCTCTACTTGTGCTTTCTACATCCCAATTTCCAACAGTACGAAAACCTAAAATTTATCGTTTTTCGAACTTGAAATGATCAACATACTCAGAAAATTCAATTTCCAGTCAAATATCTTAAAGACTCTACTAACGAACCAACTATATTTACCATTGTATACGCGTATATCTTATCTATTTTATTATTGATTTTTTGATATTTTTATTGGCAGGGATTGAATTTTAAAGAGCCTAAGAAAAATTGTGTATTCTCGGGCGAGCTTTCCGAACTCATCGATAAAAAAAAATTTTTATACAGAACGTAGGGTAAGCATCGAAAAGAGCTTTTCAAATCTTAGCTTAACTATTTGATTTTGAAAATGTTGTCAAATGTAAGCATACATTTTTTTTCCACAAATTTGAGAAAATTTCCGGAAAAAAATAGTTCTTTGGATTTTCCTGATCGAATTCGGTAAGACGTTAAAATTTGAAGTTTAAATTTTTAATCGAAAACTAAAGTAGATGAATCTTTTTGAAAATGATAATGATAGAATCTAAAATTTAGGCTTTCTCTTTATTTGAGTATAGTTAATCAAATCATGAAAAAAAAGAGCACCAAAAATTTGAATCCTACATTTTCGTCCGATCTTAAGGAGGCAAACTAGATGATACTCTTCTTCTAAAAAGTATTAAATTTGAACGTCGTTAAACACGCAACAAGCTTTATCATTTTGCAATTTCGTGAAAACATTTAGAGCACAAAAATGGTATATCGTCAAGAGACAAATTTTTCGGTTGTTATAGCTTTCAGACCAAATCGGTGAACAAATTTTAGTATTCTATGTCTTTTTAGCCGTTGAAGCTATACCATGATTATTGATAGCGGATGCAGCAAAAATTCGATTCTCTCTAACCAATTACTCAGTGATTTTTGATTAGATAATTATTTATTCATACATCTCAAATCAAAGCTTCGTTATAAAAACCTGACATAAAATTTCCTTTACTCAATTCAGAATGAACATTTCCGGATATAAAATGAGACATCGAACACTAAAATTTGTTCACCGATTTCCTTTGAAAGCAGTGACAAGTGAAAAATTTAACTTTTCACTCACACCATTCTGACGCACTGTATGTCTATACAAAATTATAATATGTAATACTCTTATAATTCTTATGATAATTATATCTCATCTATAACTTAACTAACTATACTCTTCATGTTTTTAATAAAGTTTTGCATGATTTTTTACAATAAGTGTATCATTTACAGAATTATTATTTTCTCACTTTTTTTATGTGACCGGATTCCCTTAAAAAAGAAAGATTTATTTTCACAATTGGAATCATTGCAGTGCCATAAATATCTGAAATAAAGAATTTCTATACGATTTTTGTTGAAAGGTTTTTAGTAGTGTATTTTGTACATTCATTTTCAACCATAGCCACGTATTGTCCTATTTTATGATATTGTAAGCGACGGATTCGCATTTCTTCGAGTGTTGGGCTCCCCTGACTCATGCGGAAAAAGGTTCAATCACGAGTACTCGAGTGCAACAGTGCAGAAATGCAGAGTGCATGCATAAGCGTATAGGGCGCGAGGAGAAGCTGCGGCGATTGGAACAAAATTGCGGCGAACTCCGCGATTCCTCATGACCATTGCAGCAGGACGGCGAAGCTCGCACGTTGATTGCGGCCCATCAATCCTCCCCCCCCCCCCCCCTCTCACACTCTTTCTGCACGATGCGAGGTCGTTTCCGCCGCAGGGTATCGACGAGAGCATAGGGTAGTAGAGCACACCGCTCCGCAACGCTGCAGATGCAAGTCGATAAGAAGAAAACAAAAAAATAAAAGTAAAAGCGATGAGCAAAAAAAAAGACTGGTCGTGGTAAAAGGTTTTCCTTCTACCGCCATTCGTTCTGGTTTCCGCTGAACTATTGAAGGCATAAAAAAATCAAAGGGCACCACCGGTGGTACCAATAGTAATTTCCAATTAGCATTGATATTTTTCATCCACAAGTTTTACAGCGAGAATTTTTACGAGCTGCTCTTAGTACAGAGCATCAAAATATCCATATCGGGATATCCGATAGTTACGGCGACATGTGACCCCACCCTTTCTATGTTGCATTACCTCTCCTTGGTTCTCAAAATATTTGCTATTTTTTACACCCCAAGAAACGTAATCGTTTTGATGTATGTTATTAATATTGATTTAATTATAAGCAATCAAATTACTACAATTCAATAATTGCACACTGTGATAATACTTAAATCAATATTGAAAAAAAAAAATTTCCAAAGAGTTGACAACAAATTAAAATTTTAATAAGTTGACACAAAACAGGTAACCTCTTGAACAATATCACTAACATGAAATAACAGACAACAAAAAACTATAACCAGAATTTTATTTCAAAATAACCAGCACTCGAAATAACCTAAAATTCCGAAGAGCCCGACCACTTTGCTCTAACATATAACAACGAAAAAATAGTAATAAGCAATCGAACTTAATTTAACAATGGTCACAACTTAATATTAGTAAGTCGACAATCACCAATATAACTCCAACAACAATCAATTAAGATATAACACATAAATATTGTTTTTATTTTTTTAAAAGAAGTATTGTTTATTATAATTTGTTTATATACAGATGTGTTAATGTACCCTTAAATGAATTTCTGAAGAGGCCCAGATAAGGGCGAAACATTAAAAGAAAAATAATTCTTTACAAGTCGTCTTTCGCCAAAGCATACTAAACACCTATACATACACGGCTAAAGCCTCGAAGACATTTTTGAAAAAATTTTGTTTATGTTATTAATACTTTCAAGTACCGAATGTAATCGGCGCATAGAGGCGAAAGACTTCGGTAAATGGCCAGTTGACAATTCACAAGTACTGTTGTTGTTATATAAACTGATGTATCCTATTATATCGTAGTGATCAATAAATTGTCATCGTAGATATTTCTATTGAGAAAAAACATAAATGAAAGTGAAAATGCATACGTAGACTATAATTTTTCATGTATTTAATACGCAAGCACCGGAGTATATTGTTGCTTATTTTATTTTTCGTACGTGTTTTCGCACGAAGATTGCGTTGTGTGTATACGAAGGTGTGCAAAAAAAATCCATATTTGTTTTGCTCTATGCCTAAAATATCGTAGAATACGTCCTAATAAAGATCATGTCGAAAGCAGAGCTCATAATTTCAATTCTAAGAGGTCCATCATCGCGTTTGAAATTTCCCACTCAAATAAAACAGGAAAGTCATTTTTTTGCATTTTTTACATTCCCTGTAACCTAGAAAGAATTTTTTCAAAATAAAATCGATGACTGCATTGTATGAATCATTAAATTTCGAACAAAAAATCTTATTGCGTCGAATTTCTATCTTCAATATTTGATTTTTCACAGAGCCTTGACATTTTTTATGTTGTAAATTTACCGTTTTTTTTACATCTTTTAGCTAAATGATTCAAGTTAGGACAATAAGTCGAAGGAAAATTTTGTTGTCCGTCTGACGCACTACAAAAAAGTCGTTGGCGAGTTTTTCGTATAGTTGATATTTAGAAAGTTACAGACCAACAAAATCGTGGTTTTTAAATTTTTCAAACTTGTATCAAGTGAACTACTGATGTGAGTACAAAAAAGTCAATAGGAATTTATTATAACATTACATTTTTGGAGAAAAATATTCTGGTGGAATTTTATGTATCCCTAGTGGTCTTAAATTACAGACTTATTGAATCTTATTTCGATGGTTTTTCACGTATATCCGATGAAAAATTGATATGCATAAATAACCATCAAAATTAGATTTAATGAGTCTGTAACTTATAATCGTTGACAATACATAAAATTTTATCGGGACAATTTTTTTTAAAATTCAATGTTCTAATTAATTTCTATTGATTTTTATGTACTAGTGTACACGTAAATTAGTTTTACGAATTTCTTAAATTGCACACTATTGGAGAGACTACCATGCAAACCTTGAAAAATGCACATTAAGCAGGCTTGTAAGCCTCTATAATGTTTCCTGCTGAAAACCAATCGCATAATGGCCATAATAGTTATTAACATGTAACACTCATGTGTTATTTATAAAATAAGATGATACTTAACGCATCTTGATAAGAAAACAGAAAACTTGAGTCTCTTATATTTGAAGGAAAATTATAAAATTTCCGTGAAAATCCATTTCCTTTGCAGGAGTTCCGAATTTCAATAGTCTTTCTATGAGCCGTGCCAATTATTATTGTAAAGTAATTATTGTGGAAGTAATTTCGAAACATTTTTTAATTACAAGAAATTATGGGGTTTTATGACCCGGACATAGAACACTGACATTTTACGAGATTGGGGAATCTGATTTACTTTGTCAACACGCGCAATAATTTAATCTCAACGATATCTATTGAACCTAAACATAAGCTATACAAAATAAGTTTATTAAAGATTGCGCTTGGGCGATAACGCGTCTAAACTACCGAGGCCGTGGCACAAGTTGTACTCGACTTACAGCACTAGCATGTGCATATCCCGCAGGTATCGTGTCTAATATCTCGTTCGGTTTGTAGAGGCAGTGTACGGTGGCGGTCGGACCTTTGGTTTACACAGGGCGCAGCCTCAGCAAAGTCGAGTGTATAGGGTAACATAGTAACTGGTAGCAGCAGAAGGTTTTCACATGAGTGAGGATGCCGTGAAATTATGTAAGTTAAGGCGTAGAGGAAACACGTCGTGCAGTCAACGGAGTGGATAGTCGAGAAGTCTGGCGCCGGGTATCTCTTGGAAGTGATGTAACGCAATGTCGCGTTATCTCTGATTCCCTTTGTGTTTGCCCAAGTGTTAACACCGGAAGGCCGACCAGCGAAGCGGGCAACTTGGAGCTTGATGCGACCGGGATGTCGAGTAGCCGATAGGTGTGTAAAGGAACTGAGCAATGATTTACTGTTTAAATTGGAAATATAATAACAAAATAACAAAATAACAAAAATAACAAAATAACAAAAATAACAAAATAACAAAATAATAAAATAACAAAATAATAAAATAACAAAATAACAAAATCTTTGTCTATGCGGCACACGTCGCACACCTTGTACGGAACTTCCTCTTGTACCCTTCTTACGACATACAAGGACTACTTCCGATTGATTGACTCTAACGTGTTGCAATTTACTGAGCATGCTATCATTAAAATATTGAAAACCATTCGCTTTATAAGGGGGCGGAATGCCTGGAAGAATTTTGTTATGCATTAAGATACTTTGGAGCACGTTAACGTATAAAGAAAATGAATAGCTTAACCAGTCAGGTCTAACCTTTAATTTCAATCCAAGGAAGCCCAAGTTAAATGCTACGTTTCTTCAAAAACGCTGATCACAGAATTGTAAATGACATGGTTTGCAGCTCTTGTGTGAGTTGCTGCGGGGAGAAATATTTATTCAAGATTCTTTTTCTATGCACAACTCATGAAATCAATTAAGCTTCTACAAGAAGTTCAGCTGATTCTCAAGCGCAGCCAACCACGATACGCAAACCCCTGCTCACAGACTTCACCACGGAGAACGTATTTACCTATTTACGGTGGACATATAATGAATGATTATTTGTTTAAGCATGTCATCGTGGTGCCAAATGACTGGGCCTTCCCGAGGCCTCGATGTCATCATACACATAGTGAATGTTCGACGAAAGGCTCATTGTAATCGCAACAATGCTGCTGCTCTCTAGTATTCCTCACCCTAGCTATTATTCACCGCTTCTACAATCGTCCCCTTGACTCTTATAACCTTCTACAACGCAATATACGTGGATTCCAAACGTACTAATGGAGTGTAATTTGGCATCGCGTCGACACTGACCAATTTTTCCTCGTCTGTACTCTAACAATGACCGGGTTTTTGTCGTGCAGGGAACAATCTTAAAATCATCGTGAGACAAGGTTTTGCATCATTTACTTATATGATGCTTGCTTGAAAATTATGCACATAAAGATGGGAAACATTATAGGAGTGTGAAACATAAAGCAAGAATTGAAAGATCTGACTTTTTTTTTTAATAATTCAAAATCTCGTAGAATCTGAATCTTCTATAGATTTAACTATAACTCGTATTATCCTCGAACGTTACTTTAATAGCAATCAAATTTTCAACTTTGGATCTCAACATTTACGAATGCATGTACAGAGATTTCTTAAACTTTCAACACACCATATTGTTTGAACCCCTAAACGAATTTCGGTAAGAATAACATCGAAAGAAGAGGGCATAGAGATCACGGCTGAAAATGTTAGTACTTTGACGCGAACGGTTATATTATGCAGGCCGTTGAATTATGGAAGTTCAACATCCATAGACAAATATTATTGAGCACTATTCTTACATATATTTTCTGGGCGATTTGGTACATATCGAATCTGATCAAACTGAAAATTATTCAAATAATTGTCATCATCAAAAGCTTCTTCTACGCGAAACCAATTTATTTAAATGCGCTACGTCATGCAACTAAGGTCTTTCCTCCGAAAAATATATATAACCATTACGTTTGTCAACGTTATAAAGTTCATTCGAATCATATTTTCTCTATTGAGTCAACGTACCGATTTGCCCTATCGGTTCATCTGATCGAGCTTATAGTGGATAAATTAGGTTACGTCCGGTCGAGTTCCGTGTCGGAAGGAAAGAGACTGCATTCAAGTATTATATAGTACAAGTTGTATATGTAAGGGATTCTTGTAGAAACGGTAATTCCGGGCGTTGGGTATTCCGAATAGCAGTTGGAAAATCCCAATGCTGTGATAGCAGAGCAAGTTCGAGGTGATGGTAGTGGCGGATGAGAGTGAACCCCAGACCGGGGTTCCTAATCCATCGATACATCAGGGTTACCGTCGAGCCAACGGACCCCGGCGGTCATGCCGGCCTCCAATCCGTTCGCTCGTTGAGGTATCTCGCGCCAGAAGGTCCGGACGCCTACATGGAACATAGTACAGCTACGAGGTGGAAATATAGACGCGCCAGCGTGAATTGGCCGATCCGTGGGTCTGGTAAGCTACTTACGAAGACAGATGTCGTTGAGACGAGGCCAGAAAACTCATCGTTTTCTTCTGTGCCAACAGGAAGGTTGGTCCGGAGTCCTTGTAAGAGTGTCAAAGTACCTTCGAGACTCGGTGGTTGTACCAAACTATATCTTGGGAGGTGAGATGCCTTTGAAAAAAAGTTCTGCCATCTCGTTCCGTCATAGAGACAGTTCTTACGGTGTTCACACTCTTGGATTTACCCCGTGAGTTATAGGGAAAAAAGAAAAGGCTAAGGTTCCTTTGATGGAGATAAAGACAAAGTGGAATGAAATAAAGGTGGGAGGTGGCGGGAAATCTGGAGATGGAAACGGATCTTATTGAGGTTGAGGTGTAGCAGCCATACCTTTGAAGATTTACACCGTATACTATCTCATTCCTACGGAAAAGATGATGTTGCTGATCCTTTCAGTAAAAGGACCATTCCTTCAGCCAGTCTATAAATCCGACTAGTGCAAGTGGAATCCTGGAGGATATTGGTTAAGGGAACTTGGATTAACGTCGCTTTTACTAGATTTTACCATGCATCCACGTTTTCATGATAGTTCATTCAGCTTGTTGAGTACCATTTCCGAGGTATGCCCGTGAGGGTTTTTACCTTGCTCGAACCCTAGCCTCGTCTCACTAGCTCCCCACCGCACTTCGCTAAACTAACGTTACTTCTAATGCGTCCGCAGCCGATTGAGCTACTCTGTAGCGCATTCGCCATGGGAACGGGGTAACTGCGGAATACCCGTACCGGTACAGACCAGCCGTATATTCCTCTGACTTTCCGTTGTATACACGAAAGTAGGGGAGAGTGGGCAACAGTGAGCCACTTTTTTTCTTAAATTCGTCTGTAGTTTTATTAAAGTCATAACTGGAAAGGTGTTTAGTTGGTTTTGTTCAACCTTTGATCACACTCTGAGGTTGCGATAACACGTTACCCGAAAAACATAGAGGAGATAAAGCGAATGCGCAAAATTCTCAATTTTTCTTTTATTTGTATATTATTCCATTATTATTTGACATGCTACTTAATCTATATAAATGATGAAACTGTCAACTTCGAACTGTCCACTGTTTAGACTAACCCCCTCCTTTCATCACTGATTCTTCCACCATTTCCCTTCCAGTTGTTCTCTTACTGCTTTGTTTCATATTTATTCTTACTTAATCTTATCTTGAAAAAATAAATCATAGAATCCATTATACTTGATCTTGGGTGTCGGAATTATCCAGACCAAATCTACAAGGTTGGCTCATTGTTCTCCACTAACACTCGCAAACATTTATTATTAAAGAATCATGAAGAACTAAGTAAAACTAATGTAAAATGGGCACACAGTGATACAGAAAGTTGTAAAGAATCATGTAAGTCGAGCAGAATTAGCGATTATCGAAAGTTAGCTTAGATATAAAACTTTTGTTAAGGGTCAAAGTTTTTTTTTTTCAAGCGGCCAAAATGTACTTGCAGTTTTTGTGTGTTCAGAGATAAGGTAACGTAAAATTAACTTGGACGAGTAACAGCCAATTGAGCTTACAGTTTAATATTTTTTTAAACTTCTAGTTTTTAAAAATATCTGCTGATTTTTGGCGGTCTGTGTTCTCCAATAGACGCCGTTGCTCACTGTTGCCTACGGCCCATTATACCCCACTCTCCCGTTAATATACTTGAGTATAAGCACCGAGGCATCAGAAAAACTGACCTCCTGTTCACTATTTAATAAACCAGTCGGTGCACGGCTAAGCGTCACCAATCTCAGTTATGGCCGCAAACTGTGCTTCTTACCTCGTGGGATCACCGGAGTCATATACCTATTGCACAAGTATTGGTGTTGAATTTTTATGGTGATTATTTTCTTTCCGATGACGTAAATGGGAACACGAGGTTTATTATCTTCAGAAATCTTTGTGATAAGGAAATTTCTGTTATAAAGCCTGGAATTTCGAATAGCTTCGTTGGGTTCAGTTTTTTCGTGTAATAATGTTCAGCTGGGTTCAGTCAGGCCTATCTTTAGGGCCTTTAAATTTGGTATGTTAAAACCAAATTCTCGAATTCGGCTATTCTATTAATGTACAAGCGCTAATAACGCACAATTGAGACTGATGAATACTTCCCGCCATACGGAAATTCGCGGAAGATTTGGATATTACGAATGCGTGCAAAACTATGCAGTGTCTAAAATTTGTAATTTCGCCAAGTCTAACTCAGAAATTAATACGGAACTTTCACTCGAGTTAAGGTCATGGATTTGCGATTTAAAAGTTCGTTTCAATCTCGTGAGTTGAACGATGTAATTTTCTATTCCAAGTTATTCAAAATCGCTCTATTAAGTTTTGCCGTTAGATAATGTTTTATCGGGTGAGACTATTTAGAATCTCCAGTTTCTTTATTTTAGACCAGGGTTCTTGTATACGGCTATCTACCGAAAGATAAGCATTGATAACACACAATTGAGACTGAGGGCTACCACATATTTCGCACCATGAGAACATCAACGCGCAAAGTCACTTCCCCTTATGGCATTTCGACAAGATCGAATAGCCTATGATTTGGAGAGGGGCTTTCCCTTGCTTCGTCGGATAGATGAAAGTATACTTTAGTATGAAGGAGAACGACCGTATCCATGGATCATGATTGTGAAGGATCTAGTGAGTATTTTTAGAAAGACGATTGCCTTATAGATAACGATTACCAACGAAGAAAGGCTAGGATTCACGAGTACAGGGCTGTAAGCACAAAAGATTGTTTCTTTCCACTATGATTGTCAGCTCCCTCTACGTAGACTGTAGGATGCTTAGCTTGCAGAATTGGGAAAACCCTGAAAACGTCTTCTCGCGGGTATGAAGACAAAGTGGAATAAAATGACGACACGAATAAGGGTATAAGACCTTGGCCATAAAAGGGATCTTATGGAGATCTATAGGGCTTCGGTTATATCTTCTTGAGGATTCATACCCCTTCTCCGTCGACATGCGTATATTATTCAGCGTGTTTAATGATGTCTATCCAACGTGGAGCGTTTATCTCCCTCACGAATAGATTTCCAACCGGAATATCGAGAGGACCGAAGCTGTGGCGTGGAGCTTAGGTACAGGCAGCACCGCGTACACATACAACCTTGATAACTTACTTGAATACGCGTGCCAGACCAATTATACATGCACTCGACGACTCGTGACGCTCTGGGCTTTTAGCTCCCACTTCGCCAGGTTTGAGGTTCGGAGACGAGAGCGTATCGTGACATTATCGTAGTTTCTCTGTAGAATGCGCCTGTAGTAGGATTCTATTAATTCACTACGCCTTGCCATAGGATTGTTCCTCACACTTATAATATAATTATCGGAACAATAATATTTATATATATATCAATGAATATTTTCAATGATTGTCTTCATCAATCAGGAATATGCATGCAGTTCAGGTACCAGAGGTGATCATCGTGGGTTCCTTTGCTCTACTTTCATTGAGCTGCTGAATGACGTTGGAGCACTAAAACATTTTCGATATTCCAGTGTAAAAAAACCAATATCATGGCGAACAACATTCGTGTGCGGTGTATCGAAAAATCAAAATAGATTCACCGTATAATTGTCCAGACAACCGAAGTTGGACTATTCAACATTGCTGTTATGGAACCGTCACTAATTGACAGCACATAAACTGATACTGCAAAACTACGCGAAAAGATTTAAATGTGAAAAATGTGTTAAGGGCATGTGAAACACGCCAGAACGACGCGACGCGGCCCTGCTCCCGCGGTAAGGCAGGTTACCGAGTCGGTAACTCTGCCGCTTGCCGCTAGGTGTCGCCCAACGCAACTTCTAAATTAAAGATATGACGTCCATTAGCGTCGCCACAAGGGGGCACATCTGAAATCGCGCAGGATCACGTAGGCTCGGCGATTTAATTTCACGAATGCTGCTCTGCGATCTCGAGAACTTTAAGTTCTCGTAGCAGCATTCGTAGATTAGAATTGTCGCGCAAGAACTCATAGGATCGGCGATTTGTTAAACGCGCAAGAGCATGCAGGCTCGGCGATTTCGAAACCGCGCAAGAGCCTCAGGCTCGGCAATTTTGAAACCGCGCAAAAGCCTCAGGCTCGGCAATTTTGAAACTGCACAAGAGCCTCAGGCTCAGCAATTCGATTTCAATGTACGTACGAATGCTGCTTCGCGAGTTCTCAAAGCAGAATTCGTACATTGAACGTATAACCCGCAACAGCTCTTGGGCTCCGCGACTTATAAATCGCGCAAGAGCCGTGAGCTCGACGATTTTTCAATCACACAAGAGCCATGGGCTCGGCGATTCGAGAACTTCCAGTTCTCGAATCAGCATTTGTAGATTGAAAATATGTCACGCGAGAGCTGTGGGCTCGACGATTTTTTATCGCACAAGAGTCGCAGGCTCGGCGACTTATGAATCGCACAAGAGCGACAAGCTCGACGATTTCAAAATCGTGCAAGAGCCGCGGGCTCGGCGATTTTTCATTCGCGCAAGAGCTGCGAGGTCGGCGATGCGATTACAGTCTACAAATGCTGCTTCGAGAACTTCAAGTTCTCGAGAACTCGAAGTTCTCGAAGCAGCATTTGTAGATATAAAATATATCGCTCAAGAGCCGCGGGCTCGGCGATTTACGTAAATAAATAAATGCATAGCTACGACTGCTTCTGCTGATGTTGTTGCTGTTGTTGCTGCTGTTTCCTCTGCTTCTGCTGCTGCTGCTGCTGCTGTCCTCGCCGCCACCGCTTCTGCCGCTGCTCTTGTCTCTGCTCCTGCTGGTACCGCCGCCGCCACCGGTTCTGCTGCTGCTGTCGTCGCCACCGGTGCTGCTTCTCGTCGGCTGGTCACTTGTTGAAAAAAAAAAATTATTTACAAGATTCAACGTATGTCGCGCAAGAGCTCTTCGTCTCGGCGACTTACAAATCGCGCAAGAGCCGCGGGCTCGGCGATTTTTCAATCGCACTGGAGCCACGGGCTCGTCGACAAAAATCGCACAAGAGCCGCGTGCTCGGCGATTCGATAAAAAAAAAAAATATATATATATATATATTTGTATAAATAAATACATACGGATTACCGCTGCTAGTGCTGCTGCTTTTAATAAATAAAATAAATAAAGTAAATAAAATAAATAAAATAAAATTCTCACCGATGGAGAATATGTCAGCTGATCCAGTATCCTCACCAAGTGAAAATAGTTTCACTCGGTAAGGATATTGGATAAGCTGTCATGTTTTCCCTCGGTGAGAATCACTTCATGCGGTTACTGGAACAACTGGTGCGGGGGCAGCATTTGTTATCAACACATATTCTCAGCGAGTGAGGATATGTCAGCTGATCTAATATCTTTAGTAAGTGAGTAATTTTTCTCAGAATAATTTTACTCTCTCACTACCACTATCACTGTCACTACCACAAACACTATCACTAACACTAACACTAAAACTAACACTATCACTATCACTATCACTCACACTATCACTAATAACTAATCACTATCACTGTTGACACTTAACCGATCGACTGACGAACTATCGTCACTCGGAGAGAATGATGAAGCACTCGATGAGGTTAGTATTTTGTCAGTCGATCGAACGACAAAATACTAACTTTCCGCGTCATCTCGATTGCGACACTTACCTCGAGAAATGATCGGGGTTTCCGATATCACGCGATGTTTTTCTTCCAAATTCGCTTGTCGATTTTTGCGTCGTCGCGCGCACGAAGTCGGGAAACAGACGATTGCAGCGCCGCGATGCCAGTGCCCGCGTACATACAACCACGCGACCGGCAAACAGGCGACAGTGGCCCCGCTTTTTCCGGTTGCCGCACATGCGCTCACGTGACCGACTATTGCCGCGCCTATGGACGCTCTGCGCGGGCTCGTGACAAAATTGGAATGCGCCATCAGCGCCATCTAGCAAGACAGGAGAGATGCAAAAAACTCGTGAAGTTATCGACAATTCTTTCGGATATGGTTTTTCCTTATAAAATGTGACTAAATCGAAATCGAAATGCACGTTTCATGCGTGATTTTGAATTATCTCGGGAATGAATTAGTTACTTTTTTCATTTTTGGTCCAAAAATGAGAAAAAAATCGAATTTTTGATTACAGGAATCTGCCGGTAATCGATCTGTAATTTTTTTTTTTGAAAATCAAAATTCGGCCTAATTCATTCCCGAGATGCACATTTTTGGCGTCTGTATTCCAAATTTCGCTTCAATCCGCCCATAATTCGCGAAAAAAAGCATATCCGAAATTTCGAGGTGCGCGTCCGTGTGTTTCACATGGCCTTAACGGAAGGAAATTCTTTATGAAAATTTACCAGCGGATTTCAAAATAATCAACCACTTAGTTCTTTAGATAGTACGAGTGAAACCGACTTTCCTAGCTTTTGTCTTAAGCTTTCACACAGCGGAACTCGCACTAACTCATTACTCGCCCCGCAACGCGTGCGTCTCCTGACCTATCCCCCCAAAGTGGAGCGTTCCAGCCTCCTGGAAAGAAGATACCCCTGTGACACACCATATATAAATGCAAAATGGATGGTAAAAAGTTTCCAGATCAAAGGGTTGCGAAAACTTAAACATTACATGAGCTAATGGTGTTTCCTTACCAATCTGTAACCGTCCCCACCTCTCGTATTCACAATCGTTTTTTGACGTTCAAGTTACGATGTTACATACTCTTCAAGTAAATGGCCCAGTTACTGATTGCGGATGGGCTTTCTTAGGGGAATACGTTTAGCGTCCGCAGAAGATTTCCTCAAAATTCAATAAGCATCCAATGAGTAAAATTGAAGATGGGTGCCAGAAATTGATATTCTTAACCTTCCTTGCGTGTCTCTCTATTCATGCAATGGCGACAAGGAGTCTTACCAACCAGCAGTAGATCGAACCCCTTTCGAATTTCCCAATCATCGAACATGTATACAGAAAACGGTATTCCCACCTGTTTTGTGTCTCAATCAACGCTTCCGCATTGCACTTTAGGAAACGTACCCATGCACAAATTCGTACGGGCGTCCGCGATTAAATACAGACCCATTATAGAGCTATACGTAGAAGCCATGATAGTGAATCCAATATTGGACCCTACTTGACTCAACACAGGCTCCACAGCATAATTTCTGGGTGTTCTCGGGGTACCCATGATCGGAAATCCAATCTTGGGCCCTTCGTGGCCTATCAAAACTTTCGACAGCACTCCTTCGACAAGTTAAACCTCGACAGTTAGTCACCCATTGAAGTTTTGATCATTACATCTAAGTAAAAATCGTTACGGTCAGGCATCTAAGTATTGCCTGTCAGAGTCAGGCGAACGATCATCCATCTTAATATTGACTATCGCGGTAAACAAAGTACCTAATCAACAGATTATTAGGGTCAATCGAATTTCCGTAAAAAGGGGCAGAGGCTATCTTTATTTTTACGACATCAGACGCAATCATAAATTCAATAAAGTTCTTACTATATTAAATTCATTTTTACACTGATTTCATATTTGACATCAGTCATTCAAATAAAGAAAAAATAATAATACAGTCGCATGATCCGAATGGCCAATATGATACTCAGAAATATAAGCAAATTTATATTGATTTTATTCTTAAAATACATCCATTTGTGTATAGAAATTAGAACCACGAAATATACTTTATGTCATATATTTTTTAGTCTCCGAATATATGTTTGAATATATCGAGAAGTATACATGACATGCATTATCATATGTATTTATCGTCTGTGTTTAATAAATTGTAAAGTATACTTTGTGATATGATTTAGGACCTCACACTTTATACTCGTTATTATATTTTTGACAGTAATTAAAAAATATATTCGAGTATATCGAGAAATGAAAATAACATCCACAATCATATACATATTCCGTGTGGGTTCAATATATTATCATGTATACTTTCTTATGTGATTTTGACCCTCGTACTATGTAGTCGTTCATATATATTTTTGTATCTTTTTAATGCAGTTCAGTTATAAGTTATTCTCTAATGGTGCATATCGTGATATAGGGCTTGTCTGCATCTTTTATTTTTATATGCGATTCAGTTATCAATGAAACAATTTTGATAAATTACACATAAATGTGGTTTATTCCTCATCTAAATCAGGGTTTGAAAAGATCGAGGTCAATAATAGGTGGTATAGGCTCGAATAATAGGTGATTCGCATTAGGACGAAAAAAACGCCGTCACAGGGAATTTGAACGTGGCGAAGAGTGGTTAAGAAATGCATAAATTTTCCTTCCAGCGAAGTTCGTCACAGAAAGAAACACTAAAAATGTATTTATTTTATACTCATGGCTTGCAGTCACGATGTCAGTATCTTAAAAAACTTTTAAAGTTTTAAGTATATGCATATTCGAAAATTGATACTAATATTAATATATCTATAAGTATATGTATAGATATATATGTACACATACGTATACATATGTATATAACGTATCGTAGATACAAATTAAGATATACTTTTTTTTATAGCCAGATTACATAAATGGTATGCCATAATTGTAAGATATATATATTATAGTTATAAAAAAGAAGCACTGATAATATATTTTTTTATACGTATGGTTTGTATTCACGATGTCAAAATATTAGATAGTTTTTAAAATTGCACGTATAAAGCAACATACATGAAGTATGTATTTCGCATATAATTCATTTATATTCGTCGAATATACTTTAACACGAAAAATTAGGTATTGAAGATATATTTTCAATGTATTATTAATCTAATCAAGTACATGTCGAATAGATTTTTAATAGATGTCACCTTATATCAAGCGATGTACTTTTTGAATATACTTTATTTCCGTGGGGGCTGACCGACCAGTACCGTCGGCAATTAGATTTCGACGATGGGCCACGTAATTAATCAGAAAAGGCTCTGAGGGCCCAGAATATAGTCCCGACTACATTTCTGCACGGGTAACGGTGTTATTCAAAGCAGGGATGGAGGCCTCGTCATGCGCTACTTCAGATTTGTATATTTTCCTTGAGATGGGGATTTGGAGCATGCAAAATAAATCAACTTGCACAGATATTCAAGTACTCACAATTTTTAATATCAAATATAAAATTTCAATGTACGTTTCTTAAAATTTTAGTAAACTTATATTTACAAAAACGACTTCATTAACGAATTTAATAGAATTCTACATAAATTTTACGTTGCACCCGTTGTAGTAACATTTCTATACCCGTCTCTGTAAAAGAGCTTCCTACTCATGTGTAGTAATTTTACCGTAAATATATTTGATACTGGACGAGGCTGTGGCAATAATAAAATCAACTCATATCCAAAACACAACTCATATGGCATATTTAGTATAGTGTGTATTAATTGATAGTTTTTTACTTTCTCATCACATACAAAGTATGTAAGAGAGAAAGTATTGCAATCCAAACAAAATTCGACTCTGAGATTTTGATGGAAATACATGTTTTGAGTGTTCTAGATTCCAAAAAACACATTAACTCATTTCTGTCTGTCCGTCTGTCTGTCTGTCTGTCTGTCTGGCATCTGTATGTGCCGTCCGGAAACACAATAACTTTTGAAAACAGCTGTGGACCGCAAAGAAAGTTGGTGTGGACTTTCTGCTTCCGAATCCTAGTTTTGGTATTAAAATCCAATCCAAAATCATTACTATTTCTGACACTTTACTTGAAACGTAGAAAAATAATAAATAAAATATTTTGCACATTTTTGGTCCACAGGCTGATATGAATGATCATGAGTAGCTTTCGAAACACACCATAAATATTCGCACTAAATATTCGATATAAAAAAAAATCACATAAACAGAACAGATTTGAGGTTATGCAGTCACGCTGTTAGACTATAAACACCGATAAACTCATCGTATCATAGTTTTCATGACGCGCGTATCATTTTTATGGATCCAAAATCCAAAGAATCCAAATCCTGCGGAGGCCTCATATACACCATAACATGCGAAAGTTTTAATATATGAATAACTGAAATATAAACGCACTTGTCAAATTATTGCAGTGCTGAAAACAACGCCACCAAAACAAAAGAGAAATGCGGAGAGAAGGCGCGAACGTAGCGCGCACGTTGTCGCGAGGGCGGGTCGTAGCTTGAATTTGAATTTAAAAACGCATTCTTAACAAATTATAGTGCGAAATGTAGATTACAATTAATGAGCGAAGTTCTTAAATTTCTATTCATGTAGTTAGTCACCATACCCCAGAAAATTCATAATAAAAACTTCACGCCAGTAACAAATGTGATGAGAAAGTCGAGAGTTGCGAATACGTAGCAACTTTGTTTTAAGCGCATTTAGCAAATTGGATATTACTAATACGACTTTTATAACCAATTCAGTAGAATGCACATCACTGATACGACGTTCGTAACGAATTTAAAGGAATCGTACAACAATTTCACATTATATGCATGTAGTACACTTTCTACACCCTTTCCTGTTAGCGAGCTTCCTACACTGTGTAGTAATCTTAGCTAAATTTTTTTTATGTTCAGTGATATGTGCGGATGTCGTCGGCAAGAGGTCCTTGCTTGCGTGATAGGAGTTTTGAAACGTTAATATGTGAATGTACTCACGCGAGACGTAACATTTGCACAAGCTCTGACCCGAACAATTGAACATGTCCAACCTGTTCGAGGTTTATACGTTGAGAGAGGCAAACTCAGTTGACCTTCCGCGATTTTCGGGTTTCGCGTGAACACCGCTACTCGTTCAGCGCCGTTGCTCTGCGGACATTTTCTGAGCGCTACCACAAGAGTAGTCTCGCGGGTGCGCGCGTCACTATCACTGACTTCCGGGCGCTACTGTCGCGGATTTCCGGGCCTTGGGTCGAGGGGCCTGCCGCAAGCGCAAAACCGTTCACTTCCGTAAGGATCTTCGAACTGAGCAGTCACGTTGAGTTCCATAATTATCAAGTGTGATCCATTCGGCGAGAGTTTTTATTATACCCGGTGCGGTCTTATCATTGCATTCTTAGTAGTTGTTACATTCAGTTTATTATTTATAATTAAAGGTTAATTCATAGAGTCTAATTCCTTGATGTTCGTGGTGTGTGTGTGTGTGTGTGTGTGTGTGTGTGTGTGTGTGTGTGTGTGTGTGTGTGTGTGTGTGTGTGTGTGTGTGTGTGTGTGTGTGTGTGTGTGTGTGTGTGTGTGTGTGTGTGTGTGTGTGTGTGTGTGTGTGTGTGTGTGTGTGTGTGTGTGTGTGTGTGTGTGCACGCGCGCGCGTAGTCGTCTGTAATCACATTGCGTTGATTGTACGAGGAACGAATCCACGAGCGAACCATTCGTCGTGATTCGATTCAGAGCGAGCGTTTTTTTTTTTTTGCGACACCTGATTTGGTTGTCCAGCACCACGACGCGGACCTTCGAGACGTCGGAGCGCGCTAAGTGCAGGGCCGGCGGCCATTTTTTAACGCTCCTCATGCCCGGCTTCACCTCGAGGCAGGTGACACGCTGCGGCCACGGACTTCTTTAGGTCTCCAGGATTTACGCGGGCAGCTTGGCCCGAGGTAAGAGAGCTCTCTAGGTTTCGGTTTTGAATGATCATTCAATTTGCGTAGTAATAATCTTTTCTCGTATTTATTGTATTTTTAGTTATTTTCTGTTTTGCATTCTGAGCACGTGGTTGAGCTTTACGCGACCATTGTGTATCGCGACACATTCTTTTCTTTGTGGGCAGCGCCCAGTATTTCAAAGCACTCTTTGTAGACTTATATCCAATTTTATTTTATGTAATAAAGTATTATCGCTTGATTCGGCTTTTCCCTCTGCACCGTGAGGGTTTTTATGCCAAATCAAGTAGTTTGTTGTCTCGCGGAAAATAATTGCGTATTTATTTATCAAACCTATCCTCACTCATTCCACCCATTATTTTAGTATTAGAATTCACTTCCATTATTTGATTTTATAGTTTTATTAGTTTTGTTCACAAACGTTGGGCCGTTTACCTTGGTCCGAGTGAATTTGGAACTTGGCCTTCGACCAACCTACGCGTGAGTCCGATCCCTTTCGAAATCACTAAAGATCAAACATATACAGAAAAATCTTTTTTCTCTTGTACCTACAACCATGCGGTCAATGAAACATGTTCAACCACTGAGACTGAGTTCAACCCTTAAGCAGGATTTTGAAATACGGTTTCCGACTAAACTGCGCAGCAGGTAGAATAGAAGCTGTTTAAGCTTTTACGTTCAACAATGACGAAGGTACTTTATTTTTGATACCAATAATTTTAGGTGGGACTATCTCGTAAACTCTTAATGGAGATACGTTCGCGCGGGTTTAATATCGAATTGCGGGGTTACAGCGCATATAGAGTTCTCTTTTTGCAGGTGTGCGGTTCAATTCCGATACATGCGTTCGGAATATTCGTATTATGTTGAACGAGACGAGAGGAGAACCGTGAGCCACGATTTCCGCAAACACCGGCGTTCCCACAGCATCCCCCGCACAGACACCGCACCGCACCGCGCGACAATTAACCCAGCCAGGTTTCGCTGTACCGGGATTTCCAGGCTGTGCATATGGGAGGATGTGTGCGTTATTTGCGAACACATTAGCCTAGCGGCGTGCCCGCCGACCGGAGAATGCGACGGATGGACGATTCGACAGGAACGCGAATACTACTGCCAATTAGTCATTGGCGAACAGGTTGAACGCTCCAGAGAAAGATGCACTGACAGTCCAATTTTTGTCCTGACAACATTCTATTTAGATACTAAAGTGAAGCGCAATTTTTCATCACGCTACTTCTTAAGAGAAACAAAGTAATTTAATCTATGAAAGGAATATCATATTCACACTTATGATGTTTCCTGATGCGCATGGTTTGATCGTAGGTATTTTTGACATTACGTTCACTTTAGACGGATTAGACTTATTTCAGGGAAAAATCGAAAATTCATGTTCTGTAACTAAAATTTGTCATACTAGCCAATCAAGTAACATTTTACAGTTGCAAGCTTGTCTTTGACAACTGTTTGCCGAATTACACAAACCACCGACGTCCCGTGTGATAGACACTTTTCAACTGAAAATAAAAGCGGCGTTGCTCGAATGACCGAAAATCTCGCCCGTTCGTGATGCTGTCACACATTTTCTATCTGGCGTGCCATAGTTTCCGTTTTTTTTTTTTTCTTTCTTTCTTTTCAAATCCACGAACCGGAAGTGGTGAGCGAAGGAGAACCGTGGTTCCAGCTACATCAGTTGGAATATCGATTTCCGGGCGAGTCGCACAGTTCACCAGTGAGCCACAGAGTTGCCGGACGCTGGAAACCGAATGACCTCTCTTCCCTCTCGCCCTCTGTCACATCTCTATCTTCTGTCCCTTTCTCTTTTTCCACCGCAGGACACTGGAGGCTGCAGGTGGACCACCAACCGGACGCTGGGGGTTGGATGCTAATAGCCCTCGGTTTATTCTCGAAAAATTCCAACCAAGAGAGTCCCGATATAATACACAGTAGAGAGGATCGACATTGCAGTATGACAATGATAACGACCCTTCCCATTGTTCAGTGATGAATTATAGTGGTTGGAGGCCAGAGAACCCTGCCGCGAGACTCGTACTATATAGAGAACTGTTATGGCTAGAGTCTCTACAAGGTCGATAATGCTATATATAATGTAGTAGGCCTCGACACCTCTTCAGGGTGTCACGGCCCTGTGGCGCTGTCTATTCCCCAGCCGCTGCTTTCGCTCGTCGTCGTTTCGGAAATTACGAACGAAGAATGATGATGATACTGGGTACATTATACAGAAACCGTCTTGTCGAGAAGCGCAGACTGAGTTGATAGGTTGAGGACAACTGGAATTGCGGAAACTTGTATATCAAAACTTGTTGATCCTGATGACTTGAATTAGTCTTAATATTCGTTTCTTGGTCTACTTCTTTTAAGGTTAGTTTAAGCAAACCATTGGTAAGTGGAATCGTGCGTTTTTATTATGAGTCAGATTTTACAAAACTTATAAACGGTTTGGTTCAAGATGTGGACAACATTTTTGATATTCCAAAAATAATCACAAATCAAAGCGATCAAATAGAACTTCACTCAACTGACCCCGATCTCTGATTCAGAGAACAATTCCGGGATTGACAGAAGAGGGTGAACCCATTGCTATGATACAAGCGCGTAAACGAGAGGCCATCAGTTTTCTTGTGATATAAAGCATCATGCTCATAAATCTGAGATCCATTTCGGTCAAGCAAAACCCTCGCTTTCCAGTGAGGAAACTCATACATCGCCCTTAATTTTTTTCGTGTTCTTTTCGCAGCATTCTTTTCGGCGAGGGCATGGATCACTTTCACCTCGGAGGTTCTTCCATCCATTCTTTCGCACTTGACTTCTCAGGGGATGCCTATAGTTAGGAATCCTTTCCACATTGAGCCATCGAACATCGATGCGTTTTTATCGAGTGTCGTGTCACACGGAGATGTGCAGATGTAAGGAATTGAGAGCAATGTCGAGAAGTATCTATCAAAAATGTCCATATCGACGAGTGTATCGACAGGTAGTCCAGACTATTTTACAGTTTAGTTCGACCGTTTTTTCGCCTGGAATGGCATCGCAAACTGGAGGCTTTCACGTAACGCGATTAACGGCAATCACCAACTATCCCTTCCAGTGTCAACGTCATTTATCCAGATTAATGGATGAAAATTTGTCCCTGTATCTCACTTCACTGGTCACATGTGACTGGTGTTCGTACTGCCGCCTGCAGAATTGACAACTTTTTCCGAATATCGAAGAGCACAAATGTTGAAGAGATATAGGGGGAATGCAAACTGTATTCGGATTCTCCTGATGAAAATAATATAAGTACTGTCAGCGATGAAAGTGTCGAGCAAATTTCATTGGTTGGGGACTAACTGAGCACCTCCCAAGTCAGCACGAGAATAACTTCGCACAAAAAGTGTACACCGAACGACTGTACACGCCGACAGCTCGACACCGAAAACTCGGCATGAAAAACTCGACACCAAAAACTCTGCACGAAAAACTCGACACCGAAAAGTCGACACGAAAAACTCGACACGCCGAAAAGTTGACACCAAAAAATCGGCACAAAAAACTCGACACCGAAAAGTCGGCACAAAGTCTGGCGATCGACGATCAGCGCATAATGTTTGGAGAGAGATCACTGCCTGAAGTGGTAAAAGAGGCAAGGATGGCTTCAAAACCGAGCAGAAAAGAAATGCAAGAGCAGGACACTCAATTGGAAGGCTAATTATATGGTGCAGGTATTGCAGATTAAAGGTATCAATATTGAATATTATCAATGATTTCCTATTTCTCAAAACTTCTAACGCGTTTATATCAAAACTGCTCCTTTCAAGTTGGCCGGAAATATAACTCAAAAAGTTTACCACCGATTCATTTGAAATGTTGAATATATCTTCAAAAATACATTATCTACAAAAGTACGTAGGATTTTTTTTTAAAGTTGCATAGTTTTTTTGTTATTAATAATTTTCGAACGATTTGTAGGCAAAATTTTTGAACTTTTACTTTAGATGCTCGCCATTTTGTCAAAAATACCTGTATCGAAAAAATCCCACGTAGTTCTCTAGCTACTAAGTATAAGTGAAACCGTTAAACAACCCATCATAATTCAAAATTTATAGAACCTGTGTGTCCGGCCGTGGATCAAAAAAAAAAGATATGTCATCGCAATAACGCTGTACAGCCGCCATTTTTCCATTAATTACTATGAAAAAATTACTGTATATAGTTAATGAGATTTACGATAGAGACGATCTCTCAAAAAATCGATGTCTCTGATAGTTTTTCTGAAAAAAATTCCCAAAAAAAGCCTTGTTTGTGACGCTCTAGAGTAACCTAACCCCTTAAGGAACGTTTACGAAAATCGAGAAAATTATCATAAAACCTATCATGAATGTTCTATATCAATAATATTGACAGGCGTTCGCGAATATTTTATATTTTCGTTAGTGTTAACGTCATTTAGCGAAATTAGGTCAATTTCGGACTACTAAGGTATACTCGTCTATTTACAGCTCCATCATGAGCAAATGGGCAAAAATTAATTTAATTGTGGATCGAAGTTCTAAATATTTCAGTATAATTAAATTACACCCATCTTTCTTACGATTCTATGCTAGGATATTCATAACCTTCGGTTCAATTATTCCCTCCGATGGTATTTTATTGCAATTTTGTATCGTGCATCAACCTAGTTTTCGACAGTATCGAACAAATGGTTCATTGCTTTATACATATTATTTTATATTCGTTCATCTACTTCAAGACTTGGGAACTTTTTAAGGTAGTACACTGTGGGAACTGCGTCTTTTATAGAGCCTATGAATTAACACTGTTTACGGCAATGTATTTCCGAAACTATTCGATCGAGCTATTCCAAACTTCGGCTGTATCTTACTTCACCACATGGTTCTTGTTACTGGGGCTGCCTAAAAGATTAATACAACCTATATTGATATCAATAATATTGCAAAGTACGTGTGATACATTCGCTGTCAATTCAGCCACTTTTTATTTCCACCACCTCAGACTTGCCCAATATTTAGTCATATTTAAGTGCCATTGACGAGTACTCTAGTAATTTTTTTGAAATGTTATTGAGTCCCATAATCGGTATTAAAAATCTAGCAAAAACGATGAAGTCATATCGTAGAAATTGCCAAAGAAGCGTGGTACATGAACGTCATCACCGGTGATATGCGCCAAATTCACAGATGCTATCGAAATATCTGCTAGACCATTATGGTAAATTTGCTCTCTTACAAACAAGAAGTTTATATGGAAGCAAAATTAAAAAGCGAAATTAATCTTTAAAAGGACATGAAACGCTGATTGAGTGGCAAAATATACCTGCAAGTCACTGTACGATTTTACTGCGTTGTTTCGTATATTCGTGAAAGCGTAGGAAGCTAGGACTTGACGACTGCGACGGTTCTTATTACTATCTTATTCTATCAAATAAACGTCAGGGATCAAACATCAACCCAGAATATATTCGAGGCGATGCACAAAAGCGACTGCAATGACAGCGATGTCTGGTAAAAATTACCAATCTTCCAGCAAAAATATATTTTATTAGGGTTAAGCCTTTTTGTAAGTTTCGACATTTGACGTAAACTAACAATTTTAATGCACGGCCACCGATCAATCGCAGCGCGAATAAAACGATGACAATGACTGCAAGATTTTCGAGATATCTCGAGCCATCAACTTTTCAGAAAAGGCCCTTCGAGCAAAAAATGTTTTACCATCCAGTGAACTTATCTCATTCAATTATATCATTATACTATATAGCATCAATTGCCAGGAGTCCGAGTAGAATTTATCGAATTTCACGATAAAGTTCGCTAGAGTGGAGTGGTAGTCTTCCGATACTAGAATTTTCTGCTTTGCAACCAAATATATCGCATTTTCTACTAGATCCTTCTCTCCGTGTATTTAAAAAACTGCCGTTGTTTTTTCAAGTGCCCACGTCTCGAAGACTTGAAGTTATTGAGAAAAAAACGTCCTCACATAAATCTTGTAGCTTTAAGTTAGCTTTTAAATGAGACATCGAAAACAATTTCTGAAATAAGTGTTGGAATTGACAAAGAATGCTTCGTGGGTGGTATCGAGGCAGAGCTAATCGAACGTGTATGGTAATGAACTGGTACTTTCGTAATGAAGACTGCGTTAGCAGCGTCGGTGATGGAAATGTCAAGTAAATGTGATAAAGGAACGCTTGCGAAAATTAACCAAAATCTTAGGAACCCAGAGTCGCAGACGATATACAGCTGGGAGGGTAGAACGATGAGTAGTCGGAAAGGTAAGAGTGTTGGCTGAAAGTGGAAGACTAATTGCGTAAGGAGAGGTTTGAAGAAGGAGTTAAGCCACCTGCTCGCGGAATACCGTGGCTGGCTTGCCTGTATATGCACCTCAGAGAGCTCGCACGCGACTTGTGATTACCTCTGAATGAGCGCGTGCCGTCGACTGTTGCTAATTAAGTAGTCGAACTCACATGCTCATAGGCCGAACGCTAGACGGCAGTAGCTGTGAATTTGCTTCGGTTCTTTGCACTCCTGAGTGGATCCCGAATTGAGTATTTCCTTTGGTTTGACGTAAATTGGCAACTCGTTGGCGAGGACCTGATGGCCTTTATCATGAATAGGGAATTGATTCAAAATTGCATACATAGTAAAGTCGATCACATTTTTAGTCATACCAGGTTATTCAGACAAATAAATTCGAAACCGTCACAATTCTTTAATTGTCAACTTTAACAGTTCGATAAATCAATGTATTGAATTCTTTAGTGCCCTACGCAGTTAGTTATGAAATATCAAAAACTTCTATCGAGAATAAAAAATGAACTGCTTTTCGAGGAATTTTTTTTTTTTAGGAACGACTTTTTAATTTGGAATGAAACAGAACATCATTTAATGTGCCTGAGCCGCCTTAAAAAACAATTAAACAAAATTCTATTGATGATACTCTTTTTTAGAAGAATTCTTATATTCAAACTACATTGAGTACATGTTGAATATTATAATTTTGCAATGTTGTAAAGACAAGTTATGCGTCAAAGTGGTAGGAGATATAAAATAAAATGTTTACCTGTCGCAGCTTTCAGACTAAATCTGTGAACAAATTTTCGAGTTCAGTGCAGTATTTTATCTGTCGAAAAGTGCATTCTAGGATGAGTGTAGCAATCCTAGATGCAGTGGAAATGGAATTTACTGTAAAAAATTATTTAGTGAATTTTTTGTATAGAATTTTTAAAATATTCTCACATTTAAAATCATAGTTTTGTCAAAAAAGCCTCAAATAAAAATTCCTACACATATCCTAGGATGCACTTTTCGACAGATGGAATAAGAGACCGAACACTGAAATTGCTTCATTGCCTTGGTCTCAAAGTTGCGGTAAGTTGAAAATTTCACTTTTTGCACTACGCTATTTTTATGCACTCTATGGCGTTCCACGATTGCAAAATAATAATGCTTAGTATGTACTTATGTATTATAAAGTTGTAATGATGAGGCTTAAATGGAAGAGTTTTCAAAAAGACAGTATTATCTGCAGAATTTGTTTCTTATGACTTTATTAGGTAATTGTCTTCCCTTGAGAAGAGGTTCTCATCAAAGCGACAAAAAAAAATATTTTTTTTGTATTATACTTTACCTCAAGAAGTTTTAATATCATGAGGAAATTTTCTTCTAGATTTTCATGTGAACGTGTTCAGGATGTTCCAAAAGGTCGAGAGATCACATTCGGAAAACATGGATGTATGTGCGAAACATCATTTTTGTAGATTAGTTTCCACAATGTCTCAAAAATTACTTGATGAATCGCTTTCCTTTCATTTTCATATTAAAGTAGATCACATTTATCGGAGCCTGAACCAATACAAATGGTATTTGTTTTTTTTCCACAGTAGTTTTAAGATCGAAAAAAGACATGATAAACGCTACTGACAATACAAATTCCCGGCATTTTTAACTTTCTGACTTTTCATTGATATCACAAGTTCAGGCTCCAGCAAATTATATGTAACAACAAACTTCGGTGTTTTTATGTCTGATCATCTTTTAAAGTACTACGATGAAAATCGAGTAGCCACATTTTTTTCAGATGGTTATGTTATAAGACATATAAACAGTTCATATGACTCTTTTTTTTACAATTCTAAAATTCGTTCTGCACCTTCAGACTTGATAAATAAGTGACGAAAAACTTGAGTTGTTGACGTAGTTAAGTCTATGAATAAAAATTTGAATTCGATTCACCTTGTTACGTCCCAAGCTAACGAAACCATGGAAGAGGGTGTTTTTTCCGGAGTTCTTGTTTGATAAGGAGCTTAAACTCAAATTTGGAATTAACATACGCGTATATTCTGTATCGAAAGAACCAACTTTAATACTTTTAATTAACTGATTTTACAGGAAGGAACTCCTTATTTATCTCCATTCACAATAATTACCAAATATTATAAATTAGGCTTATATTTTAAAATGATGCTCTGTTAGGGTTATTTATTCTATGTTTCTTGATTGAACATTGATGAGTGAAATAATTGCGAAGATGAGGAAAGAGTGAACGGAAATTCAAGTGCAGTTTCCGGGGGCCTTCGACGGTCCTTAAATGTTATCGACCCATGACACGAGCGGTCAACGAAAATTCTATTAGTGTGCAACGAACGAAGCCCGGAATTGCAGAACAGATGTACATTAGCAGCATTTTAAAATAAATGTAAAAAGAATAAAGATAACATGATAATTGATTATATCTAGAAAATAGTCAGGACGTAACATTTTTCGGTCGCTTAATAAGAACCTTCCCTTATGGGGACTAAGGAGGCTTACAATTGGGAAAAATCAAATTTTTTTTGGTTAGTTATTATATCAATATTACGACGCTTAAAGAAGATGATGCTGTCAAATTTAATATTGAATTCTTAAAATTGGGGACGATAGAGCATAAAACGTAGCGTGGTGCACGCGTGTAAGGAAGAAGACAGCATTTGCTTGAAATGTCTAAGAAAAAGAAAGCTCAACAGTACAAACAGGCCAGACGAATAAAGAACCAACGTTCTGCAGCTGCAACCGGTGCAGGGAACGATGTGGCAACTTGCTTTTACAGCGCTGAAATTTTTTTAGTTCTGTAGGCTAATCGAATCACAGCGGAACTTTCCAAAACATTCAATCGTGATACCCCTGCAATGACACATTTTATCGGTCTAACCATGATATCTCGAGACCGTTCATATATATTCTCCTAAGACTGCACTGAAGTTGGATAATATCATACTTTAACTGAACCTGAAACTAAATTTCTCTTTTAAAAAGTTCATCGGTAACGGAAAGCATTGTTAGTAGCTTATTCGAGTTATAATTGGTTGCTAAAAAGGTCTGCGAGGAACAAGTTCAGTTTGGTGTCAAATTTGACATGAGAATAGGATGGCAGGGGACCAACTCTACACCTCCCAAGTCGACACGAAGATCTACATTTGCGTCTACACAAATAGTCGACACAGAATCACTTTACACGCATGCAACTTAACGCGAAATAACTCGATACCTCGCACTAAACACCGTCGGCTTTACGCAAGAACGAATAAATGTCTTCGAGTCAACTTGGGAGGTATAGAGTCGGTCCCCTGCCGAATTGGACATGCGCTGCAGTATCCGCAACTTTTTGAAGGGTTATAAAAATGCCGCAGCGGAAAAGAATTTCAGGCACGTGCGCCAGCGCGTGTGACTAGCCTAGTATCTTTAAATTTTACTTTTATTTTGCATTAACAAATATCTAATGTTTCTTATGGTTTTTCTTTGTCCCCAACCTCGCCATTCCATGAATTTTTTTCAAATATATTTATTTTCGGATTCGGTCGATAGAGCAGAATATTAAAAACAACTTCGCTCATGTTTATACAGTACAAATTTTCTGTTGTCCCAGAATCGTATTAATGCGTAAAAAGTCCTTGTTTCGTACAAGCAACAATAACAATGTATTGTTATTAATAATATAAAATTTTGCATTTATCTCCTGATTAAATAATGTAGACGTACAAACTCACTATGAGGAAATGCATTCACTTTCTACTTTAGCCCTGTTATACACAATCTAGCATGATTACATTTGTCGTCGGGCGAACCTCTCTGATCCCCTTCAGGGAAAAATTTCGTCGTTGATTTTGTCCAAGGCAAAAAGCAGTTCTATTTGCAACTTGAAGTAGTACCGCCAAAATACCGGGAAACTTATCCAACCTCTGACGCTATCGATACCAGTAGTGGGTCAGCAGCGATTCAGTAAAGTTTTCTTCGCCCAGACTGTAAGAGTAAGTGGAGAGTGTTGCACAGCTGACTCCACTACACCACTGTCCGTATGGCTCCGTATCAGTTCTCTAGCTCAGCACGATTTCCTTCTCTCGCCGAGTAAGTTGAATAGCCTGCCTGGTAGGCGGATATCGGACATGCTGACCGATCGTGGCCTAAATCCAGCAACTGTCGCGTGCGGTTAGCCATCAACAAGAACCAGGAGGTGCTTCGGTGACATTTCAAGAAAATTGGATAGTTCACTGACGTAGCTTTAGTCATTGACGACATTTGACCGAAGTGGTTGAAGCTCAGGACTTTCACGATCTCCGGAGTTGGTTTTTGCGGTCGATCTGATTAGCTACATCGACCAAACACAATCGTTTGTTGCATTTTAGCTTGAAAATTATTAGGTCGTTCGTCAACTTTATAATTGAATTTGCCAACAAATAACTCATTTAATTGACAAGCGAACTTTTTGTATTGACGCTTTCAAGTACTTGTTGTGAAATCCTTCCTGCCAACTAGAATATTTCTCTTTACGTGAAGAACTGAAATCCACTGAATTCAACACGATAACTGCCAAACGATCCGTGGTAATTTTTTTAATTTCAGAATACTTGAAAGTATAAGCTCTTCACTGAAGTCAAAACAATGTCAGTACTGCTTTTCGTTCTATGAATTAGATCGGCCTGCATGTTAGAATTAACTGATTGAATAGGAAAATCGTAAATCTTTGGATTGCTGACGGACTTAACTTTATCATTTATTTAACCTACAAATACCTCATTTTGTTGCTAAGCTGATATTCTTCTTGGGCTCTCAATTGTTTGTAGTCAAACTGGTCCTAGAAGTTGAAAACATCTACATCAGGGAAAAAACAATGACAAAAAACCACTATATTTTCTTTTTTTTTTATATTCGCATTTTTCCCCGTCCGCAGGCATTGCACCTATTACAGCGTCGGCCCGAGTCAGTAGCCAGTCCCCCCTGAGGACCTGGTCCGGACCAGCCCCCCATGCGGCCGCATCCAACTTCCCCCTCTATATCGCATTTGCCATAGCATTTCTGCTAATGGCATAGGAAAACATTGCGGAAATACATTATGCTGATATAGCCGGTGTCGAGTTCGCATCACGGCACCGGAGCTACGTCACGATTTTCGTCGAGAATGTAAACACAGACTCCAGCTGTATACATGTGACCCTCACACTTACCTGTATGTGTCTCACGTATACAGCTAGAGCTTTATCGCGTCCATGTTTTTATTTTTCGACGGAAATTTTCGACGGCACCGGGAATCGAACCCGTGACCTACCGATGCTCTGGTTTAGAAGTCAGCACTTTAACCACTAGACCACCGCACTGGTTTGACGAAAAACCACTAAAGTTAACGCTAATTGCGAAAAAAATCTGTTGCCTATTTTCAGTCTTAAAGTACTCGGCATCATAAGTACTTTACTGAAGTCAAAACAATGTCATTACTTCCTTTCGTGCTATGAGCTAGAGCAGCCCATAAATTAAAATTACCTGAACTAAGTTGTCGGCGAAACTAACTTTATAATTGATTTTGCCTACAAATACTTCACTTAATAGCTAAACCAACTTTTTCAGTGGGGCTAGCAATTGCTTGTTGTGAATCTGGTTCTGGAAGCTGGAACCGTCTACATGAGAGAAAAACAAAAGAAAAACACTGAAGTCAATGCTAATTCGAAAGAAAATGCTTAGCCAGTTTTCAGTTTTGAAGTACTCGACATTATAAAGACTTCGCTGAAATCAAAGCAATGTCATTCCGTCTTCTCGTGCTGTGAATTAGATCAGCCCACCTGTTAGAATTAACTAAGCTAACCGAAAACTCGGAGATTTGCGGGTTGCTGACGGACATCCGTTTGTAAATTTTTTTGATCATCTAGCATTTACTGTTCCCTCCCCTATATTCCCCATTTCATTCCTCGAGATCCCTCTAAAGTGCTATCCGCAGCCACTTTTCCTAACGCACTATTGTATTGCATTTGCACGAGGGCTCAGGAAAACTGCGAAAAACCTGGCGGATACAGACGGCGTCATTTTTACTGAGTTTCTACTGTATTGAATACATCAGAAACTCAGAAAAACTGCCTCCCGCTCAACAATTTACGCGTAAGCCACTGCGTGGCCAAGCGGTCACCCATCCAAGTTATAGCCGCAGAAAATGCTGCTTCATTCTGGGGACCGTCGCAACACATCGACGGCGCGTTTAATGCTGTCGACGCATTCATTCATAATTACTATTATCCACAAGCATCTAATTTAGTAACTAACCAACATTCTCGTTGAGGTTATCAATTGTTTGTTATTAAACTGGCCCTGGCGGCTGGAAACTTCAACATAAGAATTTTTTTTTTTTAACACCGAACTTAATGCAAAAATAAATCTGTGGCCTATATTTAGTCATAAAGTACTTCGCTGAAGTCCAACAATGTCATTACTTCCTTCCGTGCTATGAACTAAATCAGATCGGCTATTGAAATAACTGAAGTAACCGGAAAATCGGAATTTGCGAATGTTGACGGACCAAACTTTATAATTGATTTTACCCACAAATATCTCATTTAGTTGCTAAGTCAACTTTCTCGTTGAAGCTATTGCTTGTTTGTTGATAAACTGGTCCTGAAAACTAAAAACTTCTACACGAGAGAAGAACAAAATAAAAAATACTGAGGTCAATGCTGAATGCAAAACAAACATGTGGCAAATTTTTAGTTTTGTAGTACTCGACACCAAAAGTACTTGATTGAAGTCAATACAATGTCATTACTTATTTTTTTGCTATGAGCTAGATCGGGCCGCATATTAGAATTAACTGAACTGACTGGAAAATCGGTAATTTGCGGATTGTTAACGGACCTAACTTTATAATCAGTTTTACTCACAAATTCTTCATTAAGTTACTCAACCAACCGTTTCCTTGATGCTAACACTTGTTTGTTGTTAAACTGGACGTCAAATGTGAAGACTTCTACGTGAAAGAAAAACAAAACAAAAAACAATAAGGTCCACACTAATTGCAGCAAATAGTACATTACGATACTAGTGCGATGAAACTTTTTTTGCGACGAGTGGGAGTTTGCAGCACGAGCCGAAGGTGAGTGTTGTAATCACACGAGATCAGAAAAAGTTTCTCGCACGAGTATCGTATACAATTTTATGCCACTAGTGCGAGAAGTCCCTATTCGCTTCGCTAGCGTGCGTGAAGTAGCCATTTCACACTCACTGAGGTATAAAATCTTTCACTAGTTTTTAGGCAGTCGCGTTTTGAAAAAACGCACAGAAGTGCCTCTTAAACCCGCGTTCCACTGGACCTAATTCACTTTTTGTACGTCAATCTGAATTGAAATTTAATAAATCCATTTTTTTTTCACTGCACATTTCTCAAACACAATGAAATATATATTTTTGGTGTGAAAGATTATAGATTTTCTGTTATAAAATAATTTTTGTTATGAACAACAGATTTTTTGTTACCCGGACGTCCGTATTACATAGTAACATTGGTCCAAATGGACAGAGCGAGCTAAAATTTTTCACATTTCTTATTTCCACATCGGGAAGTATGCACAAATACTATAGTAATTTTCCTTTTCGTTTATATTGGCAGTTACCTCAAAAAATTGCCCAATTCAGGTACGCATATGTGTACGGCTCTCTAACTTTCCACCAAATTGATAAATCTGAACAAGATTCACAGCGTACTTATATCTTACCTTAGTGCACATAATTTTTTTTTCATTTTTCTTTTAGAGAATTCTAAGGTGGTAATTACTTATCACAATAAAAATTCTATTCGTCTTCAAAAAATCAAATCGCACTACATATTATACAGGAAATGAAAAAAAATCACTTGATTCCTCAGCTTTTTTTCTTTATTGTTTCATTTCTTGAATGAATTTGTACACTTCAATGGAAATTATAATTCATAAATAATATTTCACATAAAAAATCAATCAACATAACCCAAACTCAACATTCATAACCATATTTATCACTGACATTTATCTAATTTATACAGTTATGTTCAACATGTATATTTTCATACAATTATTTTGTTTGATAACTTACACATGCACTCGCATTTTTTATTTTTTGTCTGTTATCGTTTATAAATCGTCACTTGTCAAAGAAGACTCTGCAGCATCTCGAGAAATCTGCAATTAGGATTCTTACCGACGACGACCGATCTTGCCAACAACGACGATGAAGCGCGAAATTTTTTTTTTTTAAGTTCAATTCTCATGAAAGAATCCGCTCCACTAATAACCGCGTAGCAAACTTAATAATAGAATATTTTACAATTTGTATTTCCAAAAAAATACATAGTATCGAAATCTATGAAATATTTTATTAATGTCAAACAATAAGAATTAAAAGTAAAAATGAAAAAGTTACACATCAAATAATCAGAATACGCATAAATTATTGTAAATATTCAATACTCTTGATCATAAATATCAAGAAGAAACGCAAACGCGTCAACGGCTGCAAGTTCGCGCCTATTCAACATCACAAAACCAGCGCCGTGGCTCAGTACGTAGTGTGCTAGCCTGGTGACTGGGAGGCTTGGGTTCCAATCCCGCTTTGGGAAAAATGTTCTTCGGTAGCAGCAGCGCGCAACGTGTAAGACGCGCCGTGCTGTTTGCTGTAAACATTGAAGCTCGGCGCGGATTTGACCTAGCCGGCTACACTCGACGTAGGTTTTCTGTGGTTTCCCTACGTCTTATATGCAAATGCGAGTGTTTCTATCTCAATCTTAAGTCGGTCACAGCCGCATCGCACATAACTACGAGTACCACCATCTCGTATCAATCTTCGTTCAGTTCTGGTAAAAATCTCGCGCGTGATGGCTGCTACTTGTAGGTGCAACGAAGCTAAAAATGGGATACGGCCCGTATAAATGGAACGAAAACAAAAAACAAAATCACTTCATGATGTACTAAGGGCTGCTCAGCGCCAGAGGCAGCAATTTGCGCCAGTAATATAAGTTTATTAGGCCTACTGGGGATACAACTTTCCTTCGATTTATCATAAATCGAATGGTAATACGAAAACGCGCTATATTATCTAATTCAAAGAGGTGTGGAAATGATAATACTTGTATTGTCAATACTTACTCCAATACTTACTTTTCATGAAAACTCTATTGATAATTATTAAAAAAACGATGTTGGTTAACATGGTAACCCGAAGCGCGACATGTAAATCATACAGAGTGTAAAACGCGTCGTTCAAACCATATAGAACGCGGAACGCAATGCCCGTTAACGGAACGCGAAATGCGACATCCAAACCATACGGAGACCGAAACACGACAGTCAAACTATACAGAGCGTGAAGCGCGGCGTCCGGAGCTATACGGACCGTGAACGTTACGGCCGGGCCATACGGAGCGCCTTAAAAATGGCTGGAAGGGCCATTTTTTGGGGGGTTTCGGGGGCTCCGCCCCCCAACAAACCACGCGGCGCCTCATAGGAGGGACCGGGTTGCTTGTTAGTTATGAAGTATTTGACATCATACGGGGTTGGGGTCAAAATATCGAATGACCAAAATAGCGAATTTTCAAATAAGGAACGTCTAAATGTTGAATGTCCACAGTTATCGAATTCGCTTTTGCAGCCATTTGTTATATTTATCATTCGCTATTTTGGATGCATTTTATTAAGATCGAGGTAAGAATAGCGAACGATCAAAATAGCAAGTGGGTGAAATAGCGAATTTCATAATGATGACCATTCTAGATTCAGACGTTCCTATGTATTATATAATTTTAAATTCAAATATACATACATTGCCGCGTTATATATCGAGAGCGCTCTCGATATATATAACGACATGTCATGCCTCGAGTGGGAGAAAATCAGCAAAAGTCTAGCCATCTTAGCTTTGAAGCACTTCTTCTCTCTCTCATCCAGCGTGCGGTGCAGACGTGATCATTTTATTCACACCGTCTCTATTACTGTCTATATCATCTCGTCGAAATCTGTGTTGGCCGGCAACTATTAGTGAATATTATTATTTTTTCGACAAGATGAGTATTATTTAAGATTATATATATATGTAAAGAGAGAGAGAGAGAGAGAGAGAGAGAGAGAGAGAGAGATAGATTTTTTGTTTATATTTTTTAAAATTATATTTATATTATGTCATTTATATTATGTTTCACATTGAAATCTCCACTAGTGTTTGAATTCTCTTCATTATCTTAATAATCATTTATCTACGGGAATTTATTGTTTTTGATATGTTTGTGATAATAAATATTAATGGGCGGAAACAATAAATTAGCATAAAATATTGTAAGATTTATTCAAATAATATAAAAACAAAGGAGAAATATATTTTTGTTACACCTTATCTCGAAATTCGCTATTCTAAGTTTAACCATTCACTATTTTGACCCCCACCCATCATACGCACTTCAATAAAGTCAGAACCATGTCATTACTTCGTTTCGTGATACCAACTAGGTCAGTCCCCCTATTGGATATAACCTAACTACCCGGAAAGTGAAGAAATGAAATTTCACATTTTATTACATTGGTCTATGCAAAACTATGTACGAATAGTTCTCCCTTTCTCTCTCTCTCTCACTCACTGTATATCGCCTGATGCTTCGTGAAATAACTTGGTTCGCTGCTCCCAGGTCCGAAGTGGAAAAAGTCTAATAACCTTTCCATCCAACTCTGCCGTGTTGGACGTGGCGGTTGGAAGGGAAAAGAAGCTCTTGAATAAATCCACTTTCTATCTCTATCCTCTCCATCTGTGACTTCAGGACTGTAACTTCCTGGGAGATAATTCCTAGGAGATAAGGTCAAAGGTTTGGTCCCATTCACTCACCATTATAATATTCATAGTATTACACGGACGTTTAGCTGTTTGACGATTGTATTATGGATGTTCTGGAGGAATTGATTTAGTGATCTAATTTATGTAGAGACGATGATGCTTGAATTAACAGATACATAGTCTTCAGAGTTTACTCCAAAGATTAACACATTACATATTCTTGGCATATGGATTCTTAAAGACTCGCAATTTTTAATAGATTTGCACAAGCTTGAGATAATTTTTTTACTGCCAACCCAAATTGTACAAAAAAAAAACAAAAAAAAACAAATATAAAAAGTGAAACCTTGGACATTGCTTTTTAATTCTTTTAGTCAATTATCCACAAGACAGTCTCTACAAAATAGTACCTTTCTCACTTTTGGCTTCTTGATAGCATTTTTTTTCCTATGCCTAACTATAACGATTATCCAACATTTTATATTACTAGATTATGTAAATATTATGCGAGAATGTAAATTTCGTTTTTTAAAAAATTATAACAGAATGTGGATGTCCATTTATAATTAGAAATTCTGTACAAACCTAACAACTCTATCATTCTATTTAAAACTCATCATCGGACGAATCGAGACTTTTTATTTTCGCTGTAGAAAATTTCCTTTAAGCTGATTGCAATGCGCAAAACATATTGGATCTAACTTAGTAGTAGTAGTAAGTGTTTATTAACAATATATGGTACATTTTTTAGCCTTATCTATACTTAATTTTGCTTATCATTAAAACTTATGAACATATATATATATTGTTAACTGGCCATCGACCGTAGTCCTTCAGCCATGGATCTAACTTATTTTTTTCGAAAACCCAAAATCCCATTATATCGGGACCTCTTGGTACGTTTGGCTCCAATGCAATGACGATCTCTCACGAACATTATGACAGTTGTCATGAAATATTCAACATTTTTGAAAAATGTGTATCTGCACGCTGACGCAGAATTCGTTTTGAAATATAATTTCTCAGCATGTGGGCATATTTTGAGCGTACTGTTATCAAGAATATGGAAAGCAAGAACATCATGGCGAAACTTCCTCCATGAGGAAGCGAAGGAGATGAAAGATCATTAAGAATTAAACGAGGGCTATGGTTTGTCAAAGACGGCGGGAAATTCATTTGCAAAATTATCTTCCCTTATCGAACAAGGTGAAGGGGTGTAGTTAAGGACAAACTTACGCCGCGAGCGCTTCGGAACTGATCATTCGTATTGGTCGACGAATCGTTAGGAAGATACCTCTCAGCGACGAGCAGTTTGAGGATTCGTAAAGTTTCGTGACGCTCCCGGGAGCCTGAGTCATGCGGGTTCGAAGACTGCGGATCGACCACCGCGCGGCTGCCGACGAGTTAACGAGCCTAGGTAATTAGATTGAGCTGTTACGTCAGATATAGAGGGCGCAAGGAAGAAGAACGGAAGGAACGAAAGCAAAACGAAGGGTACAACTTAGCCCAGCCCGAAGGTTCCGAACGATAGAAGTACCACCTCTAACGATACTATTTGCTAGGTTTGCCAAAAGTAATGTGATCGTGACTCGTTTTTCTAATATCCTTCCAAAACTAGTGACCTCCAGACTTTATTTGTCTAGCAAACTGAAAGTTGGTCCAATTTTCTTGGGTCATGAGATGAGATTCCTCGTAATCAGCGATCAAAATCTTTTTTGGAATCCTGAACGAACGCTGAAAACCTCAAATGCCTTGTATCTCGAGTTTACTTACCCCAAACGGAGAATTTCAACGTCTATTTCTGAAATTATCATTCACGTTCAAAGGAATATTCATGGAAATCAGATTTTTAATTCGTCCCTGAAACGATTGGATTGATCTATTAAATGAATAATTCATCGAGTATCGATAACCCGTTAGATCCATTCATTGAATTCCTCAATGGCTTAGAGAAGTACTGAATAAAGTATAGGTAACTTTGGCGTATCATGAATTTCATGGAGAAAGATTATCTTAACTGCTTGTTCGTATTGTTGCTGGTATAGAAAAAGGATAGGCTTGGCTAGCAGCAAGTCTGCGGTATTAGCGGATAGAAGTTAACGAAAAAAAAAAACACGGAGAATATTTTTTTACTGTCATTTGCGTTTTTGTTACATTTGTCAAGGCAAAAACGAAACGTTTATATCGATAAATCTATCCATCTATTTCCTTTTGCCTCTTCCTATAGATACTCGAGGCTGAATGGTTCCCGAAAACTGTAGTGTTTTTATTCAACAGCATACGAGGAATTAGTACCATTCTCGGAGTCCAGTTTCGTTGGAAATTCATGAAATCAGCGATTGAAAGCTTATTCGGAATCCGGAACGCTAAAGTTCTTGAATGCCGTGTATCTCTAATTCACTAATGTCAAAATAGACGTCTGTGTCTGAATTTTCCATTCACGCAGAACCGAACATCTATGACAATCAGATTTTCAGTCCGTCTCTGAAATTAATGGTTCCATCGATTATATGATAAATTCGTGAGGTATCAATACCACTTCAGAACCATTTACTGAATTTCTAAATCTCTAAGGTAAATGTTGAATACAGTATAAGTAACTTTTGCGTACTGTGAAATTAACGGACAATGATGAATTCATCAATTTGTTTGTATTATTATTAGTTCGAAAAAAGGTTGTGCTTGGTTAGCGCCAAGTCGCTGGTGTTAGCGGATTGAATTTCAGGATAAAAAGAACTGCGAGTTTTTTCACACAATTTTTTTTCTGCATCTGTTTTTTCCTTATGCCAAAGCAGGAAGAAAACTTTGATATCGAAAAGTCGATCCATCTATTTGCTTTTACCCGTTACCATGGATACTTGAAACTGAATGGTTCGTGAAAACTGTAGGGTCCTTATGCATACTAGAATTTTACTAGCTATGCTTTAACCCGCACCACCAGATCTGCCATTGAACGATTTGAGGCCTGAACATTTTCACGCGCAAAGTCGGAAAGGAATCCTCCCTAACGAGAATCCGAGAATGGACGCTCTTTTGTCCTACTGACATTTTTCCTCATTCTCTCGCGACTGGAACCGGATAAAAACGTAGAACGAAGGCATAATGGATTTTCTCGAGCTTTGCTAGCGCAGAAGGGTGCCTGAGAGAGCCTTGGAACGGCTGAACGAAGTGCGATCCTGTAACTGACACTGGCGAGTCCTTGGAGTCCTTCTGCTCTGCTCCACCGCAGCGAATAAACGAGCCGCACTCGATTGGATATCGAAAGGACACTCGCTCCGGAAATCCTGCCCTCATCAGTCATCCATTCTTCGGGGGCTCTTCTCTCGAGAATTCTCGACCGGGCGAGATATCAAGCCGATCGAAAAGGACGAAACTAGTCCGTTAATAACAGTCCATCGTTACCGATTCTTTTTCCAATACGAGACAGAAGAGTCGAAGAAACAATCGGTCTATCTTCCTGGTATCCTCTTTCTCAGATCACAAATGACATGATCCCAAATCCAATTACCTATTCCCAGCCGATCCTTTCCTAGCCATTTTTCCCTGAATTCCCCATGCATACAATTGAAAGCCCTCGATGGAATGATAAATACCACCAACAAAACGCCTTTTCTTATGAAAAACTATAGCCCGCAAAACGATTGAATTACGAATGAAGAATAGAGCTAATACTGCAAATGTATCCCTGCCTACAATTCGGTCAGGTTGAAATAACTTCGATTAGGAAAACAGCAAGTAGGGAAACAACCCGCATTGATGTTACAAATTTTTCCTTAAATCAGTTATTCATGAATTGTGACTTTCAGATGTAAATCAAGAGCAAAAAGTTAAGCTCTATGAAATCTAAATACAAATTAACTAAAATTGGATTTGGTTGCTACCGAAATCCAATGAGAATAAAGAAAGATCATTAAAAACTATGCCAATAGTCGAATTATGAGTGACCTATTATCGAACCCATCAAACTGAAGTAGCGAGATAACAAGTTGACAGAGAAACGACAGGACCGGTCCGCTATTAACAGTTTATCGTTACCGATCTTTTCCCCAATACTTAAGGAATTCAACTACTTAACACCAACCGATTTTTTCCGATCCCTTTTGTTCTAAATTTTCCATGTATGAAAAAATCGCCCAAGAAATGCGTTTTCTATTTAAAAATTGTAGTTAACAAACTATTGAATTAAGAATAAAGAATAGAGCTGAGACTGCAAATGTAACCCTGGCCGGAATTTGATAGGGTTAGGACACTTTGAATTAAGACAAGCGCAAGTCCGTATGGGCCTCAATGCTAAAAAATTACCTTCAAACCAGTAATTAATGACTTGCGGCTCTGGCATGTAGATCAAAAGAGCATCTAGTAAGGCTCTCTGAAATTCAACACCAAAATCTTGTAATATGGAGAACAATTAGAATGAAGCGAACATTAAAAACCATGTTAATAGTCGAATGATAAGGGACCGATCATCCAACTATAAAAATGAAGGCGCAACATATCCACTTGACAGAGAAAGACATGACAGGTCCGTTATTCACTGATGGTCGTTGCTAACTGATTTTCCGATAGTTTCCGAGTTGTAGTGATTGTCATATGGTCTCGGTAGCCTCTCATTGAACTCATCAGTAACATGATCTCGGATCTCAATACGTAGTCTCAGTCGATCCATTCTTATCCCGTTTTTCCGCGCCTACGAATCCGTTGAGACGAGTTCCCGCTCATGTAAAGGCTAGTATTTGTATAACCGTTCTGGAAAAAATTGAGGGCTTGTCAAGTCGGTTGAAGATAGTCCAGCGTACAGATCCTTTTTCCAATATGCGATGGCGGATTCGTAGCTATCAACCTCTCTTTTGATCCTCAAATGAGGTGATCTCGATTCCAATTACGTGGTCCCAACTGATCCTCTTATATCCCTTGCTTCCAACTTTTTCCAAGCATCCAATCGAAGGTTCTCGAGCGAATAAAAAATACAGCCAAAGAAGTGCGTGTTTCGCTCGTCAACTATAACGAAAAAAAAAATTGAGTTTTCGCGTGGAGACACACACGCTTATCTCTCAAACGTGCTTGGCCCCACTACAAACTCATGCTAGTTGCGAGAGGGGTGAACAAGCTGTCACATTAGGAGATAAAAGATTCCACGAATTTACGAGCAATTTCATTTTAAGGGTGCGGGTGAATCCATCGAAAGCGAGACGTTCTCAGAGGGGGGTACTTAACTTCCGTTTGGTACGAAGGTACTGACTGCTGTGACCGAGCGATAAAAGTTAGCGCACGGTTCGTGGCCGCAATTCTCCCATCGTAACGCCACGAGTAAGCGAGTTAAGGTTTTATGCAAGCTCTGGTAGGTGGTTCAGAGGATTCGACACGATGGTGTAGTCTTTCACCCTCGTAATCGCATGGTTCATATAATTCTTGCTAATATGTCAGAATTGTGTGGATTAAAGAGAAGAAGAAGAAGAAGTACTGAGCATTGGAAATACGATTATCTACTTGGGTTAGTGTAACTCAAAGATCGTTTTTTGTAATTTTCAGTCCAAAGTTGTAATTAACCTCAAATTCTTTAACTCACGTTATGTAGCTACGTACTTATATCATGCGTAATCTAGTTTATTTTTCCTTTGATTATTCAATCGTGTTGGCATTAAAATTCTGAACATTTTATTTAAACTGAAGAAGTAATCATTTCGTTACTGACCAGGGTCAAATTACGCAAAGAAGAAATCATAAGTAATGGTCCATTAAGATGGCAATTGCCCAAATTTTTGTCATTTATTTGTATGGAATTTTCTTCACATTCAATTAAATTTGTATTCATGTTCTATACACCGGAACGTTCAGAAAGTAGTGAATATTGGAGTATGTTTAATTCTAGTGATAAAAAGTGATGAATCATTGTTTGATGCATCAAGACTTTATTTCCATGAGTACAATATCTCGGTACATGATGTGCGGTATTCGTATAAATGCCACTGACAAAAAATCACGAGTAATAGGGAAACGAATGGATTATTACGTTGATTTATTATTATCGCTATTATCTTAATTTCTATAATTAACGACTAGTAGCCGCACGTACAGCACACAGCTCTCTTACGTACGGCTGCTTATACCACAAGTACTTGGATTTCTATAATTAATTTCTAGAGAAGATTTTTCACATCCTTGCAAAAAATATCGAACGTTGTAGTTAGGTTATAAGTAAGTTTTACACATAAAAAGATATGGATTATTGCATCAATACAATTCATTTCCATGAGACAAAATTCGCAAGTAATGTTGTGCGGTATTCTTAAAAAATACCATAAACAAAAAACCACAAATTATAGAGAAACAAATAGACCATTACTGTCATTTTTTTATTATCGCCGTTATCTTAATTTCGGTAACTAATTTGTAATGAGAATTTTTCAACCACCTGCAATAAATTTTTTTGTTACGTTTATAGTTGAATGTTCTGAGAAATACTGAATGTTGTAGTTTGGTTAAGAGTACAGTTTCGACATAAGAAGTGATGGATCGTAGTTGCATCAACACGATTTACTTCCATGAGTAAAAATTCGCGAGTCATAATGTGGGGAGGAAATAAGAGATCATGCAAAAGTGAGCTGTAAGCATGTAGTTTTATGCACATCCACTCCGCATGCACAGTGGTGATGTCTACAGGTAGAATGCAACGGGAACCGGAGCACGTTGAGCGAGATGCATTATGCATTTGACACATGTGCAGAGCTGTGCTCGCACTGTTTCCAGTATGGCATATGCCGTCCAGATTGCGCTGAATTCTCAACGAGGACGCGCATGCACTGCACTGCACTTTCCTCGACGGGTTTGCAGAACGCGGTGTGCAGAAACCAAACAAACGTGTGTGACCAAAATAAAAAGGCGCACGCCGCCTCTTGGGTCGAGAACAAAAAGGCAAAGCGCCATCTAGCGTATTTTTTCCTTACTTCTAAGTAACCTTTAAAATGGAATTCATGTTAAATTCGTGTTTAAAGAAGAATTTTTCTGCCGTTCTTTGTTGCAGAAGCGACGAATTCAAAACGGGTAACGATGTGAAAGAATCCAGCGGCGGAGAGCCGATCCGGAGCGAAGGAAGACTCGACGAAATCACGAACACGTGGAGGGACGTGAAGCGGGGTGAGCTCACCGGATTGAAGTTGTCTTGTACTGACTTATTACGATTAACAAATTTTTTATCTTGGTTCTTAAGGGGATGCGGGAGTAGATTTTATTATCGACTTTGGTCGGTAAAAACGCGCCTTTGATAGTTCCCTCACGGATCTCCCAACCGTCACGTATGGTTGGAATTCGGTCGTTTTCCCCACATCCAATGACGAACCAACCGGTCAATTGGTGCACTAAACCTACCAATGTTCCAATTTTTCAAAGGTTGATTTCGAGTTGGTTTTTGTAAACCAACTCATTTTTTCTGTCACGGGATAACAAGCGTTATACTAAGGACTTCACAGTTATTATAACTATTTGATACTTGTAGCAAGGATTAAGAAATTTGTTGTTTGGAATGAATAGCATGTGCATTTGTACAAAATGTGCGTATGTGTGTATGTTCGAATCCTTGTTAGTAGAATACCATCCGAAACTTTCAAGATATCGATCTGTAATTGAGTATACCACTGAAGTGTGAGTAGGCAGAAGCTAACTTTGAATTTAGTGCGAATTCGTCAAGTGGTTAAAAACATTATTACATTTTTAATTTTTTTTTCTAAATCACTTGTCACGCTCCAACTTCATTATTTTTCAAGATGCTGGGCTCAAATTTCACAAAACGACTATTATGGACTAATAATGGTTACAAACTTTCGAAAAATTGATGAAAACGTCAAAATTCCAGGATATCTTGAATATTTTAAAGTTACGAATCAAAAATAGTATTCCGGTTCTAGTACAAATTTCGGTATTGTCCAACTTGGTTAAATATCAGTAATGAACGTAATAATTCATACAACAAATCCTTTTTAATGAGAATGCTAAATATAATAATAGAAAATAATAATAACATAATTTTCAGGAAAGCTTGAAATTAACAGGAAAGTACCGTGATAATTTTTGAAATGTCAGCTATCTTCGACAAATATTCGCAATTTCTATGTTGGAGAGTTAATGGCACTCTCAAAGCATTATCAAATTATAATTGAACCATTAGAGCATTATCCATTCATTACAGACCAGAAATTACATTTTACGTTTATGAATATCAAATGACCAGGAATTCTCAGTACTTTCTAAAATTAATAGCCGTGAATATTTGATACATATTTATGCGGATGTAATTGTATGCTCCTCATACTGATCCTTCAGTCTGTATTAACTCATTCACTGATAAATACTTAATAAAGCCATTATGATAATTATAATCAGTTATAATACCTGTATGAATGACTACTATCCATATGAATATATGAGTATGTCAAGTCTGACTAATAACGAAAATGTATAGAAATAAATAATTCATCATTATTTAGAATAACAATTCAGATTTTTCCGGTGTTTCAATAATGCTGTTATTGGTATCCGAATTTTTATTTTCTAGTATATCTGAGAACGATAATGGTGAACGCAATCTATTCTTAATAGCCATGTCTCTCAGATTTACCCGACATTCAGATCCTAGTCCATTTAGGTAGTGGAATAATTTCGTGGTCAAACTGCTAGGAGACTTGCGGTTCATTATTCCCCAGTGCCCATTGTCCAGCAGAGGCTTCCATTGTCAAGACAGCGCAGACAAACGCTGGCATTCCGATAAATAAATTCTCGGGCCTCACTGGTAGTCAGGGAGTTGGTGAATTCGACTCTTGGAGAAATTCTTGTTCAGTTTTTTGCCCCTACATCTACGTTACACAACCCACTCCCCGCCCCCTTCCCCTTTCCCTTATTACGTTTCCAGTCCACGTACGTGTTTCCCCGGGACTTTCCTTCCTGTGCTTCGGCGCATGACGTTTGTCGAGAAGTCTTTCCGCAAAAGCAGGAAAACTCTGCAATGGGCGGGTGATAGTGAACGCAGCCTTAAGGGAAAGCAGGAGAATCGACTCATCCTTTCACTCCTCTACCCCTCCACAAAGTACGCGCATTCCCACCGGAATTTTTATTAACTTTAACACTCATCTTCAACTCTGACTATGTGTTGTTCTCTGTACTATTCATGTACATGGAGAATCCTCTAGGGGAGAGTTCACCGACATTTTTTTTCCACAACGACGATCAAGAGAATACTTCGACCGAAAACTTTTTTCCGGTGACACTCACGCCGAGCAAAGGTTGATCGAGAAAAACAACTACTCTATTCACAAAGTTCGTGTCGATTGCTACATCTGGTATTTTTTTTTTTATGACTAGTTGCTAATGTTAAAAAAGTTATGCGCATACAACGATGACAATTGAAAAATCTTACGAGAATTTATTTCCAATGCCAAGAAACTTACATTTAGTTTGGTTGATGATAAACGAGTAGTTGAAAAATTGAACCATGTGCTTGTACACTTTGTAAACTCATCTTTAAAGCAACAAACATAGTTTTTCATATTTGACTAAGTGTTGTCCTCTGTATCATTCATGTACATGTGGTTTCATCTAAGAGAAAGTTCATCACCATTTTTGTAACAACGACGATTAGGGGTAACAAATAATTCCAGCTGTGCTCCGAGGCTCTCCATTATTAATAATTCGGCATTTCCGATCGGGTCATGATCACGCTACTAATCCGGCCCAGATCAGGCTACTAACCCAATCCCGAGCAGGTTATTAATCCGACGGTGATCAGGCTCCTAATAATCCAGTCTGAAGTGATATATTTTTCAAGATATTTTATAAATATTCAAATACGGGATCGCGGCCGGATCAATGCCGCATCTGGCTAACCAGAGTGAGATTGCCTCACCAATGCCTGATCCCGGCCTAATATAGAAAAGTGCAGTCCGAAATTTTTTTAAATTTTGTACCGATGCCTGATCAGTACACGATCGGGGCATTATTCCGTGAATCTTATCAGGAATGCCTGACAGATGCCTGGTCTGGGTCTGGTTCATCAGCCAACCTGAACTAATTTGGTCGAAGTTCCTTGTCGGGAACTTCAACCAAAAACCTTTTCCGATGCCACTGATACCGAGCAAAGGGCCAAATTGATAAAAAAAATGTATGCACATGTGGCAATGGGAATTGGAAGGTCTTGTGAAAGTTGAATTCCTCCGTCGGCTGACAATAGTACGATATCTTTATTCAGTTAGGTTCATGACAGAAACGTAGCTGAAGAATAGAACTTACCAATTGTTTGTAAATTTTGTAATCTCGTCATCGAGAAAAAAATAGGTTACCAATTCCGCCAAAAAAATCTCTGGCCAAAAACTTACTGGTGAGGTGACATCAACACAGAGCACAGAATCAGAGGTCGAGAAAAACCATCACTGTATACGTCTGGGTCTCGATTGCATTTTTAGTATTTTTTCTTCATCTAGCCGCAAATGTGTGAAAAGTACCGCAAACCCGGCAACGGAAATTAGAACGTCTTGGAAGAGTTTATTCCAGCCATCATAGAATTATGATGAAATACCTACGTCTGGGTATTAGGAGAATAAAACTTGACAATTCTTTATAAATTTTGTGTCCTCGTTTTTGTCAGAAAAAATATCACGATGTAGTCATCAATTTCGCCAAGAAAACTCTAGAATTCAGCACGAGACCATAGAGGGTCATGCTATTTAAACTCCCCACACTAATGTTGCTCGAACGTGAGCTAGACGGAAGGACGTGATGTGGGTTTCACTTTTTTTTAACCTGGCGTCAGTATTCATCTTTTTTTGTGGGTGTTTGGATAGCCGGGAGACTATCCGAACTAATTTTGAAAACCGGAAAACTATCAAAAATAATCTGGTAATAACATGTTCTTTGATAATATTTATAAATACAGCGCTCTTATTCAGTATATTAAAATATAGAATGTTCAGCACATCATGAAAATTGCTTTTCATCGGCTAATGAAAGAATATCAAATTATAGCGTTTCTTCAATTATCATTTCAAAATTATTTTCATAGATGATTAAGAGGGTCGCGTCGATAATAGGAGTGTTTTCTTATTATAAAGACTACGCGACCCTCACTAAAGTAAACATTTGAAATAATTTGCTCCCCCTGGGATGAATCTGAAAGATTCTTTTGAAACTGGACCAACCAATTGTGTCAATCGAAACCGAATTTATGGATTATACTCTCTGTGCAGAATCCAGAGAACACTGCTTGAAGGATTATCCTTCGCTAGGTCTCATTCTCTTTGCAGTTACACTGTGCACCTTCCAATTTAGGGAATTTTTTTTTCAAGGTCAGAGCTTGGAGGATCTGTGTCGTAGATGACAAAATTATTATATCATTTTAAACATTTGTCTACTATTGTGCTTCTAGGATTGTTGCCACACGATTTAGGCTGGAGCGCGGATGATAAGAGAAGTGGGGAAAGGCTTGGCTCGCGAGGAACTTAGGCTTCGCGGCGAGAGTGGTGGGGGAAGGCTGACGCGCGAGGAGAGAGGCCGCGCGGCGAGAGAGACAGTGACTGTGAGGCCGTTGCGTCGCAGCGATTAGCGAGGGCAGTAGCGAGCGAGCGAGAGCGAACTATGGGTGGCGTCACGTCTTCGACGTCCCCTTATTATAAGACATTGAATGGACAGCGAGCCAATTTCCCGACTGAGGTGCAAACATTACGCAGCGTAACATTCGTGGGAGAGTTAGGGGGAGAGGTTTGCGGGGGTATAGCTCGCAAGAGAGCCAGGGTATGGCTCGCAAGAGAGCCGGGGTATGACTTGCAAAAGAGCCGGGGTATAGCTCGCAAGAGAGCCGGGGTATGGCTCGCAAGAGAGCTGGGGTATGGGTCGCAAGAGAGCCGCGGTAACGCTCGCAAGAGAGGCGGGGTAGAGAGAGAGAGGGAGATTGAGGGGGCGAGAGGAAGTAAATTTGTTGTGCTATACCGGGACTGACCACCAGGCACAGCGGCTAACGTAGCGAGGTGGGCACAAGGACCTTAAGGAATCTCGCTCCAATTAAAAGGTGCGCATTGTAACTGCGGAAAAAATGAGACCTAGTGAACGCCGATAGTTTGAGCAGTGTTCTTTGAGGTAGGGTGTAAGACCTAGAAATGTGGTTCCGATGCAACCAATTGCGCTAACCGGTTCGTAAAATTACAAATAAATACTTCGGACTCATACTGGAGGCAGGGAATGTTTATTAATCCTGTGAGCGACAGACTAGTCCCTATAATTAATAAGAAATAGTATATTGTGCGATAACTTGAGGGCGGCGTCGCACACGATACTTTTTGTAACTAGTGCAGTGTCGACGGGCGGAACTCCGGTGGGGTTCAAGGGTCCTGGTGAGGGGTTGGGAGGGCGAAGCCCCCTCACTGAAGACGAACAACTGATTTTTTGAAGTAAAAAAGAGGCCTGCGATGGACTTTGACGAACAAAAAAAAACACGCATTCAGACGTCCGCGAAGAACTTCTGTGAATGTAGGCCCGGAACGAAAACTGTGCTCTGTGTCAATGCAATCGCTTGCGTCACGGAAAACAGGGACAAAAGTAAACGATATTTCGCTGCAGGGATGGAAGAAAGCGAAATGATGACTGCGCATGCGCACATCTGTCTTCCCGATATCTTTACGGTATGGACCGCTTTCGCCCCGCAAAACTACTCCGAAAGACTCCACTTTCGATGCACGTGTTACAAATAGTATATTACGACCCAAGGCCCGAAAGGTGGAATTCCTGGCCGTGTGTGATATAAGGGCCGATGCGAATCCGAGGTTCTTGCTGGTCAGGGCGGGCATGAAAACACATATGTTATCACTTTTTTACTTTCTCATCACATACCGAGTATGTAAAAGAGAAAGTATTGCAATCCAAAAAAAATTCGACTTCAAGATTTTAATGGAAATACATGTTATGCGTGTCCTAGACGCCAAAAAACACATTAACTTATTCCTGTCCGTCCGCCTGTCTGGCGTCTGTAGGTGCCGTCCGAAAATACAATAACTTTAAAAAAAATCTTTGGACCGCAAAGAAATGTGGTGTCCACTTTCTGCATCTAAATCCTAGTTTTGGTATTGACGCCCAATCCAAAATCTCCACTATTTCTGGTACTTTACCTGAAACGTGAAAAAATAAAAATAAAATACGTTATTCATTTTTGATGCTTTTGATTCAATAAGCAGTGAACAACAAGTGGTTGAATATAGGGAAGACTTTGTTGTCTTTTTAGTTACTCACATGACATTTCTGAAACCATCCTCAATCAGAAATTTCAATTGTGAAATATGGATTGCCTTACAGGTCTACTAAAAAAAGACTGCAATCAATGAACTCGAGTAGTTTTCAGGGAGAAATACACTATAAATATTCACATAAAATATTATATATAGAAAAGTGCATTGACAGAAAAGATTTAAGGTTAAGTTAACACTCATGATGTTAGACTATAAACACCGATACATCTATAGTTTTTATCACTCGCATGGCATTTCATATGAATTCTAAATCTTGCGACGGCCTCATATACGCCATAATATGCGAAACCTTTGGTATATGAATAACAAATATAAACCGACTTGTCAAACTATCGCAGTGCTGACAATAACACCAACAAACAAAAAAAAGAGAGATGTGGACGTCCTCGAGAGGGCGGATCGTAGCTTGAATTTAAATTAAAAAATGCGTTCTTAACAAATTATAGGGTGAGACGTAGATTACAATTTAAAAAACAATAAAAATAAAAATTGGAAAACAATTAAAATAAAAATAAGAATTAATAAAAGTTAAAAACCATTTTTAAGTAAAAAAACAATCTATTGTCTCAAATTCATACAATTACAAAAACAAACAAACGAACAGTACAAACTAACTTCACAACCTAATTTCACAAACTATCTTCACGACAGTAACATGACGCCAGCAGCAATCGAGATGAGAAAGTCACGTGTTGCGTCACGCCAGTAGCAATTTTTTGAAAATTAAATTTAGATTTTTTCTTAATTCAATAACGCTTAATTAGTATTACTGTATTAGTATACTATAATTATTGATGAAAAAAAAATCTTATACGTAAAATGTTTCTTTGCTTTTCTTTAAGCGTTATTTTTCTTATTGCAATTGCACAGAGTGATGTAAAAAATACAGCTATTAAAAGTACAGTTTTCAAACTTTGCATGCTTATTCAGCATTGCATTCAGGCCATCAAGTGTTTGAATCTCCAAATCCTAACTTAATTTTAGTTTTTTTCTTGGAGGTGGCTGCATGGTTGATTTATTGCAGAACCTTCAGACGAAGAGTCGTTAATTATTTCCGATACACTCACTTTTAGGATAACTAAAGAAACTAACTCAATTATACTCGCTTAATATTTTCGTGTCCGCATCAGTCGCACATATGAACGAAAAACAATGAAATGCAGCTTGTAACCTCGAAGCTGCATTTCATTGTTTTTACGGTTTGCGTTTGGCGGCCGGGCCACGAAAAAACTATAGTCCACCAGAGCGCGCTACAATTCGAGCCGGCCATGAAAGCCGCTATTCCCGACTTCAAATGCGGCCCGGAAGCCCGTACTTTCGGCTTGGGGAGCAAGAAAAACTTTTTTTTTTCTCTGACACGTCTACTTTGTTCTCACTTCGAAACCTTTCCAACACTGCTGATACATTCGTCACTGATTTTGCTCTTGGGCTACAAGCATAACTCAATTCCGTCCTTGTCGGAGAATTGAAGACTCATTGTTTTATCAGAAGCTAGATAGTAGTTTCAATTTGGAGACTTACTATCATTCTTCAAAACAATGTGATGTGATGTCCTGTACGACGAAATAATGGTCAATCCAATTCACAAAACTCTTACGTGGTCTAGGTAACGCAGAGCAGCTTAGTCAACCGACATGTTCGGAAGAACATGCGCCGCTTACTTGCATAACTAGACTAAAGTCAATTCAACCGCTGCGAGGGAGAAACCTTTATATTTATCGAACCAGTAGAACTACGAAGCAACACCCCTAATAGAGAACACCATCCTCTGTTGTACATTTTAACGATTTCGTTTCAAACTATTTTTATCGCGCAGCCGTTCTGACTGAAAAGTATTCCAACGACCTATTAAACGGAGAAGAATAGAAATTTTTTAATCCGGAACGAATGACATAAAAACATAAGCAGCCATGTGCTACACCTGACTACGAGAGAACTAATATAGGGATGCTTCGCTATACCCACTAGAGTTAGATTGGTCCGCTCTCTAGGGTTCCTGATTATTTCCAGAACTCGAAATTTTCGGACAAACGGAGATATCTAAGATGACCAAATTTGTAAACCCGAACTTTCGGCCAGTTAATGTGAGTAATATTTCATTTTGGCAAAACCAGTGCGGTGGTTTAGTGGTCAGAGTACTGACTTCTAAACCAGAGCATCGGTAGGTCGCGGGTTCGATTCCCGGTGCTGTCGGAAAATAAAAACATGGACGCGATGAAGCTCCAGATGTACACGTGAGAAACACACAGGTAACTGTGGGGGTCACATGCATACAGCAGTAGTCTGTGTTTACATTCTCGACGAAAATCGTGACGTAGCACCGGTGCCGTGGGACGAACTCGAGACCGGCTATATCGGCATAAGGTTTTTCCGCAATGTTTTTCTATGCCCTTAGCAGAAATGCTATGGCAAATGCGATATAGAGAGGGAAGTCGGATGCGGCCGCATGGGGGCCTGGTTACTGATCCGGACCAGGCCCTCAGGGGGGACTGGCTACTGACCCGGGCCGATCCTGTAATAGGCGTAATGCCTGCAGACGGGGGGAAGTGCGAATTTAAAAAAAATTATTTTATAACGGCCACGTAGCCAAATTCTGAAATCTAGCCTTTCATAACGCATTTTTTCACGATGAAAACTCTTGCCTATAGGGGAAGTCGAGCTAACCCTTTACCTTTTCTTACATCAAACGTAGACACAATGCTCCCACCTGGGGTCAGAAACAAGCAAGTAAGACTACTGTAGTAAGGTAACGACCTAGTTTCTAACATCACTAGAAACGTGGTCCCGGTTTTCTGTTATTTATAAACGCATTATATTATACAACTGAATAATAATTCCTTTAACGTGTACATTCAGGCCTTTGCGCGGCTTTGTTGTAGGCTGAGTTCGAGTAGGGTTATCCTAAGGTTATTCCGAATAATCGTAAGAATATTTCGCAGCCGCCGCCGCAGAATCGAGGAACTTAGCGAAATTCCGGTTTATGCGGCTAGAATCTGAAGAACAAAAAGAGCTCATAATCCTTTTAGGGTCTTCAGATTCTTAATACCTCCAAAAAAACACCATGTGTATAAAAACTTGAGAAAAGTACATTCACGTTAGTAGAACCCAATACTTCCCCCAAAAACTGTGTCTCAAAAAATTGAGCTTTAAATTATGTATAGGAACAAAAAGTCGTCAAATAAATAAACTAAAAATATCTGCAGCATGTCAAGTACATGTTGTTCATCATTGATATATATATTGTCACAGTATTTTTATTCGGTACTAATAAGCTTACAGTCGACGGAAAAAAAATTCAGGAATGGACAATAAAAGCTTGCAGTTGAAATAGAAAAAAAGGTAAACTACAAAATTCGAAAAAAAAATTGGGCACAAATTTGAAAATTTTCATAATGAAAAAAAAAGAGAATTCAAAGGTGTTTAAGGATATATTCGTAACAAATTCGTATTAACTAACGTACGTAAATCTTCTCAAGTTTTTGGAGCAATAACTGATGGGCGTTACAAATTAGAAGTGATCATATCAAATTATAATGACGAACTGCACTTGGAAAGAGGGCATTAAACTGAACTGATTGGAAAAATCGAAACGGACGGTATGTATATTGCAATGTTATACACATTGTCGATGCGTTATCTACTAAGATCTTCAAATTACCTTATGCCACTGTAGAAATAGAATTTGCAGGACATCAACAATTGATAAGTCTATTCGAAATTTCTTCCGAATTATAGACACAGAAACCCCCTACCTTCAAGGAAACAACATGAAGGACAATAAAAAAATTGATCCCCCTGTAATGTCACTGCCAAACCTTCATTATGGAATTGAAAAACCAAATTTTAAAAGAATAGGTGATGCGCTGCAAAATGCTGGTCCCTCGAAGGTATATCAACAACAACAACAACAACAACAACAACAACAACAACAACAACAACAACAACAACAACAACAACAACAACAACAACAACAACAACAACAACAACAACAACAACAACAACAACAACAACAACAACAACAACAACAACAACAACAACAACAACAACAACAACAACAACAACAACAACAACAACAACAACAACAACAACAACAACAACAACAACAACAACAACAACAACAACAACAACAACAACAACAACAACAACAACAACAACAACAACAACAACAACAACAACAACAACAACAACAACAACAACAACAACAACAACAACAACAACAACAACAACAACAACAACAACAACAACAACAACAACAACAACAACAACAACAACAACAACAACAACAACAACAACAACAACAACAACAACAACAACAACAACAACAACAACAACAACAACAACAACAACAACAACAACAACAACAACAACAACAACAACAACAACAACAACAACAACAACAACAACAACAACAACAACAACAACAACAACAACAACAACAACAACAACAACAACAACAACAACAACAACAACAACAACAACAACAACAACAACAACAACAACAACAACAACAACAACAACAACAACAACAACAACAACAACAACAACAACAACAACAACAACAACAACAACAACAACAACAACAACAACAACAACAACAACAACAACAACAACAACAACAACAACAACAACAACAACAACAACAACAACAACAACAACAACAACAACAACAACAACAACAACAACAACAACAACAACAACAACAACAACAACAACAACAACAACAACAACAACAACAACAACAACAACAACAACAACAACAACAACAACAACAACAACAACAACAACAACAACAACAACAACAACAACAACAACAACAACAACAACAACAACAACAACAACAACAACAACAACAACAACAACAACAACAACAACAACAACAACAACAACAACAACAACAACAACAACAACAACAACAACAACAACAACAACAACAACAACAACAACAACAACAACAACAACAACAACAACAACAACAACAACAACAACAACAACAACAACAACAACAACAACAACAACAACAACAACAACAACAACAACAACAACAACAACAACAACAACAACAACAACAACAACAACAACAACAACAACAACAACAAAGAGCTTCATAAGCCCGAATTTTCCAAGTCTCATAATGGAACCTAAAACTCGAATTTTTCTAGGGCGTTCCGGAGTTTTCCTGAGGGTTGAAGGGATTGGGTTTCTGAGGACTAGATTAAAAGCGTTCCTGAAAATTATATGAGGGATTCCCGTTGGGACGAACTCCCCTGAATTTCTTCAAGTCCCTCAATGGACACACAAGTTTGAATTTTTTGAAGTCCATCTAAGCCCTCGTTGTTTGTTGGTCCCCCAATTTGAGTTGTAAGCTTGCAAGCGCGCGATGTGCACGAGCCACAATAACATCTTAGTAATCATATAAGAGTGTCGTAATTAAATAGCTATTGTATTCGTCGATAATGCGATCATAATTACAAATGTACTGTGCGAGAACGTGACACCTATATTATATTCTGCCAGCGGCGTGAAATAGGAAATGTCTAAGTCCACAGCGTTACCCAGGACAATCATTCATTTTTAATAATATAGTTAACGAAATACTAATCACTAAGCCGTCAAAATAAGTGATTTGTATGAAATGTCTGTATGGGTTCGTGTGTATGTTCAAACTCTTGTTAGCACAATAGCATCCGCAATTTTCAAAATAACGTTTCGAAATTTGTTACACAAATGGAGTTTTGATGGACAAAGGCTAAGTTCAAATGTGGCGCAAATCCGTCGAGTGGTTGGAAAATTATGACACTTAAAATTTTTTCAAAATTCACTTATCACACTCTCAACCTCACATTTTTCAAGATATTGGACGCAAATTCGGTCTCCTAATGGACTATTGTAGACTTCTAAGTGGTACTAAATTTTGTGAAAATCAATCGAATGATTGAAATTTTATGGGTTTTTGAATTTATTGAATATTCTGAAATAATAGTATTTCCGTTCAAGTACAAGTTAAGTATCAAATATCGTCTTAGCGGGACAATAAGTTGAAATTTTCCGTTCAACAACGAATACTACATACCATCGAAGTTTGTTAGAATTCAGGAATGGACGATATTAAGCACACAAAGCAGTCTCCCGCATGAGGAAGTGAATCATAATAATAGAAATGACGATCTGAAGTCCAGAAGGGATCTGAGTGACAGAAAGTAGTGTGTGGTTGCCTCTATTTGATTTAGGCCGGATTGAGCCGGTCGGGGATCAGACGCTCGCTATCGCGATAAGAGTGATTTTGGAACAAATAATTATAGATTAACATGACTTGCTGAAATTTTGTTTTGTTCAATTTTTTTTTGACTGGGCAATTATCGAGGTTTGTTAGTGTAGCGTGGTTGGGAGTCTAGGCGTATTGGGCTTTGTGAGCGGAATTGAGAGGAAAACGAACAAGCACTCTGTAGGGCTCCGTTTTCGTTGATGGAGAGGAAATTAATAAGCAGACTATGGAGTTCCGTTTTCATGAATTGATAGGAAACGAATGAGCACTCTGTGAAGCTTCGTTTTCGAAAATCCGAGGGAATATGAGCAAGCACTCTTAAGGGCTCCTTTCTCATGTGAATGTTTGGAATAATTGTGTAGGCAGATTATGTGTTGCGTTGAGGTTGATCGATGTTTAAATTAAATACGCGAGTGACTTTGTTAACAATGAAAATTGAACTGATTCATTTTATAAAAATGATAGTAGAAGAAGCCTCGATGAAAAATACAACTGACTCAATGTGTGCAAAATTAATGAGAATGTGTGCATGCGTGCGTGCGCGCGCGCGCGCGGGTGTAATTCTCATTAAATTGAAATTTTTCATAACGCGAAAGAGTGACAACGAATAAGAGAATTTTCAGGAAAGCTAGACATCAACGGGGAAGCAATGTTACAATTTCAATTGTCGGCTTTTTGTTACGTTTCTGACCGGTACAGTTTTGATCTGAAGTACTCAAGACTTTGGACCGCACTACCTCGAACAATACAGCTCAAGCCATGGATCAATCAAGATTCTCAACGTTTCAAAAGCCACCGAGAAACAAAGGATCTCTTGGCCGATCAAAATAGCTGCGGAGTATGAAAGCGAATGAGACGAGGACGAGTAAGATGAGAGGAAATGCTCCTAGAGAATTCTTTTCTGGGCGAATGGGGGTGATTCGGCAGAGAGCTTGGTTGAAGACAAAGCGACTTTGATCGCCTGGCGAGAAGGTCCGGAAGAAGAGAGGAGAAAGTAGTAGAGGATGAGGATCGACTTACCTACAGCATGAGACGAGTACCTACTCGGTGAAACGAGTGCACGATAGAAAGGGTTGCGGAACGTCATACCGAGTATCCTTTTTTGTACTCTACACGAGATAACCAGAGCAGAGAAAGGAGAACAGGAGAACTGCTGTACCGCAAAGACGAAAGAAAGTTTCTCCTAGTACAAAAAAAAGGAAATTTCGTCGGTTACTCGATGCCCAAACGCAACAGGCAGGACATTTTAATGAGAAAAGGATCATGAATCCAAACAAGAAAATACATACAAAAAAATAATGTCCGTAGACAATGTGAGAAGTAGAAAAGGAAATTTTTCCAATCCACAGCGCTGTAAATTCTACGGCGATGGAAGTGAGGCGTTGGAATAAAAAAGAGGAAAAATAGTGAGAGGGCTTGAAAGCGGACTTGGTATATATTCCGGATGAAAGTTATATCGTCCGAGAGCTTGTTTCCAAGGGTGTTCGACGATGTTTTTTTTTTCTTTTTTTCCATTCTTTCTTTCTACTACATAGCGTGCGGTTATGAAACGAGAGTTTACAAGTCTAAGCTAAATGAGGGTGAGGAGAGTGCGTGCGATCCACGAGGGGGTCTTTTTGAATAGGGAAAATGTAGAATGGGAGAAGAAAGACTGGATGATATCGACGAAAAGGAGGGTCGGGAAGACAAAGGGGTTCGTACCGAAGCGAGGACGGGTCGTGCGCCAAGAAAAATCGTTGGTCCTCTCGATACGCCTCATATGAAACACTATGGGGATCGCTTACAAGTGTACCATCCGAGTGACTTCGATAACAAAAGAAAATGGAATGAATGAAAGAAAAAAAACCCGTCAATTGCGGAACGCTCGACCAGGGAGTTTCTCTAGGCGTTAGAGTAAACGATGTCTCTTGGCAACATCAACTTTGTGAAAAATGAAAATATTTCAACAAACCAGACAGTTTTTGTCGATGATTAAAACTATTTCGAGTCTATATAAGAATATCGAAAGAAATTTTTATGTAGAAAGCCAGTTCATATTTTGAGAAAAAAAGAGAAAAACGTCCGTGTTGAATTGAGGATGTACCATACACCGAGAAAAATCGCTGATCCTCTCGATACGCTTCGTGTGAAACACTGTCGGGATCGCTTACAAGTGGACCACAGGGGTGACTTCTATAAACAAAAAGGAGAAACACAATGACAAAAAAACTCGTCCTCTGTAAGACATTTGCTTTATCAGGAATCTTCTCGCAAAGTTTAAGAAGACGAGTTCTTGAGACAACCTCAATTTTTGATAAAGTTCCAAACTCTATAGAATCCGAACGGATATACAGATTAAGTTCAAATACAAAATCGACCGATCCTCCGAAAACGCTAAGTTAAGAATAACATTTTATTTGCCTCCATTATTTCATATGTAACGAAACGTTTAGCTCGTTCGGTAAAATATCAAGGCAGCTACAGAGTGTGCGAACTTGAGGGGAAGGACCACAGTGAGACTAAGTTATTGAAAATAATTGTATAAGAAATCTGAAAATAAATTCACCTAGATGCGTTCTCTTATTTTATACCACAGTGTGCGTGGCTACTTCACGCACACTTCGCTTCGCTTGCGTGCGTGGCATAGGCACTTCTCGCACTAGTGGGATAAAATTGTATAGGAGTTTGGCGTCAGGTACAGAGTACCGTCGGTTCTCGACCGACGTGATTATCTTTACCAAAAGATAGTGAATTACCCGAAGCAGGATAGTGAAAGAACAAGGTGAAACAACATAAGACGACGTCTAATATTTGCTCATTGAGCGGGGATATGGTCGAGGGGCTGTTCGATCTAAATGAACGACAACAACGCGATACTTTAGGAATATGTGGAGCTTATATCCAATTCCTGGGCTGCACATTTTTAACGTGAGATCATAAATCAAATTACGGTCCAAAATAGTTTACAATAATGGCGATCGCAGGTTGATTAATAATAACACAACAAATTTCTTAAAAAACTAATGGTAAGACTGCTCAATCTGAAACCTCAATACAGTGAAATGATGAATAATTCGAGGTTGAGGTAACGTTACGAAAAAACAAACCTAACGATAAGTTGCGCAATGAAAATTAATATACCATCGATAAATTCGTTCGGAAAGTTATCAGCGGGGAGAGCAGATCAATTTCGAAATGGTAGCCCGAGCTTAATTAAAATTATTCAACAATTATCAGAACACCACAATTGAACAATAAATCTACAAAAGCACGTTACAAAACAAAAAGGGAGCTTAATAATGTAAAGGTAGCCAAAGTAATATGGAAGTAAAATATAATATCTTTGAATATCGGAACGAGATAGTGAGAGAGCTAATACAAAGGTAGCATAGGAACGGCAGAGATGTAAACATCACAGCGGACTCGCGGCGACCGTCAGCCTTACTCTTCGGCAGAGAGGTGTAAACATAAACACGCTATGACAGGAGAGCTACTTATCCGCGTCACAAGAACGTTATAGGCGGAGTATAAAAGAGGTATATTAGAATCATTTACCACGAAAATCTTAACTAATGAATCGCATAAAACCAAAGATCTTTAACATAATGTCGGGAACGATATCAATCAAAAGAGCTTAGCAATTTAAATAATAATTCGACCAGAACTGGCGGGAAATTCTCTATACTTAGCGAGCTCAGGGGCGTCCCTTATCAACCGAATTTAAACCAAATCTTCAACTCAACTCAACTCAAAACTACAAAGCTAAATCCGAATAATAAGTTAGCCCTTGAAAAATTCCCGCTTAATAAGAATGAAAAGAGGGCTGAGTCCCAACCGGCAATCTACAGCAGTCTTCCCAAAGTCCAAGGGCTGGTGGTTGCAGGTGGTCGTCGCACGTCCAATGTCGTCGATGGTCACAACGTTAATCCTGATCGATGTCGCGTGTCATCGATCGTTGCCCCCCCCCCCCCCCCCCTCCGTCTAGTCACAGGCTTCCGTCATCGCGTGCGCTCCGGCTTCGTATGCTCTCCTGAAGTTTGTAGCTGCGCTGCTCGTCCACTAATTGGGTGGATGTAGACGCGCGGGGCGAATAGCGCGCAAATCAAATATGCTTGCGGCCAGGCATAGTAAGCGAGCATTGCAAGAATGGTTCAAGGTAGCCTGCTCGTACTTGCGTTCTCTTTACAATCGCTTCATGCAACGAATTGCTCTGCTTACTGAAGACCTTCCCCTTGGATTCGGTGTCGTCATTGAAAGACTGCGGAGTTCCACATGAGAAATCGAGGCCAGCGATGCTTTAGCCTTTGTACTCACAACTTTTCGTGCAACACTGAAATTAAACTCTTTCTCTGACGATCCTAGACCCAGTCTAAATGGGACACCGGGTTATCCGGATTGCGGCGATCCAGCTTGCCGTGGGATGGTCCAGCTCCAGGCTATAAGTTATGAAGGCTCCCAAGGGGTCCCAACTCTACGGACACTAGAGTTCGATGTCCGCCTGCAGGGTAATACAACAGACCCAATATCGAAAATGTGTGATTTCTGAGTTTCCGAACGTAGCAAATCTTCTATAACTCAGAGCTTCTTGTATGTTCGAGGTAGAAAAACGATAGTACTTTGAAATCGAGCACTTTTAGGTATCGTTAGCGTACGGGAATGACGATTTTTCGACTTCTAGACAGAGGGCTTCATCGGTGGATGATAGTCGATGAGATGAGACTCCGTCGTTTTGGGGAACGTAACGGTTGAGTGACAGAGATCTTCCTGACTAATCTCTCTCAACCTTGAACTAGTTCTCAAAAAATTGCGGAAAACATATCGATGGTAAGCTAACATAATTGAAGGTAGCTGAATTCTCGAAATGTTTATAAAATATTCGTATGGTGAAAAATTAATTATTAGGAATGGTCAAAACAAACATGACTTTAATCTGGCGGAGGTCGCGGAGCGGACGTGCGACGTCTAATCGTGTTAAATCCGACACTCCTCGCCGTTTAAATCTTCACGGGTGGAAGGGAAAAATGTCACGTCATACGAGATACGAAAAATTCAGAAATTTCCAAGCTTCCGTTTAAAAAAAAACTTGAATTATCATTTTCATTTCATTCGACGATATTTTGGCGAAGATTGATCGTAGAAAATTGAAGAAAAACGGATTTTGTGTTCTTTAAAATTTTTTTAACGAAAAATAAAGAAAGATTTATTGAGGGCGTTACAGTTCTTTTTTTTTTAATTATTAAACAATTTTTTGTGCATCAAGACGACGAAATCCAGTCAATATTTTTTTTCTTATTTTTTTTGCTTGCCAAGTTGCGAATGAATTTTCAGCTAATCTAAAATCGCTAATTAATGGTGGACTCAATTCTTCTCAAGAAATGTTCCAAAATAAGATGTAACATTTTTTCAAAAATAATTTATTGGAAAGAATTGGGTTTTCCACTGGGTCCAGGGACTGAAAATTAGGCATGTGCACGAGCACGAAAGCTCGAGCGCTCGCGGTGCAGCTCGAAATAAACAGCGCTCTAGCAGACTCGAGCGCAGTGCCGAGCATATCAAAAGCTCGAGCGTACCGAGCCTGGCGGCAACTCGAGCGTATCGGGTCTATTGAAAACTCGAGCGTATCGAGCCTGCTGGAAACTCGAGCGGCTCGAGCCTCGCGAAAGCTCGAGCGTATCGAGCCCGCTGAAAACCCGAGCGGCTCGATCCTGGCGAAGACTCGAGCGGCTCGAGCTTACCGAAAACTCGAGCGGCTTGAGTCGAACGAATATATTTTTGTAAAAAATATAATGCGGAAGAAATGTGCAAGATTTTACTTCGCATCCGTTTTTCATGTCGGAATTGGAATTATTTTTTTTTAAGGGTCTGTAATATCTCGATATCTATTTGACCTCATTAGGTGAAAGCTCGTGCGGCTCGATACTGGCGAAAACTCGGGCACATCGAACCTACCGATAACTTGAGCGCATCGAGCCTATCGAAAACTCGAGCGCATCAGGCCTATCAAAAACTTGAGCGGCTCGAGCTCCGCGAAAACTCGAGCGGCTCGAGTCTATCGAAGACTTCATACATTGCTCGAGCCGGCTTGATCGAAGAGAGCGGAGACTGAGCCTGCTCGAGCAAGTTCGTGCGCACTCCTACTGAAAATTAACACGACTTGACGAACGTAACAAAAAATAAACAGAATAAATATCGACTAACAAACAAAATATAATAACAAATTTCTGTACTGGAAAATAACAAAAGCTGGTCGATATTTTTCCTTTTCATTCATTATTATTTTTTTCATATGTCAAGTTGAAGACGAATATCCAACCAAAGAAGCCGATGGAAAAATCAATTACTCTCAATATATGATTCATGTTTGATTATTTTCTTTAAAAGAATCATATAGTGAGAAAATCGAGCCTATCATCGGTTCATTTGGCTTAAAATTCATTCTTATTTTTTTTTTTCATAAACGGAATAAAACCCGGAATACCCGATTTTTAAATATTTTTACGGTCAATCCTTGCAGAAATATCGCTAAAAGATATAAAAATAAAAATCCTAGTTTTTTTCTTCAAAAGGAAGCTCCACAGGGATTGAAAATTTCTGGAATTGATTTATCGTGTTAGTACTTTACACTTATTCATTTTCGGCGTGATTACAAAAATTCAAAAATTTGGGTGGCTGAAGTGCCGTGGAATACCTTACATATCTTAGAAAAGGAAAATTAAGTCCGATCTCAAGTTTAATTACAAATTGAACACGAAGTTTCAGCTTAAGATCACACTCAAGCGCCAACTTGAGCACGAACTTCAGACCAGTCCTGAGTATTCAATAATTAACCTCAAATCAATCTTCATTACGTTTGTAAGATGACTCTTAAATTGGTACTTAAGCCCAAATAAACGCCACAGTGTTTTGTTTTTTCCGGGTTATGATTTTCGGTCATATCACTTTCGGAGATACGATTTTCAAAAAAATTATTATAGTGACCTAGGGTTTAGTTAGAGAACCTATATACTAAAAGGAGGAATAAAACTTACAAAATAATCGGAATTCACGCGCTCCGTGACCTCTCATTTCATTGCCAAAAGTGTTTTCGCCTCCCTTTCGTAAACTTTATTACACTTTACGTACGTCTAAATGATACTAAATAAATTTCGAAAAAAATATATCTGCTACTTCAGGTTTTCAATTTTTTGACCAGCCAATTTTTTTTCGGTGTTTCATATACTATTGTCAACAATCAAGGGTGGCAGATTTCTTATACAATATTTTTTGGTTTTTCTAAACAATCGACAGTGCTAAAATATTGGTGTTTTTTTCGGTTTAAAATACGTTGTAAGGAGGAAGGAAGGCTAAGTGAGTTTTTCCAGATTTTTCATACGATTATTCCCGACTCTCCCCCTCCCCCCTGCCCCTAAAAGGTATAAATTCTTATAGAATCTAACCAGGAGCTTGTGTGCCAAATATTTGCCCGAGTAGTAAAGCTCTTCTTGGGATGAACGAGTTTGAATTTTATGAGTCTGATACACAAATACCCACTGTAACGTAGTAAAAACCCGCTTCCTCTGAACTTTTAGCGCGATAGTATGTTATAGGCAGCAACCGTGTATTATTAACATTACTGTTTTCAGGTATGCGACTATTCCCGGTCAATTGTTTTTAATGATGGAGTTTTGCGAAACACAACTCGGGTCCGAAACAGTGATCGCTAGATTCAAAGCGCGCGAAATCGAAGCCCAATTCAAATTCCATAAATGCGAATCTTTACAAATATCGACTGTAACTGCTTAACTAATTGACTTTTATTAACTGTGCATAGATAGTTATTGCGCGGTTCTCGTGATATTAAGTTTACAAATTATTCTCATCAGTATCCGTACGACAACCTGGCCTTAAATCTTGCCACTCTACAATTCTTGACAACTGCAATTAATCCGGCAAAAGCAGCTTGCCCCGAATAGGTCGCAGAGTTTTTGACGCCGCGGAAGCGTCTAGCGCCCTTATAAAATAAAAGGAAAAACTCTTGGGGACTTTAAGCTTTGTGGTACGTTGGGTTTTTGGAATTCTGCAATACACGACACAGGCAAACATCGAGATATTTTACTTTCACATCACATATAAAAATGTAAAAAGACGGAAAAGCGATAAAAATCAAGTCAGAGGTTTTAATGGAAATATGCGTTTGGAGTCTTTCAATTTTAAAACAAAGAATATACGCACACCTTTGTTTGTCAGTGTTCAGTCTACCCGTCTGTGTTAATCGAAAACATAGTGATTCTTCGGCAGGGGACCGACTCTACACCTCCCAAGTCGACACAAAGACATTTATTCGTTCTTGCGTAAAGCCGACGGTGTTTAGTGCTAGGTATCTAGTAATTTCGCGTTATGTTGCATGCGTGTAAAGTGATTCTGTATCGGCTATTTGTTTAGACGCAAATGTAGATCTTCGTGTCGACTTGGGGGGTGTCGAGTCGGTCCCCTGCCGATTCTTCTAAAAAGTGTGGATGACAGTAAAATTTGGTGTATGTCTCCCATATTCAAAATGTTTGGGTATTGAAATAAATTTCAGAATTTCCATTGCGTGTCATACTATATCAGAAATCTATTTGAAACATCAGTTTTGACTTATTTTTCTCGATGTTTTGGGGTCGAATTTACTGCCCAATTTTGAACTAAAGTTCCAACTTACGTATGAAATTCGATATTAAGTATGAACTTGAGTTTATTTTAAATTACGCTGCATGACAATCTCGAACGATACAAATTTTGAACTTTGTGAAAAGAAAGGTCCGTATCGAAACCAAGACGTGACGTATACTGAGAGAAATCGTTGGCCCTCTTAATACGTTACATATGAAGTACTACAGGAATCGCTTCCAACTGTACCCAAGTGACTTTGAAAAAAAAGAAACAATAAACCGGAATAAAGAAAGAAAAAGAAACACGTTAATTGTAAGAGGGGTGAAGACTCAACGAATACGTCTCGATTCGTTCCACCAAGGAGCTTTTTCCAACGTTAGAGTAAGCAATTTCTTTTCTTCCCCAGGCGCAGTAGTGCAAGAACCTAAGAAAGATCTCTGGGAAGTTTTTCGGTTGGCTGAGACACGAAAATTAAATCATCTATTGCGACTTGAGCGCGGAGAACTGGGGGAACGAACCCTCCTTTTCCCTTGAGGCGACCTCCGAGACAATAATTGCATGGATACCGAGATGGAAAAAGATCTGAAGAGATCCATGGCCGAGAATAATTATTTAATGACAGCGGGATGGGGGTTGAAAAAAATTGTTCAAAATGTGAAACAAGCCTGGTAGAAACGTTCTATCGCATATTCCCCCCCCCCCCCCTCTCCTATCTCTCTCTCTCTCTCGAACTGGAGTTAATTAATGGAAAGCGTTTGTGCGTTTGACGTTGAGTGGCGACAGGGACGAGAGCGTGGAGAGTTGCCCGGAGGTCGAATGATAACGAGCTATTAATGCCGGTATTAAAATGCAATTAATTGTCCTGGCCCACAACCTTTCGATCTATTGATGTTGTTAGCAGTGAGATAATACACTTTTAAACATAGGATTTTTTCTATGCGAGGTTATGACCATGTAATCAACATGGACTCGTAACAAGTATATGTGACAAACGACTTCTTTCATCGACCGACACTGGTGGTTGCGCGGTCGGTGTGCGGCTCTGGCGATCGGGGGATCGCCAGAGCCGCACTTAACTCGGAGGAGTTAAGTTAAGCAGCATTGTTTGTAGACATAACTTGGATGGGTGACCGCTTAGCCGTGCACCGGCTGGCTCATCAACCAGTTTTCCTGAGGCCTCGGTGTTCATACTTAAGCAAGTTACTTTCGTGTATACACCGGGAAGTCAGAAGAATATACGGCCGTCTGTACCGGTACGGGTTTTCCGCAGTTTCCCCGTGCCCTTCGGCAAATGCGGTACAGCGTAGCTAAGTCGGCTGCGGACGCATTGGAGGTTAGGTTAGCTTAGTGAAGTGCAGGTAGGGAGTGATAGGAGTAAGGGTGGGAAGGTTGGTGAAAGGCGATTGGAACCATACCATGGAAGGACTTCTTCCATCGCACGCTAAAAAAAATGACTACCGATAAATTCTAAATAACAAGTATTATGGTGCATAGTATATTTCAGAGTTAGGGCTCTTACATGGAGACGGATAAGACGGGTATCCGAACACGTTCGGATATCTGGATAGTAGATTTTGATACTTCAAATCCGAATAAGTAAACTAATCGAACCATTCGAGTACCCGAACGGTTCGAACTATTCGAGTGCCTGAACCGCTCGAATTATCTGAGTACCCGAACGGTTTGAACTATCCGAGTACCCGAACGGTTCGAACTATCCGAGGACCCGAACCGTTCGAGTTATCCGAGAACCCGAACGCCTCGAACTATTTGAGTATCCGAACTACACGAACTACCCGGATACTTGAAAGTTCTTGTTCATTGTCTGATTTTCAAGTCAGTGATAGGCTTAATTTTGGTAACGTGTAGTTAAAAATAGACCCAACTGCGAGAGAGAGAGAGATATTGATTGATTGATTGATTACTTTTTATTAGCCTCTACGGCTACTGATATACAATCGATCTATAACATTTCGTTTTTGGGTGTGTGACGTGCCCTGCGCGCTACTGCTATATCTACATACAGTAGATACATGAATACCCGAGTTTGCTTTATGTTACAGTCTAACGCTTCATACACACACACTTCGAACATACTAGAAAACGCTATTGCACGGTTTGCAAATTATCTAATTTATAAATCTCTCAATAAATAAATAAATAATTCCATAAATAAATGAATAATTTCATAAATAAATAAATAATTGCATCAATGAACAAACGATAACATTATTGAATAAGTAATCACATGAATCTATACGTACATCAATAAATTAACAAATTTAACAATTCACAATCAGTTTCGCGCGGACTAGCCTTGACGGATGTAGTCGGCGATTCTCTTCTTGAACACTTCCATACTTCCGGCGTCCCTTACATTTCTAGGGAGCTCGTTAAACATTTTTATTCCCTTATAAAACATACTCCTTTGTGCTTGTACCGTTCTTCTGAACGGTACGACTAGATTATTGCTTTGTCGCGTTCTTCTCCGATTTCCTTCGCTGACATATTTGACTTTTTCACACATCTCTGGAGTAATGTCATTTTTCGTCATTTTATAAATAAACATCATAACATTTCGCTTAATTCGCTCGTCAATTGTTAAAAACCGTAAGTCACTTCTCATTTCTTGTGTCGGTGTATATATCTCACGGTGCAGTATGATCCTCATTGCTCGGTTCTGTAATATCTGCAATCTATCTATTTCCTCCTGATTGGCGTACAGGAGCACTGTTGAGCAGTATTCCATATGTGGTGCGATAATGGTTTTGTAGATTAGGTTTCTTGTATCGGAGCCGATGAATCTACCAACCCGATTCAACAGACCCAACTTACCACCGACCTTACCTTCCACATACGCAACATGTTTTTTAAATTTAAGGTACTCGTCAAGAATAACCCCTAGATATTTAATTTCAGTCACTTTTCCGATCGTCATATCTCTGTATTTCATGTCAATTCCCTCAGCCATTTGCATTTTGTCATTTCTCAGTACCATATATTTCGTTTTCTTAATATTCATAAACATACTGTTATTGCTCATCCAGTGGTCCAGAATGTTCATCACCTCCTCTAAGCGCCTCTCTATGCTTTTCAAGTCCGCATCAGTGGCATACAGCATAGTGTCGTCCGCAAACATTCTTACTTCACAATGCTGGCCAAGTACTTGTTTGATGTCATTGACATAAAGTATGAAGAGCATCGGGCCCAGAACCGAGCCTTGAGGAACTCCATGCTTTACTTCCCGTTCGTCTGACATTACTCCGTTTATATGTGTTCAGTGTCGTCTACTATTTACATATGAGTCAAACCATCCTAACGCATTTTCCCTAATTCCGTACATGTATAATTTTTTTATCAGTCTTTTTTTGTCAATTGTTTCGAATGCACTTTTAAAGTCAATAAATATTACCCCTACATATTGTTTCTCACTTATTGCGGTCGTCCATTGGTCTAATACTATTTGTAGCGCAGTCTCACACGAATAACCTTTCCTGAAACCAGCTTGTTCCTTAATTAAAATATTATTTATGTTTAAAAAATTTTCTAGCTGTTCTTTCACGATTAATTCTAAAATTTTCTCATACATCGGTAGCTGGTTAATTGGTATAAAGTCTTCTACCTTATTCGAATTATTAACTTTCCGGATCGGAGTGATGGTAGCGACTTTCCATTTTTCCGGAAATTTCCCAACTGTTAGAGAACGATTCAGGATAGCCAAAAATGCGTCACCTATAGCCTTATAAACGTTGTCCAAAATTCTGCTATTTATTCCGTCAAGCGAGCTTTTATTTTTGTCCAGATTTGTTATTAGTTTATTTAATCCGTTTAGATCAATTTCGTCAAAACTATTGAACATGTTTGTACATTCAAAAGGGAATGTATCAAACAAGTCATCCTGGAAGCGAGTGTTATTATTTTCTAAAATTATTTTTTCTATGCTTTCAATAAAAAAGTTATTGAATTTGTTTTCCACGTCTTTATTATTCCGCGTTTCCACTTCGTCATCTTGAAATTTAATATTATTAAAATTCACGTAATTGTTTTTGTCGTTTTTCAATAACCTTTTTATTGTTTGTGACATTTGCCTTGGGTCACGTTTGTTTTCCTCGATTTGACTTTCGAAATAGCCTTTTTTAGCATTATTAATTGATTTTACGATATCATTTCTGTGCCGTTTATAATGGTCCCAGTAGGTCCCGTCAATTTTAGCCATTTCGAAGATGTTGTCTCGTGCCCGAATCTTTTCTTTTATCTCTTGCGTGAACCATTTTTTTTCTTGATTTTTTATTACAATTTCCGTCAGAGGTGCTAATTCGTCCAATGTCCTCGAAATTGTGTCTATCAATTTATTTGCATTAGCATTTAAATTGTTGTCAATGTCAATCGGATAGATTACGGTTTCTTTATTATCGTAAATTCTTCTATTATAATCGTTTCTCAGTCTATTTACAAATTCATTGTCATCCAAGTGTTTTAAGTTCCTTCTCATGATCGTTTTAAGTTCGTCGGATTCATCCTTTTTAAAATTTATCGATATCCATAAGTGGTCAGAAATCCTTGGTCCATTGTCAACGTCGCAGTCTAATGGAATATTTGAGAATATAAGGTCTATCATCGTTCTACTAGTTGGTGTGATTCTTGTCGGTTCTTTAATTGATTGCCCCATTCCCCTCGTCAAAAAAATGTTTTCTAGCTTATTCTCATAATAATGACGATTCAACATATCCATGTTAAAATCTCCCATTACTATAAGGTTATCCTTTTTTAACAATTTGTCACATTTTTCTTCTATAAATTTTAGAAAAGTCATATCTGAGGCATTCGGGGAATGGTAAACAGTCAGCAAATTACCTTTGTAGAACGAATTGTCAATGTAAATTGCAATTGACCAATAGTTTCCTTCCACTTTTGACCGGGATAACACCTTATATTTTACAGACTGGTGAACGTAGAGTATTACGCCACCAGTCAGTCTATTTTCTGAGTCAATTCTTATTGTGTCATATCCATTAATTTTCATTTCATCATCCGTAATATTTGGGGTTATTCTGGCCTCGGTACATGCAAGGATATCGATATGCTTTCTATATAATAAATAATTTTCTACTTGGTCAAATTTGTTTAATAGACTTTGGACATTGACACGCATAAAATTTTTCTTATTACTACCTTTTTTCTTGTACTTTGATTGCTACTCATAGGTATTGTCAATCTTCTTTACAATTCGCATATAATGCGGACAATTACGGTCAGTAGCCTCATGGTTGTCATCAAGTTCTTTCAAATTGTATTTCTTTTTTTTTTGGTCACGCAATTGATGCATTTTTTAATTTGATTAAGATTCGGGCACCCCCGACCATCATGTTCTAGGGCACAGTGGTTACAATGTTCGCCCTTTTTGCACATTTTGTGAGTGTGTCCATATCCCCAGCAGTTGAAGCATCTTCTTATATTTACTTGGTCGAAGACTTTACATCTTTGCCAGCCTAAATACAAAATTCCTCCCTTCAAAAGCTGTTGATGTGTCACACACCCAGTCTCCAAAATCATCGACCAACAGTTCTTCCCTGTGTTGTTGCTGTCATATTGTATGCGTTTCACAATTTTTAGTTAATCGTCATTTTTTAAATTGTCATTTTGATCCCTTATGATGGTTTTAAGTTCGTCATCCGTTTTTTGCAACTGGTCGTGACTTATCCTAACTACTTTTATTCTGTAGCCTTTGGTTATCTGTGCTGAGTCAATTATCTGTACCTCATCTCCCATTTTCTTCACAATCTCGTTTTTTAAAATTTGTTGACTCTCTTTTTTATTGCAATTAACAACCACTGTGCCTTTATCACTCATTGATATTTTATTAATCCCCACGTTCAATTTAGTAATATTAATTTTTTCCCGTATCTCTCTCTCTAGATTGGGGTTTGTTTCTTTCAGTTTGATAATTACCGATGCGCTGTTAATTTTCCGTTTCACTACATCGGAAAACTTCAAAACCTCTGAATCGTTCTTTGGTTGGTCTTTTTTTATTTCATGCAATTCGTTTCGTAAAGATTGAATCTCCTTTTTGAGTTCGCTCGTTTTTTCCTCAAGTAATATTCTAAAATAATTTTTCAATCCATCTAAATAATTAGGAATTTCTTGCGTTTCCTGATCGCTCTCATCATCCGAGTCGTGTTTTCTTTTTTTTGTGTTTTTCTTTATCGCGCCTCTACTTAATTCCTTGACGCACGTTACACACCCTATCGACTCACCCTGGCTAACTACGTCTCTGACTTTTCTACATTCCTCGTGGAATAAACGGCCACATTTGCACCTTACATCAACATAAACAAGCTTCTTACAATGTGCGCACTTGCCTATGCTCGACATTTTGCGTCGTTCAAACGGCGCGCCGTGAACACCTGTCCCTATGAAAGTTTGACTTTGTTCAAATGTCTGCGTTCACTGCTCGTTGGGGTTCCCTTGAATATGTACTTATGTATTACAGGCCTTTGTTTGCCGGCTATTCGACACGCCCGTTTCTAGTGTAGTGTGTGCAGCTTATCGGTGATCTTTGCGTCCGTGTTGGTGTAGAGATGTTATTTTGTTTATTGTCTCGTGGAAATGCACTCAGCAGGTGTTCTTTTTATAGAAATATGTAGAACATATTCGTATAAAACACCTGAGTGCCACAAGACCACGCTGGAATTGTCGTGCGACTCACAAAAAGTAGTATTAGTCAGGTGTATAAAGTGAGGTTATATCAGTGTTTATTTTATAAAATTTGTCTTTTCTCGTCCAAAATGTATTAATTTATATAAACTTAATATTCCGTCGAATCGTCAGATGTTACATAATAGTAATGACACATATAATAATGAGTGTCAGACGATGAAATATTAATAAATTAAACAATAATGGACAGACAATTTAGAAATTAGAGAGAGAGAGAGAGAGAGAGGGAGAGGGAGAGAGATCAGTCATTCTCGCACCGTGAATGTTTTCAGTCCCTCTATGAGGCCTCCTCTATTCTCTGAAGATTTTTGATCCAAGAATGAGTTCTGTCTCCTGACTGGGAATATACTAAGTCGTCCCATAAGATGTGTGACTAAGCCGTGAATATTCTAAGACTTCTTATTGAGCCTCATCCTCAGTCCTCGAATATTTGTTGTTTATCTATAAGCCAGACTTGAATTTTCTCAATATCCTAAATCCACGAACGACACTCTGCGTCGTAAGGTCTTCCATGCTTAAGCCCTGAATATTATAACTCTCTTTGTGAATCTCAACCCTGCACCCTTTGGATATTTTCGGGCCCCTATGAGGCCCAGCCCCATTTTCTGAATATTTTAAAACCCCGGTGTTTACCATCTCCAAGCCCTAAACCATTTATGTTACCTATGAGACCCCCCTCTATACTCTGATTATTCTGAATCACACAATGTTTCCTTTTTCCCTAAGTTGCCTTTAAAGATGCACGCTCAAGTCCGAATATTCTAAGTCTTTTCATGAGCCTCATTATCATGCCTTGAATATTCCTAATTTTTCTAATAACTCCACTTGTATTCTCCAAATATTGTAATCTCAAAATGAGACACGCTCTCACGCCCTAAATAACCCAAGTGACCCTATGTCTTATAGGGTATTTTCCGCTGAAGTCCTGAATATTTTAAATCTCCGTGTGAGCCCTCATCTCTTGAATATTCTCAGACCCTCATGAAACCTAACCTCATTTTCCGCATACTCTAAATTCCCTAATAACTCCCGGCTCCAGGCCCTGAACAATCTAACTCCCTCTGTAAGCCCTCACCGATAAAAGATTGTGAATAGCATGAAAATTAAGTTAACATTGAGGGTCATTATTACCCCCCCCCCCCCCCCATCCACCATAATTCCTGTTTTCCAACTATAGATATCAATAATTACTTATTAGTAGTAATAATTACTAATTATTCGGAAGTAAAGCAATACATGACTGACTTAAAAATAATACAGTAGTTAAAGCTCCAGTAACATGGTATCAGTGTATGTTCATAATCTACAAAAATTTCTTCACATACTTCTTCGGATGAAAAAGTGATGACACATAAAATAATCAAGCAGCTATATATTCTCCATCGTCCTTTCACAGTTATGCATCATTCTTAGATTTGTTATTATATGCCTATGTTACACTTTCATTCGGCGAACCGTATTTCCTTACGTTTTTTTAAACATTTTTCACCAAGAGCTCGAACATTTTCAGCTCATTAAAAAGTTCCTTTTTTTCATCCTTAAATACGTGGATTCCCACCGTCCGCTGTGCCGAGGCTAACACGAACGTCGAGACTAATTCAACAAGCCCTGCGCTCGAGCCCGTTAATTAAACAACCCATGCCGTAATTAATTACACGCCACTGAATAATTATGCGAACTCAGTCGCCCATTCTCCGTCATGAACGAATGGAATATTAGTGGGAGACAATGGATATAGAATATCACAGAAGGTAATTAATTAATTTATTCCAGCCAGAGAGTTATTTAATTAATTCATCGCTTAATTAATTTACCAACTAACGAAATGGCTTCTTACCACTGACGTGAACGTTTCATGTCCGATTAGAGATTCGTAATGCGACGGAATAGAATTGAGTCGGAATCAGCCAGAAGACATCGTACGTTTCATGAGCAAATTAATCATCACGCTATTCCGATGTCTAGACCGAAATTGTGGAAAGGAACTGAAATCCTCCTCTTCACCGCGAGAAACCACCAGCCACAACGTATACACAGGGTGCGCATCCCTCTTGCTTCTGAAAGCTCTCGTGGCATCGACGAACCATATCTACCCTCGACAGAGCACAGAATTCGTGAGAGCACACGTATCGCATCTCGACTCTCGAGAGCGTGTACATTATTACACCGAAGGCGTGCATTCCCCGAGAGTCTGTGGTCGTGAAAATTTAATTAAAACACGTCCAGATGTGAGAGGATAGAACGAGGATAGAATATAGCCCTACGATACGATATAACAACGCATGAAAATACATACCACAACAGAACTACATCGGGGAATGTTGCGTTGGCTGACCGAGACTGTGTATATGCTACAAGAAAACTAAGAAGATGAAGGCTAACGTACGTTAACTTGGTAACTCGAGCAATTCCAATTCGAAACGATTCCATGTTTTGTCTGGTTCTTGTGGATCTTTTCGGCAATTTCAGCATTAGAAACAATTTTTTTCACTAGATGGTCAAACTTGGTTAAGGAGACCAAGTCACCTAAGAAAAGTCATTTAAAAAAATCTGACATTAAAATCTCATTAAATTCATAACAAACATTATAGTTCTGCAATTTTGGAAGCACATAAAGTGGACCAGAATAGTGTGAGGCAAAATAGTGTGTCGTAGGCTCTTAGATCAAGCCGGTGAAGAAGTTCTAGTGTTTGATATCTTATTTTATCTGTCCACGAGTACACTCTGGATTGAATATAGAAATGTTTATTTCAGGTCTTGCACTCTTTTACAGATGAAATAGGGCATCGAATACTATAATTGGTTCACCGGTTTGGTCTGACATCTATAACAAGCGGAATTTATTACTTTTGATCTCACACTGTTTTGGTGCACTGTACGTCTTTACAAAATTTTAGATTTGTAATGCTTGTTATGGACTTTATGAGGTTCTATTATAACTTTTTTTTTCAAGACAGGTACCACTTGAAGAATTTTTTTCCTTATGACTTTGTTCAGGTGACTTGGTCCCCTCTCTCTCTCTCCCTCTCCCCCCGACTCCGAGAGAGAGAGGGAGAGAGGGAGGGAGAAATGTGATTATATCTCGGGAGTGAAGAAGGTCGGACGAGAAGTGGAGTGTTCGTCAAGTACCAATTGGAGTGCACTGAACATCCCCATGTGGTGGAAAGGCTTTCGGCGTATATCCCAGCCTGGGGAAATCGTGCATCGATCCAATAAAACCACCGTTTATCGAGGCACATAGCCGAGCTTGGCAAAGGGGCAACGAATTATAGTTCAAGTGAAAAGGGAGGAAGAGTCTGTGTTGGGCCATTCGTGACCAGATGTCAGTGTGTTTAGTACTAAAGTAAACGTCCGAATATCCAATCAGTAACCAGTAGCCTGACCTGTCTGAAGAATAACGCAAGTCCTCGATATCTCGTAGACGAGGTAGTCATTTCTAATTTTCCTATTGGCTGATTAGCATAGAGAGAGACATCAACGCAGTAATTGTAACGCGGGGTGGTAGTTCGAAAGGTGAGTGACGAATGGTGGCAGGAGTCCCGTAAATCTCCGATCGATATCCTCTCGCTCAACGACGGCTTGCGATCCTCCTTACGTTGAACGGCTCCGCGATGACGTCATCCGCGCTACAATCCTACTCCGCGACGTTTGTCGTCCCTCTCCCATGCTCAGCACAACTTATTTTGATATAGGTGGGCCGGGGGGGGGGGGGGGGGGGGGGATGAAGGCATTGTGGTCTGTTATTGTTTTCGGGAATGCGTTGTGCGCGTTCGGGCAGTACCTGTAGCGAGATTTCGCTTTAGCGAAATTTCTCGTTACAAAATATACGTAAATATAGGAACTCTTCGTTGTCGCTCTATTATCACATTAATTGATATCACAGTTTTCACGTTTCGTCTTTCCCAAACTTTCAACATACGGATCACTTTTTTGCTCGAATATTTTCATTATATATTTAGTAAATAATAAATTGCACATACGTAACCTTGAAATTCCACAATGAACGATCGGTATTCGCGAATAATCTGCGACTATATATATCAGAATAATATAATTCCGTCGACCACACATATTAGATAATAAAATGAAATTATTCTATCGATACCACGAGTTAAACGTCAAAAACGTCGTTAGACGTCAATCGTGCCACGTGTTCGCGATTACCAACAAATGCTGTTCGCTATTACCCCGAAACGCCTTCATATGATAATTTTTGTCTACAGCCGGTAATACTTCGGCGAGAACAATTTTTCAAAAACGATATGAAAGTAAAAATAATAACGAATACATAAGGACATCTGAAGTAAAATATTAGCAAATATACATAGGCAGAAATCCTTATTTTCTTTGAGGTGAATTTTAGATCGTGAATCGCCGATAAATGTCCGATCACTTTTTAAATGTATTTATAATTATTTAATAATTTAAAAAATACAATTTAGTCACACTTCGTGGACAATAATCGACGCAAAACATTGTAATTAGATATTATCAATATATAGTGAGTAATCGAAGTGTTCGGTATTACCCACTGTACGCCATTGCCCTGTTCTCCCCTACACATCACGCGTGGTACATGCAATTCAAATAAAATGAAAAATAATCTAGTTTTACTTATTGCAAAAATAAAAAATTAGCGAATTGATATAAAACCAAAAACATTACAAAATGAAGCAGTTAACTACATTTTCAAAATTCGTCAAGCACTGAAGTCAATTTCTCTTTGCAATAAAAATACTAGATAATTTTTCATTTATTTTATGTCTATTTTTCGATCAATTTAGTTTTCGTTGAATGCACGAGTTGTTAAATCATTTTTATTGTTATAATTGAAATTATTTCATTACTATTTTATTATGACTCGTAAGACTACATAAATGTACTTGACTTGACCTGCCACAGGTCAGTTTATTTCGAAACTTTTTGCACATATAGATAGTATACCGCTAGAGTTCTTTTATCTATTGAGTGTTTTGAAACAGAATGCTACTCACGTAAATGTACTTGTCTCAATTTATTTACACATGGGGTTTCTTTGGGGAAGTTCACAACGTCTTGCATCGCTTTTACTTTCTCATCACATGCAACGTTTTTAAGAGATATTATAGCAATCCAAAAAAAAAATGTGTTATCTATTTTTGGATTGCAAGTTAATATAAAATTATGCTTCTGTGCATTTTTTTTATTAATCACATGAAACTTATGAAGTCATCAGTTATGAAAGAAATTCCTATTGAGTGGAATATGGATTGTATTACAGGTCTATCAAATTATAATCATTGATATTACGCTATCTTGAATGAGATATTTACCAATAATCTTAATACTATGTGCTGGATTTTTAATTTCCTTAAACAGATTTCAAGTTATAATCACACAGCAATGAAGTTTCAAATACAGAGATACTTGTGTATTTATTGTCAGCCAGAGAGATAATCAAGAGACGCGGCAGCGTCTTGAAACAAGTATATTTACCTCTCTTTTCTTACGGCTGACATTTTTTTTACCGACCGACAAGACGCTGCCGCAGTATTTCTTACTCCGAGCAACTTATTTTAGCCTCTTTTTATCCAGGTTAATATGTTATATCAACGGAAGGGTAGCGTTTTCAAGCTTTTTCCAGGTTTAATGAAATTCTACATGCAAAAACATTTCGTTTGACACCAAAACGACCGCTGCAGCTTCCCCCAGTGAACTGATATCGTAATTTTAATCTCGAAATAGTTCTGAAATATTCCAAAAAATTAAGACCTTTTTCGAACTCCCCCGTTTCTTATATCTTTCGCAGGGGCGTGAGCCTGATTTTTCGCAGGGACGTGATCTCAACCGACTGGTATCCGCACCAGAAAATATATATATAATTATTTATTTATTCACTGATCGTTTAAAATAATTAAATGTAATTTTCGGTACTCATTAAATTGAATCATTATGATATTATAATATTATTTATATGCCAATAAGAGTTGGACCATAGTTTTCGATGTCCAGGTCGATCTCTCCATAGTTTTAAACGTCCAGGTCGCTTTCTCCATAGTGTTTGTTGTCCAGGTCAACCTCACCATAGTTTCAAGTGTCCAGGTCGACCTTTCCATAGTTTTAAGCGTTCAGGTCGATCGCTCCATAGTTTTCAATGTCCAGGTCGATCTCTCTATAGTTTTGAGTATCCAGGAGGATTTCTCCGAAGTTTTCGATGTCCAGGTAGATTTCTCCATAGTTTTCAATGCCCAGGTCGATCTCTCTATAGTTTTGAGTATCCAGGAGGATTTCTCCGAAGTTTTCGATGTCCAGGTAGATTTCTCCATAGTTTTTGATGTCCAGGTCGATCTCTCCATAGTTCTGAGTGTCCAGGTTGCTTCCTCCATAGTTTTTGTTGTCCAGGTCGAACTCCTTATGATTTCAGATGTTCAGGTCGACCTCTCTATAGCTTTCGGTATCCAGTTCGATGTCTCCATAGTATTCGTTGTCCAGGTCGGCGTCTCCGTAGTATTCGTCGTCCAGGTCGATGTCTTCGTAGATTTCACCGAAAATATGTTTTGCTTGATAAAATTAAATTGTAACAGAAACTCTGCCATTGCCCCAAGTCTGGATGAGAAAGGAGAAGGGTTTAGTTTATACAATTTTCGTACAATGGATTTTATTTTTTTAATCTATCTAAAAACTTTGCAAAAAGTAATGAGACCCCCAAAACAACACCACGTGCGCAAAAACTTGAGATAAGTACATTTACGTTAGTGGAACCCAATACTTGCCCCAAAAGCTGTGTGTCGAAAAATTGAGCTATAAGCTATGTATAGGAACAAAAAGTCGTCAAATAAATAAACTAAAAATATCTGCAGCATGTCAAGTACATCTTGTTCATCATTAATATATATATTGTCACAGTATTTTTTTTCGGTACTCATAAGCTTACAGTCGAAGGAAAAAAGATTCAGGAATGGACAAGAAAACCATGCAGTTGAAATTAAAAAAATGTAAACTACAAAACTCGAAAGATATTTAAAAATTTTCATAATGAAAAAAAGAGAATTTATAGTACGCGACGAGTTTGCGAAGTATCGCACATGGTCCATCATTATAGAACGTTCATATTAGCATCTAAACTCGTCAAGTACTTTGAATTCTCTTTTTTTCATTATGAAAATTTTCAAATTTTTTCCCAATTTTTTTTCGAATTTTGGAGTTTACATTTATTTCAATTTCAACTGTCTTCTTGTCCATTTCTGAATTTTTTTTCCTTCGACTGTAAGCTTATTAGTGCCGAATACTGTGACAATAAATATTGTAACATGGTGCATGCTCGGCATGCGCGTAGCTTGGCTGGAGGCCGCCACTCGCAAAAAAGGTACGGAAATAGTTAATTTATTTTATTTTTGTTTTATATCGCATCATCTTGTTCCCCCTCCCCGTGTACAAATGAATGAAAAAGAATGAGTGAGACGTGAGGTTTGAATGTGGCGCCGGCCGGCCGAAGCAGGACCGTCGACGCTGCAACTTGGGCCCGTGGCTACAGCGCATGCAGAGAGGACGCGTAGCATGGACGCGTCTCTGTTCCTCCATCTACCACCAGCGCCTCGCCACCGCTGATATGACTGGCTTAAAAATCACATTTATAATCAACCTTCTAAAAAGCAAATACATTCCCCAGAATTACTCGCGATTCAATTTTTATTTCAATAAATAAAATTCTTTAAAAAAGTAACTTCACATTCAAATCGTCCAGCTCCAATCCCAGACCAATTAGCCGTAGCAAAGGTCTAAAACAGGGCATTCGCAACTTTTGATACTTTTGGACGTAACACATTTCCCATAAAAAGGTAATTCGGGCATGCGGAGAGTGATTGCAATAGGCAATCCTATGGGTGGGGGTTGAAATAGGAATGACCAAAATAGTAAATGGTTAAAATCGCGAATTCTGGAATAAGGAACGTTTGAATGTAGAATGGTCATCATTATGGAATTCGCTATTTCAGCCATTCGCTTTTTGGACCTCCACCTTATTAAAATGTATTTAAAATAGTGAATGGCTGAAAAAGCGAATTCCATAATAATGAACATTCTACATTTAGACGTTCCCTATTTTTTAATTCGCTATTTTAGCCATTCGCTATTTTGGTTATTTGCTATTTTGACGCCCACCCAAGACACTATTAATTATACAAACGATCGGGTAATTAAAAGGAACTTTTGCAAGCCATTTAATATACCGATATCCGTTCTATAAAAAGGACTGAGCGTGAAATACATATCGCACGGAAATTGCATCGAACTTTGACACATGGTACGGATAGCTTTTGGCGTACTCGGAAGCATGAGAAAATCCTACATCGATCGAATAAAATCACCGTTCACCCAGTCACATAACAGCGATTGTAGAAGAGGCTGCGAATTATAGTTGAGAGGGAAAGAGAAGAGTTTCGGTCAGAGCAGTCGTGACCAGCCGGTAGTGTGTTCGCTGGTACACAGCTTCTGTACTCTACCGTCGCTTTTGGGCCGCACAACGTTCGAATTCCCGAAGGCATCTCGTAGCTTCCCATAAATATGTATGCCGGTGCCTCCCATTTCCCGGAAAGCATCGCCTCGCTTCGAGTGGCACAGCGAGGCCGAACGATATACAGCCATTCGCGTGGCAACCCCCGAAAATGGTAAACAAGGCCGGTCTGGCATCAGCATCACCAGCAGCAGTAGTAGTAGCAGCATAGTGCCACAGGCTTCTCTTCCCTTCCGCCCTTTTGTGGAAACCGCTCGCGCGCAACGATAATTATTCCAAAGCCGTTTCGCTGTCTGGTCGATCGAAGCTTCCCATTACTAAGCCTGCACGGTTAACCGAGCGCGCAACGATGCGCTGTACATGTTGCTGCTACTCCTGATGCCCGTTCCTAGTTTCCAGTGAGGCTCAACTCCTCTGCAGCAAACTAGTCTAGTAATAGACCACTATGTAGTTGCGGGACATCGTTAGCTTATGCAAGAGATTCTCGAGTCAAAGAAATTGCGTCGGGACGGCAGCCAAAATCTTACGCTACGACAGTCTATAGAAGAAATTGTCCTTGTACAATTTCAATTTATGGCCTATCCGAGCCAGATTTACTCATAAGCTTTAAGTACGTTGTACATAGGATGTTACATTCTCGCGTGGGAATTCTGGCTATACCAGACCTGACGAAAGTATGGAATACTTGAGAGAAAGTACACTGGTAAACTTGAGGATGTCTTGTTGACGTACCAAAGTAAGAACACTCACAGCCCGTCATTTGACCGTCTATACCTCCAGTTATCCTTCATTAGCCGTATAAACCCTTCTTTTACACTTATCATAGTCGCCTTTCATTGTATATAATTTTTCACAGCTAATTTAATTTCCACTCTATTCAAGATTGCTACACTCGTCCTGGAATGCCCTCTCCGGCAGATGGAATAAGGCACTGAACACTAAAATCAGTTCACAGATTTGTTATGACAGCGTCGACAAGTGGAAAATTTTACTCTTGACCTAACACAATTTTGGTGCACTGTATTTATTTACGAAATTGCAGAATTAATGCCTGCCATTTACTAAATGAAGTTTGAATGAAATAATTTTTAATGAAAGGCTATCGTCTACAGGATTTTATTTTCTCATCACTTTTTTAGGCGACTCAGTGCCCTAAACATTTGAATCACACTTTGGAAATCTCATCATCTATCATTTATCTTACATTTGGATTGCAAAACCGATAGAATAAAGTAGGACTCAATCAGACGATCCTTGTTCCAGTCTTTCCGTTACTGTAAATCATTAACCGTCATCTTTTTTCGTAAAATGAGCCGGCTTCATTCTGAATCTAAGACAGAAAATCGAGATCGAGTAGAGACCGCAAAGTGTAAGTCTGGGAAAACTAGGAAGTGAGCCGAAAAAGTAGTCCCGCTTATCCTCATACCATGCCAGGGATGACTCGATAAGCTTCCAAACTTTTTCTTGCTTTTGTTCTCTTAAATTTCGAGTACGTACAAAAGTAATATAGGATATCTCGGAAAATATTGCACGGCGCTAGTGGAGCCGTATTTGGTACGTGCTTTTTACGATCTTCCTTCCAACAGCGCAGCACTACGTAATAAGCAACAAGATAACTCGGCGCTCGGATGACTGGACTTTCACAAGCCGGCAATGTATACGAGAAAAGTTTAGGGTCGGTAGGGGGCGCAAGGAGCCATACGGAAAATCATCCCTTTTGCTTATCTCAACGTGCACAGTCGGTATAGCATGAAACAAATATAAACAAAAATCCGTATTTGAGAATCTTTGACCCGTTTTAGGGCAAAGGTCTTAGATTGAGTGGTTGGATAGAGCGTCGAGCCCAAATTTTCCAGTACCTAGACGTCATTACTCTTCGTAGTGCGCTCGCGCCACGCTGAAGAATATCATGGTCTCCGTTTATAAGGAAGAAGAGATGAGGCGCGTAAAGATAAGGATGAAAATTATCGGATGCACACCGGGTTTCCGCCACGAAGTGAGGAAGAGCGAGAGGGTAAGGGGTGTAGGAGTGGGGAATAGGGAGAAAAGTTTATGAGGACCGCCCAACCGTTGATACCCTCCCGGAAGTAGGTCGAGGCTCGGTTATGCTTTGCGAAAGTACTACAGGAAAGTTCTGGCTGCTCCAGTAGCCTCAAGGATGTTTCTCGTCTGTTGTGCGAAACTGTGCGCAAAAATATACATACTTTTTCCCACTTGTTTCTTTTATTTAAATGAGTAATTTTTTGTGCAATATTTATGTTTGTTTTACGTGACTTTGTTGTTGTTGTTATAGCGTTGAGCCTGCTGTGCGTAAAGACATTCTCGTCCAGCGCCGCAATGCTGGAGGCGCCGCCCGGAAGCCGGGAGGATCTCGTGGAAGCAGCCAGGACGCCTTGCACACCCACAGGTATTTCAATTTAACATGTCGATTTGCATACATTCCAGGATGCAAGTTCAGACTTTTCCATAATGTTTATGCTCCTGTGTACTTTTAATAGCCATTTTGAACTTGCTATAAGTTCTTGTAAGGTGCTTAACGTCGTGACGAAAATAACGATTCATAACGCAAGTATTACGATTAAATGTTCCACATTTAATGCAATTCAATAAACGAGAAATTGAGGTAATTCTAGTTCAGCATAAAAAGGTTAAATTTTGTAGTAGTTGAGGAGCTACAATGTAGAAATATAAAGTAGGATATGAACGAGAATATATGTAAAGTACCTGCGAAAAAGAAAGACTGCGGTACCCGTCGTAAAGGCCAACGTTAATAAAGAATTTATGGACTGAAAGAATAAAATAATCGTAAAAACTAACTTGGGTGTGTAATTTTTGCGTCCACTGCAAGTTCTTCTTCGAGCCTATCTTTTGAGGTTTAATCTATTGCGGGTAATGCGAATTTGAATATTCATGAATATTACATGACTTTATACAGATCTGCACTGACATAGGATTTGCTCCGTGCTGGAGATAGAATCATCTAAGCGTTCAGTACTTCACATCTGTCATACAACTTCAGATCTAATTATATGCAACGGAAAGATTTTATATCAGAAAATTTCCTGAAGTCTTCTAAGAATCCTTAAAGAGTAGGGTGGTTGCTGATGAAAATTCTGCTTTTTTTAAAGTATATATATATTCAATGAAAAATTGACAAAAAATTTAATGTGCTCATGTCAACTTATTATCACTTATCACATTATCGCATCACATAACTTTTATATCATGCATTTCAAATTCACCCACATTAAGCTTTCGGTTAATTCTTACAATAAAATATCTACATAATCGTAAAGCACAAATTTCGAAAACTCATTGAGCAAGTCATACTCTCAGCTACTTTGATCGCTACTTACAGGCACTAACAGATCCCCACACACTCACGTCGCTACTACACTGAGGAAAAAATTCGGTTGATCCAACAAAATGCGTCTTGTTGATTGGAGATTTGGTCATATCAGCAAACGTTGGTTTCGATTGAATAAATTTCAGTTGATCCAACAAAATGAACAATGTTGAATCACGGTCCCAGGTTAACTATCGCGTTTAGTTAAAACAACAGATATGAATTTAGCTAACTTGAATAACAGTTGGCTAATTTGAATAAATATTGATTTTGATAAAATCTAACTGACGGTTAAGTCAATTTATTTCGCTCGACAAAATATTTCCTTCAAGTGAATTCGAAAATATGTTCGTTATTTCCTTAAACCATGTAATTTTTATGATAAAATATCCGATGCAATTGAACAAAATCATTTCGCAAATAAATGTGTAAATTGGTTTGGATGAACTGAATTATATGTTAAACTAACCAAAAAAATTTTTCATAAAACCCCGTCCATCAACAAAATATTTAGTTCATTCGAAACCCTCTATGTTTCCGAACAAACAAATATCGAATTATATACACCAATTATTTAGTTAAATATGAGGTTAGTACGATGATAAAATCTATACCTTTTGCCATCATTCTCTGAAATAATTGATTTATTCGATTTGAACTTCAATTCAGGGAGTAGAACCAAATGCACTTTCTCGAAAGGGCTTAGTCTTGCGAAGCAACGTAGATTTTGCATGCACCAAAGATTCTGTCGGAATCTATGAACTAAATATTTGTTTGGAACAAAAATATTATCTCGTTAATGCAAATGACTACCTTATCGTAAGAAATTAAAATTTAGTTAAATTAACAAATCCCTTAATTGTCGTAATGCAATGAGCCGTTGCCTCAATAATGGCTTTTGTCCTGACTGGTAACGAAATATTAATGACATTTAGACGTTCTTGTGCGCCATATTCGATCCGGTATTTTGAATTTCCAAATTCTAAATTCAGATATTCAATTAGCGATACCAAAAACCCCTGATGTGCACCGAGTTTCATCGGAGTTCGTTTGATTACCGTATTGATGATAACCGTGATGCAGCTAATATAGAATTAAAAGTTACGATATTCACATAGTCGAGTTAGCCTAGTGGTTAGAGTGCGCGTCTTTAGGTAGTTAGATAGTTAGGTATAGTTAGGTAGGTCTTCGGTTCGATTCCCTCATACATCACTTCGCAAACAGCGTCACGGAAAAACGGTAGTTGTGAAGGAATCACTTTTTTTTTATATTAGCAGAATAATATAACCAATATAATAAATATCATAACATATTTTTATTATGTTATTTATCATGGAAAAATAGACAGATTAACGGATAAATTTTCTGCACGGGCTACGTCAACAAATTATTTTTGAATTCAAACAAATATTTACTTCAAAAACATGATATATTTCGTTGCTTCCGACTCATTTCGATCGGGCGAACAACAAAATTTTTACTGTGAAAAAATTATCGATAATTAAATCAACATGATATTCAGTTATCGTTACGATGAAATTCGTTTGAACGTGGGCAAACACCGAATTTGGTTAGGTCGAAATTTTTTCTTTCAAATCAACTGAATTTTTTTCTCACTGTAGCGCACATACTCACATTGTTACTCACATTGACACTCACACAACAACTCACATAATACCTACACTGACACTCACAAGCATTCACATATATTCGCCAGGTACATTCACATACGCTTTCTTATGTCATTTACACTCACTAACACTCAAAATTATTTATGAAACACCTGTCCAGAGGAAGGGGCAGTCTCCGATTCTGCACGGAGAAAAAAAAGTAGTCGGGCCAACTCAGCTTTAATGAGTTGACCAGGAATAAGTTGCTACAACGATTTACTCAGTGCCTACGACAATCTCGAATAGGTGATGTGACAATGAAAAGTGAGTTGGTGCAACTCTCTAGTGAGTTCGCCCAACTAATCGGTAAGATCGCACAACCATTTTAAACCAAAACACAACGAGCGCTCGCAGCAAAACATTTTTCCTTTCAATCGAAGCGTGTGATAATCAACGTGTGGCGGACAACTATTGTCGTGAACTTTTGCTTCTTTATTAGACATAGACATTTTTTGGCAATGAATGCTATTGGTTAACAGTTTTTGCAAAAAATTATTCTGATAGTAATTTCTTGCAAAAAAAAATGCTGTCGATAGACATCTTTTGTAAAGACATGCTATAGATGGACATTTTTTTACAAAGAAATGCTGTCAATAGACATTTTTTGCAAAACTATGCTATCGATAGACACTTTTTGCAAGGACATGCTATCGATGGACATTTTTTTAAAAATGCTGTCAATAGACATTTTTTGCAAAACCATGCTATCGATAGACACTTTTTGCTAGGACATGCTATCGATAGACATGATTCCACAGTCATATTAGAATGCCCTCTGTGACAGATGGAATAAGATATCAAACACAATAAGCTCAAACCATCGTAATTCCATTAACAGGCATCTCAGACTAAATGAATTATACCAACTGTAATACCAATCACTATCAATTTGATCAAGTAAAACGTCAAACTGCATTAATTTTATCGTCCATATGTCAATTCATTGCATTTTTTTTATAAATACGCACAATTTCTACCGATAGCCGGGTCAATTGTGTTCTGTTTGGCAAGTGAGTTGTGTCAACTCACCGATGGGTTGCACTCAACCATAAAAGATAGTCACTGCAACCCAGCTTGCGCAACTAACTCGAAGCAGTTGTCTTAACTCACAAAATTCGAGGTTGTACGGAGTACGAATAGGGAGTCGGCGCAACCACTTCTTGCGTGTGCCCAACTACTTTTTTTTCTCCGTGTGCGGTTGTTGAATTTTCAGGTTAACTACGCTTCCATATATCACTAACGAAGACGGAATTCATTAGTTAATTCGGTTAATACAATTTATCGACCATAATTAAAACTTCTAACTTATAAATAATAGACGTATAGAGTAACGATTGCATATTAATTCAGTACGTACCTTTCTGTGTTATAAACGGGAATAAAAAAATGATATTACCGACCCAAAGATCGTAATATCCGAATGATTCGAAAGTAGGATCTATTTCTCGTATTTCTGTCCTCTAGGGAGTTTTTTTACTCACCCAAGCTAGTGGAACAGCACTGAATGGCATTCGTTCGAGAGCGACGATTCTCAGGCGCAATGCAATTTACATGCAATCAAACGGCAAACAGCCGTCAGAGAGCTGTAGTGGCGAACGCGCCCAAGAAGGTCTTCTGGGATGCTGCGAGGATCTCAGGTCTGTGAGTAGTCACGACGACAGAGACGACAGTGTGCGGGTGGCTCCAAGGCTCATGGTACGCCTTGTAATTCTATATGCAAATCCCACGCGAGCTTCCCGAACCGACGTTGTCGACATTACGTCGACGAAAACGTACCGACAACGCTACGTACGTGTTGCAGCATCGAATCAATATTGCATTAAGAATGTCGCACTGTTACAGAGCTAGATATTCGCATATACCTGGCAACCAATGCTATCTTAGATCTCGGTGAGGATGCTATTTACTGGTATTATGTCAAGCCTCAATAAAGTCTGATATATAGTTAAAAGTCGCAAATTTTACACAGGGTTATTAAAGGAGCCCAGTCACGTAGAAATAGCCATAAGAAAGAGAATTCTGTAGAGATATCTTTTTTTCTAAATATCATACATTTATACCTCATTAAGCATATAAGAAAACTTCTCATAGGTCGATCGCGGCTAATGACCTTTAATGTTGAAGCGACTGTAAATAAAACTACATTAAAAAAAAACTTTTTATGAGTAAATAAGTAAAATCTCGAAAATTGCTGCCTTGTTTCTATTATCATTGTTTTTCACAGAGCTACACCGATAAAAAGAATTGGTAATACCAATCGATTCTGCGGTTACGGGTGGCGGCCCCCGAGTTGAAATTCAAGCCTTTCGAACACCCTTCGTTAAATGAAAATGGGTAAAATGTTCGACTTTTGGAGGCCTATGCAAGGCTCTAAAAACCTGATCTTACTCTGTACAACCTATTTGGAGGTTCAAACATAATAGTTTCACTCCACAGTAGCCTTGGTTTACTCCAATTGGATAATATCTGCACGGAGAGAAGAATATGGCAATAATCCCTCGACTCAACATAGCAATCGAGTTATATTCCGGTTTTCTGGCGATTTACGCTATACGCAGCTATCTTGTTACCATGATTATAGACGCGATGAAAATCGACACATGACTAACTCGACGCGACGAAAAACGACACATTTTTAATTCAGCATCTAATCGATTGACCACAGGCTCAACGCGATACATATGATAAAACAAAAGTATCGCGTTGAGCCTGTATTGAATTGCGCCAAACATCGTTTAGCAATCGCTCAACCTGTGTCGAACTAGGACGCGTTGAGTCGAGCCATGGACCAATTCTGCCGTGTCAAACTCAGTCCCGGTACAATCTTGTGGAGTTGAACTGAGCTGAGATACAGTATTTCTGTGTCCAATTGATGAGCCATAGAGAGTTTAGGTGTGTCAAGATACGCCACTGTAGAGTTTGATTGTATTCAGTTGTGCGATGTGCAGCTTTGTTGTGCCGATTTAGGACAGGGAAGAGTTTTGCTGGGTCGAATTAATGATGTACCGATTTTTGTCCGGTTGAGTTAGTGATGTGTCGATTTCCGTCATGTGCAGTCAGCGATGTGTCCAGTTTTACTGCGTCGAGTTAAACTCGTGTTTAATTGCCTGCATCATGTTGGGTCTGTGTTCGCTTGGAACGTGTAGAAACGCGGTACTACCGTCTCCGACGTCTTGTGTGATTGCGTAAGCAATTGCCAATTTTCGATCCTTGTTGCACAGTGTACTAGTAATATTAATCTCAAACTAGTCTGGTGCACTTCGTGCGTTCAGAAAATGCAGAATCATGATGCTTCTAATTTACTTCATGAAGTTCTAATGTCGAATTCTTTTTAAGGAGAGTATTATTCTCAGTTGTAATACCACGAGAGCTTCGAAATTATCGGACATTTCTCTATAGGTTCGTTGCAAACAAATGAACGAGTGAAGTTTTCCAGGTTAAAAAATCACCTGATTTTTCGGGAAAACTTGACGAGCTCATTTGTGTGCAGGGAATCTTGTGGGAAATATCAGATTAATTCCGAAGCTCGAGTGGTATTCGGGGAATTATTTTACCCATCCAAATTTCGTCCAATGGAATTGCACCATGAGACGAAACTTACGGTTTATGTTTGATAAAATCCTTCGACTGTCACAATTGAATTCAATCTGTCCGTTTGACAGATGGTTAACGTAGCTGAATGATTCTTCGCTTTCCATACACAGCAACAGACAAAATTATCAAAAAATTATCAGTATAATTCCGTAGACGTTGTACCACGTCACGTCGAATGGTGCAATTCTATTGGTCGAAATTCGGATGGGAAAAATAATCAGAATTATTCGTCTTATGAATTTTTCAGGTGACTGGGTTACCTTAATTCGATCAATTGTTTTGATCCAAGGATTGGATCAAAACTTATTTTACGAATCAAATTGGATCATGATAGAGCTATAACGCACAATTTACCGGGACCATTATTTCAGTTCACTCGACCCGCTTGTAGTGGGAATTAACGTTGTTCGACGGCTATTGACAAGGACAATAGACCTCGATTGTAACATCGAACCAAAAGTCAAATTAGCACGTCGATATAATTCATGATATTTCACTGGAACCCAGTAATTACAGCTTGTAGTGTGCTTCGAATTTACCCTGTGTGTCAGGAAGTTCACCAATAGACCAACAAATATATCTGTACATCAATCTCATTAACTTATTTTCCTCGTAAATAGACCATTTCCTTGATCTCTATATAGAATTGTATATGAAATTGGGGATAAGGAAAACCATTGAGGGAAGGGTCTTGAAAACGTTAATATGTACGCTTAATACTTCCTTAATATGTATTTTATAGAAATCAATAGAAGTATTCAGATTTTTTGGGATTAATAAGACTTCCATCGGTTCCTTCTTTCGTCCAAACGCCGATGAATTTCGAGCTATCGATCAAATTGTATACAAAAAAATTTCGTACAATTTTTTTCACTATAATTTTTTTTGAAGATTCAATAACTCGAGATCGTTTTTAGGAAGTTATCAAAAATTTAGAAAATTCCTGGTAATTACAGCTTGTAGTATGCTTCGAATTCGCCCATTGTGTCAGGAAGTTTATCAATAGACCAACGAATACATCTGTGGGTTATTGCACCACATATCGTATGAATTTGTGGCCTTCCAATTTTTGTCAATCTTTCTTTTCATAATACGATTAACTATACTGAAATAAAGAAAAAGCCCAAATTTAAGTTTCCAACAAAAAATGTTAATCTTAAGTGCTAAAGATTTAAAAAGCCCTTTCCGTTGCTTACGAATTTCTTATTTTTTAATATTTTGTTTACAGTTCAGAAAAATCGAAAAAGAATACTCAACGTTCGCTCACCAAGACTTAATTTTTGATAGCCCACAAATATACAATTAGAAACGGGAAATTTAAACTAAAAACGATCAAAATACTCAGAGATTTCCATTCGCAGTCAAATAACTAAAAATTTCTACTAATGGATCAACTATATTTACCATGATGCACACTTATACTTTATTTATTTTATTATGGATTTTTTATTTTTCATTGTCAGAGATTGAGTTTTGAAGAGCACTAGTTGAAAATTGCGTTTTCTCAGGCAATTTTTTTGGAATTGGAAATAAAAGTGTAAACTACACTTGGGTAACATCGAAACATCAAAAGAGACTTTTCAAATCTTTTTGTTGACATTCCCTCTTGAAAATGCCGCAAATAAGCATAAATATTTTTTTCGGAAACTTCGGAAAATATATGCGACGAAAAATAGTACTTTCGATTTTCCTGATCGGATTCAGTAAGACGTTGTAAATTAACATTCAAATTTTCAGGTAACAACCAAAGTAGACGATTCTCTTCAGGAATAATGAGCAAAAAAATTTCAAATTTCGATTTTCTATTAATTTTGGTATAGTGAATCTAATCATGAAAAAGAAGTACAAAGAATTTAAAGGCCTGATTTTCTTCCGGCATTTAATGGAATAGACCCTGTATATTAATTACGTAAATGAATTATTCTCGTGGGCAAACCTTTCACGTTTCGATTTCGATATTTTTATGTCAAGGTACACAAAACTGCTACAATACGCAAAAAACCGTTAAGCTAAGTAATTTCGAGATAGTGAATGTGTCTGCCTATTATTTTTTTCAATACATTTGATAGAAATCAGTAGCCGTATTCAGATCTTTTCAAATTATCACGAATTTGAAAAGTTCCATCTTCCCTCCAAAGTTTAATAAATTTTCAGCTATCGGTCAATATTTTTTACAAAAAAACATTTTCCACAATTTGTTGCATTACAATTTTCACGCGAAATTTCCAAAACTCGAGAATCTTTCAAGTAATTTATTCGACAATTTAGCATAAAACTTTTTGAAAATTCATTGATGTTTGACACTGAATTTCTCGAAAATCCCCCATCGAGGTAACATTTTTATAATTTTTTCATTTTTTATTCCGATAATTCTCCATTAATTCAAGCAATTACCCTGGTACCTTGCACGTTAATCGTACAGAATCGATGAATATTCAACATTCATTATGGTCAGAATACAATGAGCTCTCGTTAACAAAATCGTTCCGAATCAGAATCTTGCATAATTGTAATATATAATTATCTTGAAATTGTGTATCACTTCAATTTTCAATAAATACTGAATAATTTGTATAAATAATAAATATCAAACATATGATATATATATTAAAAATAAATATACGATGGCCTTGCGATTCTATAAATATATTTAAATATCGACGACAACATGTAGAAGTGTCGTTTTTTCATTGTGTTTTCATTTCTGCCCCATTTCACCGTGGTATTGCTGTTCGCAGTTGAATCTTAAGGAGACTTTTATTCTGGCGTCTGTTCGTTCCTCGTATTCTTATGTACACGAATCTTTATTTATTCGATTGTACAGCTTCCGAATAAGCCACGAACTCTGGAAAATTAAAAATTTATAGTCGTCCACGTTTTCGCGAGAGAAAAGCTCCGAAAGGGAGCCGCGCGTGAATCGCGTCACCCTCTTACCTCTCAGCGACTTTCTACCGAAAGATATTCTCTCTCGGTTATAACGAAGCTCTCGACGTCTGAGTATCTCGCTATACCTCCATGATATTCTTTATTAATTCAATTGTAATCTTGGGGCCTCTTCGCCTCGGGCGGAGAAAAACTCGTCGCTATCGTCGCTCTGTTGCTCCAAGAGTTTGTATTGACCGTCTTCGCATTCTTCTTCTCCAAACACTCCGAATGTCGCCAGGAGACGACATTCTGACAATACACTTTGAACGATGGCGCGTCAGCAACCCACGCATTTATTCTTAAGGGGCTCCTTATAGTATGCGCAAATATCCTACGAAAATCAATGAAGCTTTCTCTAAAACTGCGTCGATCAGAAACTAGTAACAAAAGAGCTCAGTAACAACTCAATAACAGGGGAACTAGACTCAATTTAAATATTTTCGCAACAGGAAAAATGGGGAACACTTATTTAATCATCTGTGCGTACCAAAATAGTGGGGCTTAAGTTCGTACTATCTCTTGTCTAGAAATATTACGATTGGATTAATTAAATAAGCTTCGTAAAAGAAAACAAAGTTAATGAGAACACAATTTGCAAAAGTCCACGTTGCGACTGTTTTTTTAATTGAAATTCTGAGAAATCTGCACTGTTAAAAAAATGTATTGTAGAATTACAAAACTTTCGTTGGAAGTTTTTATCCGCGAGAACTATTGTAAATTTCATGTGCGTTCGAAACATAAATTTAAAGTCGTAGTACAGAAAAAAAGGTGTCCAATATTTGTAATTTTAGAATAATGAAGTACTGGAAATTTACCACAAACGCAAAATATTTTTTTATTAAAGTATTGTAAATTTCGTATGCGTTCGAAACATAAATTTAAAGTCGCAGTACCGAAAAAAGTGTCTAATATTTGTAATTTCAGAATACTGAAGTACTGTAAATTTACCACAAACGCACACAATTTTTCCTTTATCAAAGTATTGTAAATTTCATGCGTTCGAAACATAAATTTGAAGTCGTGGTGCCAAAAAAAAGTGTAATATTTGTAATTTTAGAATACTGAAGTACTGTAAATTTACCGCAAACGCACAATATTTTTCTTTTATCAAAGTATTGTAAATTTTATATGCGTTCGGAAGGTTTTTATATTATCGAATCAGAGTTGTGAAGCCCCATTAATTCATGAAACACAGCTCGCAGTACAGTTTGTTTTGTAATTACGATTTCATAATAATAATATGTATCGATTATAATAAAACAGAGTGTAAACCTTTGAATAGCTGCAGAAAATACTAATTTTCGCTTAAATATTGGGAGAAATAGTGAAAAAAAATGGAAGAGATAAGTAATACATTACTTTCTTAATGCATTACTTATGTTTCTCCATTTTTTTAACAAGATTACCATGAAATTTTATTGGAAAATAATATTGTTTGCAGCTATTCAAATGTTTACACTCTGTTTTATAATCGCTACATATTATTATTATGAAAACGTAATTACAATTTATGAATTGAATTGTAAATTACCCATTTTTTTCTTGTAACGAGTGCATTAGTACAAAAGTTTTGTAATTTTCTATTACATGGTTTACGAATCATCATTTCGTACACGGGTTTTGTAAATTTTTTGTGACTTAGCACTGTAAATTTACCATTATTTTTAACAGTGAAATTCTAAACGGAGTACTGGAAAATTCAATGACAATGGACTTGTAATGTTTTAGCAAAATTCCAAGCCCTGTACACCAATTTTATGAATTGAATTGTAAATTTCCCATTTTTTTCTTGTAACGAGTGCATTAGTGCACAAGTTTTGTAATATTCTAATACATGGTATAAGAATCATCATTTCGTTCACCGCTTTTGTAAATTTCTTGTGACTTAGCATTGTAATTTTACCATTATTTTTAACAGTGTGAACCCTGTAAGAAATTATGTCGAAACGATACATTAATCATCGCTGAATGGGATCGATTTCATGTATAAAATTAGAGTTCGTTGTCTCAATTTTTTGCTGAAGTGAGGTGAACAACGTGAATTTTTCGAAAATTTGAAAACTGCATAAAATCCAATCTGCTTTTCCGATTCCGGTTAAATTGAATACCAAATAATATTGGAAGTACCTGCACTCATGAAAAATTATTTAGAAAAATATCCCCAATTTCACCAAATTGAGAGTGCGAGTGTCCTGTTTGGGAAAATGAGAAAAAAAACTATCAAATAAATATAGCATACATTTCGTAAAAAATTGCAGCAGTCAAAGTTGAACTGCCGCCTCTTTTCACTTAAAACTGAAAAGATAAAGCGTGACAAAGTTTTCAACAATAGGAACCCAGGAAAATGTCTAAGGACTTTTTTTGTTTCTTTTCTAATTCTCCGATATGACGGATATATTTGAAAAGAAATAATGGTGTGAAATTAAGACGATGTCTACAAATTGAAAACTTTGTCACGCTTTATCTTTTCAGTGTAAATTGGGAGAGAAAAACGTGTATGAGTTCTTCTTTCGTATCTCATTTTGAAGTGGTGGTTATTGAGTAATAATAATAATAATACTCATGCTACGTGTTGATCTGGTTTTTAATTTGCGGAGATCGTCGTAATTTCACACAATTTTTTTTTTCCAAAAATCCCCATCATCGGGGAATGAAAAGAGGAACAAAAAAGCGCGTAGACATTTTTTACTCTGAACTAATGTGGCGGAGCTATACGTTGACGAAGTTTATTTTTGCCGGGGCAGAAATTTTAATTGTCATTTTTTGGGTTCCTATTGTTTAACCGACATTTATAATCCGGCCGGTCAAAAAACCGAAAAATTACATTCCCGACATCTTAATATACCGAGAACTTAAAATACTGACATTCAAAATCCCGATCAAGATCAAATACAATTGATCGCCCAATATATAACTATAAGATTGTTCAAACCTACTCCGACGAACAATCGTATGTTATTCGCAATAATCTGTTAGTTATATTGCAGTATGCAATAGAAAAAAAAAATTTTGTGCAGTGTCGGGGGGGGGGGGGGGGGGGGGGGGCTTTGTCCCCCTCCAACCCCCCACAGGGGGCTACACCCACACACACACGCGTGCCTCACTAAATGCCTTCTTTCACTTAAAAAAAATATTGGAAGGGCGGGGGGGGGGGGGGGGGGGGGGTCCTGGAAAGTCCGAACACTAACATCCAGCTCTCGACGAATAACATACAATTATTGGTTTGGATTAATTTTCGGAATTTTAAATGTCGGTATTTTATCTGCTCGGTATTATATCTGTCGGTATTTTCACCCTTCGGATAGTAATTGAAATTTATAAAAGCTTATGCAAAGAAATGTCTATGAAATGTATGGAAATTAATATGTATGGAATTTATGGAAATTAATGTTTATGTAATCTATGATACGACCTGTTTAAATTGAGAAGAAATATGATGATGTTATGCCGCCCGTTGCGTACTTATGTATTGCAAGCGGGTTACAACATTTATTTTATTATTTTGGGGATCGTTGTCAATAAAGAGTTGGAACTCACGTGATAAACAGTAAAAAGCATTTATTTGTCTTAAATGAATCGAGTTTGTTGGTTAATTGTTGTTAACAATTACTTGAATTAACTTTAATTTTTAATGACGAGTCCTCACGTCGGATATGCCCGATCGTGGTCGAAGTTGTTAAAAGACTGCCTCGTTCACAGTGAACGAGTCATTTTATATCACCAAAAATTAGTGAATCTATAAACAATAAACTTATGTTTACTGAATAATTTAGTAACGATAATCTCGCGAAGCACATTCCACGCGAGGAGTCTTGCAATGCCCTGATTTAACGCTACCGGGGTCGCCGTGAGCGCGAAAGAGACAACGCTGTAGGGACTTCTTACCGCGCGACTACGGCTCGCGAGTACGTCTTCTGACCGTTGCGCAAATGGCCTCATTAATATCTATATGACATTCCTTAAGTCGTGCATTGTTAAATTATCACTACGTATAATTTAACAATCAAAAAATTACTATCTAATTTTCGGGGCGCAACAATGAGTTATATTGGAAATGACATATGGAAAATTATTACGAAGAAGATGAATTTTTTGCTGATGTGAATGTACACCTATACATCTTCTGTGTTTGATCTTATTTATGTCCTTTATTCCATGCTATGTAAAAAAAAAAATAATAATAATGTTACAAGTGCCTCAGAAGGCACTTGTAACATTATTATTACTCCCCAGAGGTTTGAAATGATCATCGACAGAAATCAAGAATTTTCAATAAGATCGAATGTTCAAAAATCAATAGTCCAAAGTCTTGAGTACTTATTTAGATCAAGACTGTAATGCCTGAGAACGTAACGAAAAACAGACTTTCGAAGTTATCACGTTGCTTCCCCGTTAACTTCTAACTTTCCTGGAAATTCTGCTATTCTTATTTTTCACTCATCAAGAGACGCGGTAGCGTCTCGACGCCAAGTTACGATTGACTACCCCGCAATAGAAGCTTTTACGTGTGATTTAGCGTTTACAATGATTTCTTACCAAGGTCAATTTTATGTTTCTGTATGTTCGTTTCTGAATGAGAATATTCAACTTATTGTACTTCTAAAGAAATATTCGATATCTAAGTTCGAAAAATTCAAAATACCATAAAAATTTAATGGTTCAATTGATTTTCACAAAAATTGGTATCAATTGTAAGTCTATAATGGTTCATTCGTGGACCAAATTAAACCCAAAATCTTGAAAAAGGCGAAAGCTAGAGCGTGATAAATGATTCTTGAAATAGTATATTGTGCAAAGCATCGAGAGTTTGCGATTGCGACGAGTGTGAGGTTTGCCGTCCGCCATACGTATTGACGTCCACCATACGGACTCGCGTGAGAACCACTGCCTGCTCGGAATTCTACCTCACCGACACGCGCTATTCTCTTTGATTGATATCGACAGAAATAATGTGCAGGAACCAAATTCTGTTGGAAAAGTTTTTGTTAGTTCGGTTGTGTGGGACTGAAACGTGTTATAATGCCCCTGTGGGGTATATTGGATGAGTAGTGAAGAATATGTTGGATTGAAATGTGTAGGAACGACATGTGTAGAAAAAAGCGCGTGAAGATGAGAAATGTGAAGAAATACTGGCGCGTAGTATCGGCGTTGTGGAGAAACGCATGCAGTGGATCTGCTCTGTGGTAAAAATAAATGTGTGGGAAAGAAAAGCTGCCGCAATGTCGCTAATTTCGACCCATGTTACACACTATATTTGTTGTAACGAGTGCCTGAATAATGGTGCATTGGATAGTATTTTTGAGGGAACAACAGTGAAAAGTGAGGTTCCCATCTTTCTTCCCTAGGGACGATTTCACGTCCGTGGGGAAGAAAGTGATACACCGACAGGACGAAAGTGGAAGAAACATGAACTCTACTCGCGTCGATCGATTACTTTAACACTTCCATGAAGCTAGCCACTTTTTGCCCGAAAAACTGCCATCGGAAGCACCGCAGTTGATGCACGTGTTACAAAAAAAAACCGTAAATCTGATTATTTTTAAACCACTTGACCAATTTATGCCAAATTCAAGCTCGCCCTTTCTCTTCCCACACCTCACTTGGCTACCGATTTTCATACCGACATCTTGAAAATTGTGTACTCTAGTGTACGCTAACTAGAATCCAAACATACGCAAACACATATACACATACACGCTAGCATCTTGAGATGAAAGACTCGGGATAAAATGGCCGTAAAACGAAATTTCTTTTTATAGAGAAGCAAAGAATATTTGTAAAAATCCATGTCAATAGATCGTCAACCAACCGTCTTAAAAATCACGTAAATGTAAACTAGAGTCACAGCGAAGAGGTTGACGTCGATATTGATCTTAGTGAAGACGCACAATGCCCTTTGTACGCAGTTGACTCTCGGTGCAGCGTCGAAACTCGATGAAAACACGTGGACGCTGAGAGCTTGGTTGTGATGGCGTGTACAGTAGTTGGAGCCACGAATAGTCAGCTCCTGATGCGATGGACTGTGGAGTCGAAGGCATTGAGTAAGGTACGTGAGCTCGGGCTCGCGCACACATCCGATAACCAGGTTGCGATAGGTTAAAGGGTGAAATCAACCGAGTTACCGTGCGAAACGTGGTGATGGTGGCAGTACTTTGCACGGTACCAAGGCTCCTTGCCCGGGAGAGAGATGCTGAGATGAACAGAGCCGAGCATTCGTGGTTCAGCTCGGTTTGAGGGCAAATACACCAGTGGCGAGGGCCACTTCGACGACGCTAAATAATTCATGGAGCAGCGCGCCGTACCGTGCCGAACAGCTCGCGCAAGTGAGAGCGTCTATAAGCTGTCTTTCTCTCTCTCTCTCTCCCTCTCGTTCTCTGTAGATGTTTCTCCCGAGCCTCCTGCCCCAATGACCAATGGATCGTTCACCCAACAGCTATTGATTTGCACTCTCTTTGCATTATGCTCTTGTCATGTCAAATCCATAATTAACCGCGTCATGGAAGAAAAATGTATTTTAATGGTATGAAATAGGCAAGTAAGAGAGTATGGTAAGCTCCTTTTCTCTTTTTCTTTTTCTGTGGATGCGCTTCCTGCCCTAATAGCTAATGGATCATTCATCCGACGACTATTGATTGGCACTCTCTTTGCCTTATCCTCTTTGGCAATATGCACTTATAATCCCTATCCGAAACCAAATCTGGATGGCCTGCTGAATCATCCACAGAATCCTTTCAATCATGCTCATGTCAAACCTATAATTTTCAGCGTCATGGAAGGAAAATGTATTCGAATTGTACGAAGTATCGTCGAATATCTCATACAAGTCAGAGAGTCTATAAGCTCATTCACTCTCTTTCTCTGTTTCTGTAGATGTCGCTCCCGAGCCCCAGTGGCCAATGGATCTTTTATCCAACAGTTATTGATTGGTACTCTCATTGCATTATACTCTTGACTGTACCAAACAAATCTGGGCGGCCTACAGAATCATTCACTGAATCAGTTCTCTTCCAATCATGCTCATCAAATTCATAATTATAGGCATTATGGAAGAAAAATATATTTTAATGGTATAAAATACGCAAGTGAGAGAGTTTAGCGAACTCCTTCTCTCATTCTCTGCAGATGTCTCTCATGAGATTTCTGCCCTGATGGCCAATCGATTATGTTCTTGATTGTCCCAAACCAAATCTGGACGGCTTACAGAATCATCCACTGATGAATCAATATTTGTTCAATTATACTCGAGTCAAATCGATAATTATCAGCGTCATGGAAGAAACATGTATTTTAATCGTATGAAATGCGCAAGTGAGCGGGTGTGTTAAGCTCTTTTTCGCTTTCTCTTCCTCTGTAGATGTCTCTCATGAGCTTCCTGCCCGAATGGCCAATGGCTCGTCCATCCAGCGGCAATTGATTGGCACTCCCTTTGCCTTATTCTCCCGGGGGCTATGCACTTATAAGTTTTATCTCCAGCCAAATCTGGGCGGGTGGCAGAATAATCCAGTCAATCAATATCCCTTCAATCATACTCATACCAGAGCCATGATTATCAGCGCTGCCGAAGAAAAATATTTTTTTATTCGGACCGAAGAGCTTATGAAGACTGGAACAGTTTAAGTTCCTATGACTTACATGGCAGAATTATTCTAAGATCTTTATGAGCTTCAAAGGAAAAATTTGTTCTGAGCTCCCTTACGAGGTGCCCCTTTCTGCCCCACACACCTGCAGGACTGAATTATTTCCGTTTTTTCAATAATCTGAAATAATCAAACTTCCGACGAATCGATGATTCTAAATCTTTCTATGAACCTTTCAGACCCTGATTGTAAGCACCAGGCTTAAACTATTTTGAGTTCTCAGCGTGTCTTCTCTAGACCTTGATATTCCCGTGGCTATTAACTCTAATCCATATATCGATCCGCCTAAGCTCTGGCGGAAAAATTATAATTTTATCAGGAAATGCCAATTATTATTAGATTAATTTCCATAAATAATTTGCAAAAAATGTGAGCGTTCCAGGTCATATCCAGGATTGCGGAAAATTTAATTATCATTTATTGGAGCTTAAGTATTTGCGTAAACTTTTTAAGATTCGACCAGTTATCTCGGTTCTCTTTGCACTAACCAGTGTCTTAAGAGAATCTTGTTCGCTTAAAATGTAATAGACTACGAGGAATTTTAACTTCTTAACACATTTCCGACGTTATTATCTTTTTCTACTTGAGCTCTTCCTGATCCTTATCAGCCGAAGCTTTATCAAAAAATTATATTTTTATCTGGGAATGAGTATTGTTGTTTTATTGAGGTCTGAGTCTTTATTTAAAGAATTCTTAATTTGTCCAGCCATTTCGACACTTTTTCCCGAAGTCGATGTTTCTCGAGTGAGTCTTATTAGCCTAAAATGTGACGAAGAGAAGTCCTCGCAGTAGATACATCTACTACTACAGGTCAGACTCGCTGTCTACATTCAGTCCAAGGTTGCTGTTTCACAAAAAGTTTCCGGGTTTCGTGTCTTCTTTCCTCTCGAGATCGGAGGGTTTGTATGCGCCGGAGAAGGTGAATATAAAGAAGGGTGAAATTTCCGGTCCACAGAACTTTGGTAATTACAGTGAATTAAACTCTTTAAAATTTATAAGGCAGTTGGAAAGCAAGGCGACGCGCAGCCACCGAAGGCTTGACACCGCACAAGCCAAAGCGAACTTTGAAAGGGGAGGCTGAGATGCCTCGAGGTCCGAAGTGAAACGGAAGAAATGGAATATAGACGAGAAAAGGGGCAGCGGCGAGAGGCTATCTTTACTGTCGCCCCTCCTATTGCCACTGCTTCCACGAATATTTGTTGCACCATTAACTCCCGATGCCGTCAACGATGCTGCCTGTTATTGCGACTCTACTGCGTCGGCTTTATTGAATTTTTCTCTTAACCGGAAAATGGAAGGTCTCGCTACTTCTAGAGCTTTTGGTATCGCATATAATGATACGAATCGTGAAATACAATATCAATTAAATTCAGTAATTAATGGATATGTTGAAAATAAAAAAGACATTTTGAGAAACAATATTTTTTCATTTTTTCATTTCATTATGAATTTATTCATTTTCACGAATCACTGTTCGAGCTTACTGCGTCAGTTTCATACCAAATTGCTCGTGAAATCGCATATAATTATGATGTTCTTCACAAAATACAAGTTATAATAAATTTGATAACTAATAAAAATGAGAAAATCAGATAACAGCTGTATTATTTTTAAATGTGACGGTAGCTTATTCATTCTCATGGTAAATGCACTGTATTCTTCTGCTTCCTTTTTTAATTAACACAATCTATCAGAGAAATTGTTTTCATGGGATGTTCGAAAATGATAAAATAACAAATATTTTATTGCAAAAAAGAAATAATTCCAGTCCATTTTTCAAACTCTTATTAATATTTTTTCTTAATAACTGCTTTTAAACATTATTCGGAGCATACTGACATGAAAATCGCGGAATTTTTTTTCCATGAAAAAAATGCTTTTTCTACGACAAAACAAAAGCTTCTACGGATATTTTCTATCTTTTTAAAAAACGGGAAATCTCATTTTTACTTCGCCTAACCGAGCAGAAGTGTCGTCTTCCAGCCATTATTGCGTGTTATTTAATCGACCTAATTCTTGAGGAGATAAAACGACCCTTCGCAAATGGCTGAGCAAAAAAGAAGGTCATAACCCTAACGTGTCAGGCATTCTAATTAAATTCAATTGCACTGCCTGGTGGGAAAATAGAATCCCCCCCTTCTTTCATTTTCTCTGCATATAGCCAACGCGCAGGAATATTGAAATGTATATTTTTGCGTTAAACCATAAGTGCCCTAGTTATCGCGCACTGAATGTCCCAGGTGCATCGTTAAATCGTGCACACGGCCCCGCCATCCGACTAGCATCTGTGGATGCTGCTGCACAAGCAGATAGGAAAATATCCTTTGGCTTTGCGCTCGTTGCTGCTCACGTTCGTTGAAGCAGAAAGGAAAGTTTCGAAAACGGAATAGTTTGCAGAAATTTCATAGCCACCTTTCCGCTCCGCATGCCTGAAATCACTGATACATGTAATCTAGTTTCAACTCTGTCAGGGACAAAAAACCCTTACGGTGAAATAAAATTGAAAATATTCAAAAGAGAATGATGATTACAGAAAATCTTTGTGCAGATATATTCATGTGAAATTTTTCAATAGTTGTAAGCAACTTACAACAGTTTTTATTGATAATAATAATAGCTTAGTAACGTTGAATTAATAAATGAAAACATTAATCACAATATGCTTTTCTTCTTCCGAATAGAGGAAGCTTAAATCATAAATTTTTTTCTATATTATTGTGTAAAACAAATGACTTTTTTTGTGGTTTTAATAAAAATTTTATATGTATGTACTTGTGTGTGTTCGTGTTCACAACTACAACTTAGGAAATTTAATCACATATAACTCAAGAACTGTTGAACTGATTGAGTTGAAATTCTGCACCTGAGTTAAGCAGTAGCCCATTTATGATTGTTGCAATTATTGACAAATTGTGTGCTGAAATTCCAATATTATTGTTTTTTGAATAATTTTCTTCACAAAAGTGCGTGGCCATGTTGAATCTAGGAAAAAATGGCCGAGGAAAAAATGGCCGGGAAAAAAAGGCCGATGGAATAAATGGCCGGGGAAAAAATGGCCGGGGAAAAATAGGCCGATGGAAAAAAAAGGCCGATGGAAAAACGCTGATTTAAATAAAGACCATGCAATCGATTTGTCAATAGTTTATTTATCAATATCAATTATCGAAAACATTTTTAAAAAAACATTAAACGGCTCCACTTTCGTCATTTGCGTGAAACGGGCTCGACAGCTTGCGAAAACGCAGAACATTGCTGGCACTAGCAAGAAATTTTGGCAAATTCAAATTTCCGGTGTCGTACGCAAGACACAGGTTAATCAGCGTGATCTGACGTTCTTCGGCCGCACTGCGCTTCGTCGACTTCTTCTGCTGTACACCGAATTGTGCGAGCTTTGTACTATCCGCCGCGACCGCCAACCTCATTTTTTGGATTAATTTCCATATCGTTGGGTGGGAAATCCCTACGAGAATCTCAAAACGATTATTCCACCCTTCCGTACTATTACTTGTACGCGCCTCCCGGTTCAACGTAGCATTATATACGTTCCAAACTTCCAGCGGGAAAAGTGGTGAAATTCGACGCATTTTGAGGACCGCTCCTTCTCCCTGCTTGCCGATTCGACGATACGAGCCCGTTACGTAGGTTTCGTCGAAATATCTAACTAAGGGTCTCGCCTTACTTGGAGCACTCTCGGTTAAATACCTCATCCCTGCTGGCACATCTTTTTCGGGCAAAAACGCCAAAGCCTCCATCATGCCACAAAAATGATTGAATTTTTCATTATTTTTATATCTCACAGTAAGTTTGAGCTCTTGTATTTTGCGATAAGTGGACTGCGTGAGATGAAAAAAAGCAACATTGTAGCTTAACGTCATCTCCTAGGACGGCGCTAATGGCGTTCATCACGGCTTTCTCGATGTCTATATAGATGGCTCTTGGATCAGAGTATATATCTCTTTCGGCACATTTATCCATTATTGTTTGAAACAAATGCGTATAAGTGTCCTGATCTTTGCGCTGCAGCAACGCATAAACTACAGTGACAAATACGCTGTTTACGGACACGCGCAACACGTATAATTGTGTGAATCCACGTGGTGCCACGTCAAAATTTCCGTCCATGTACCATGCTGGCGCATTAACAAGCAGCTGCAAGTGCTCGTCCGTCGCGAAAATAATAACTCGACGATCAGTTCCAATTGGGCCATTATCGTCGAGAAGAAAGCGATGGTTTTCCGCGCCGCCAGTCATCGTCCAATCTTCTAAAAGCAAAACATTTCTAATTTTTTAACATTTCGTAGACGGATTTTTTTTTTTTTGAACGACCTTTTGAAATTCAAACACCTTCTAGTCGCACACGCACCCACACACTACTAAGAAATACACACAGTAAGCGGATTATATATAAAATATACCTGCTATAATAATGTCCTCTCGATTCGCAGGTTCGCGCGGGAGATTTTTGGAACGTTGATTGCGCAGTGTTCGCTTCACGGAGCTCTCAGCAGGAAGACGTTCTCGCGTACTGTTCGGCAATTCATGCACTTCTTCCGCGAATATCTGACTAGGCCTAGCTACACAATCCGACTTAGCCTTCGACTTCATCCGATTCAGGGACTTGTTTTTTTTAATCAATTCAATGTCACAAACGTGATTGTGGCCGTGGACGAGAATGGGATTCGTTTTTTCCAAGGTCGTTTTGATTGCACCCGAACACTACACAAACAAGAATATAAAAATGTGTGTAAATCAACTTTTTTTTATCGGTAGTCCGCCCGTCTTGTCTGACGCTGTATAAATTCGAGGGAGAATTTTACAGAATTCATGAACAGTTCTCGGTATAAAAATCTGAAAATAATCAAGCATATGGAAGGAGCTGAAAAAAATGTTTTGACATAATAATAATTGTAAAATGTTATTAACAAATGACTTAAATAAATAATTTTGCAACAAATTACCCAGCAACGTATTTATTCTTGTTATGAAAATTATTTGTTAATTTTTTTGAATACGTATGAATTTCTTCAGAATTTTCTCTAATTTTCAATTTTCAAAAAAAAAAACACCATTTTCAAACATTACATATTATTCCGAAAAAATTCATACGCATTTTATTTATTTATTTCAGTAATTTGTTGATAAACTTTTTCAATTATTAATATGCCAAAAGCATTCTGAATTTGTTTAGTTGCTTTGGGGGGGGGGGGGGGGGCTCCCCCATCGAGGGGTTCGCCCCCTCGACCCCCACCAGGAGGGGGACCTTGTCCCCCCCCGGACCCCCCCCCCCCCCCCCCTTGTGAACGGACGTCCGCCCACGGGCACGGCGGCGCCACAGAATTACGCTTGCCAGCGACTGTTCGTAAATTCTGTCTAATTCTCCCTGAAAAATACTCACTGAATCTAATACTATTCTTACCTTCCATTCCGAATTACGCTTCACACATCTCCAACGAAAACCACTTTTGTTTTTTCTGTGAACCGTGTACATGTTGCTCTTGTAGCAAAGCTTATCGCCACCTTTGGACGACGAAATTATCTCGACCGCTTCGGTGTTTGGATCATCCGGATCATCATCGTCTTCGTTATTGATCAACTCGTTATTACGACGTTCCTCTTCGTCCATTATGTCGTCTTCTTCGCGATCAATCATTTCGTCGTATTGTCCGTCGTTTATGTTCATGATTTCTTAGTTCATCTCAAACTCATTCAGAAGCACGTACGCGATTAACAGACAAATTTTATTTGGAACACTTCCGTGTCGAGCTTCGACACTGTACTGAGCCACCAAAATATTTCCGTTTTGGATAGATTATATATACAATGTATCTGTGAATATACATATTTGAATGTTTTGTGGTCATTTAGGCTTACAAAGAACGAATGTCATATTCAGAGTAGAGGTGAATGGCTCAAAACACACAGTACTATATCGCGTATAGAAGTCTCTGCTCTGTGTTTTGATTCTTCAATGATAGTTTCAGCGTGCGTCAAAAACAAAGATATTATAACATGTAGTACGTTATTTTTTCATCTGCCTTTTTTTTCATCGGCCTTTTTTCCATCGGCCTTTTTTTCCATCGGCCTTTTTTTCCATCTGCCTATTTTTCCATCGGCCTTTTTTTCCTCGGCCATTTTTTCCTGATACCGGCCATGTTAATTTTTGTAAGCTGTACGATATTTTACTAAATAAATTCACAAGCGCAGGTACCTTTATTGTTGTTTGGTCCTGATTTTTGATGGAATGGAAACAGCCATGCAGATGTTATGAACATTTGAAATTTGCGATGAGTCTTAAAATTTGGGCATATTCTCGTTATCGTTGATTCTATTAATTATGGAAGTATATATTTTATTTACCTCAAAGTCATGTAGAATCTAGTACGAACCCACATTTAATTTCATCAAACGACTTTGCTATTTACACATAATTAAGTGGAGGTCGGTAGAAGGGATCGGGTTATATAATTAATTGAATTTCTTGTTATTGTTTCTTCATCAAAATTTCGCTAAATATCCGTTTTTTCAAATGTATATTTTTCTATACATTTGATAAAATAATTATGTCCGATAGGAAAAAATAGGTGTATTATAAATTCAATGGCTTTTATTTACCATGACGATTTACCTACGTGAATTAGGTTGGCAATTCCGAAAATAACGAAATCTATGAAAAATAACAAGAATTATATCAACTATTAGAGGCTACTAATTTTTTTAAGCCAAATTTTGTAGAAACAGATATTTATAAATGTTTCGAAAGTTTAAAAATTCGTAATTCACTGTACTCACCCCTTTAATTAAAGGTCAAGACATGGTCATCCATTGTTCTCTTGCCGATTACTATAATATTTGCCTTATGAGTCATCGAGGGACTTTCAAAAAGTCTGCAAAGTAGAACCTTGCAAATTGCTTTCTCATTATTCTTTGCTTTTTACAAAGCTCTTTCTCTCTATGGGGAAGTATCGATCGATTTAAGATTCTTCAGAGAGGAAGCTGTGTAAGTGCAAAAAATATTGACGAACCGTCTTGTAAGGTTTTACTTGTTTGTAGGCTCGTTTATCCCCCGAAGATATTTTTCCAAACATTCGAAGTGTCCCAAACTTTCTACCACCTGACCGATTTTGGCAAATTTTTACACAAAAACCATTTAATGTCCATGTTGAACCGAATTTGAATTCGGAATCCCAGAGCGTGCAAGCGCGCGAACGACATTTTAGAATAAAATTTAAGTGCCATAAAATTCGAGCCGTTCCAACGATTCGTGTCAGATTTGTACTCGAATCTTTTTTGATAATAGTCCAAATGTGATCAAAATTTAAGATAAATCTCTGGAAAAAAAAAACTTGATCGTAAATAATCAATAAACGTAAAATAATGTCGTAAGCTGCAGCTGGATATTTTAGAATTTACAGGACGTGAAGTATTTGCGGACATTTAAGGAAAATTGAAATTATAGTAAACGTAGAACGCCTCTACCGATTCATGAAAATTTTGCCGAACATTATGGGTTAATGGTAGCCCATTTACGTACGAACTTTCATCCCAATATCTCTTAATTTACAAAACTCATACTGTGAAAAAGATTTTTCCATAGATTCAAAATGCTATAATACCAAAAAATTTTTATCGATTTACGTAAAATACAACCCCTGACGTTCTCATTTTACGGTCCACTAGCACACTAAGTTCGACGAATGTACATCTAAAATTACGAAACTTATTGCGCTTACATGAAAATCTGCACATATAGGCATTTTATTCTAAGCCACTTTTACCATTTTAAGTGTTCCGATATGAAAATGTCAACATAAATAATGTTCCACGGAAACAAAATAGATTATAACTCGATTTCCAAGTGAGACATCGCAACATTATTGAGAGGGCTTCAGTCATAATTTCCTTTTTCCTTTGGCTAGTGGAATACAGTTTGACAGACCATTTTCTTCATGGACTTGGTTATGCACGTATGAATGGACGCTCAGTAATATTCGTACGTATGTAAATTCGTGTAACGATTGGCAAATACAACAGTTGGACAACGAGGGACATTCATCTCTCATATTTTGTGACGTCGTGGCTGTGGCCAACATAGCACAACGAGCGTATAGTTATATGCAATCGGAACAGGCGCAAATAGTCGTTAACCCACAGACCATCTCTCTTTTCCGCATAGCATGTTAATGCACACGTACATTCGTGATACCATTCGGCACGTGCGTATAAATTAATACAATTTTCGAAATTTGACTGTTACCAACGTTCTGCAAAATCGCGGTCTCTGTCTGCCTCTTTATCTCTCCTTCGTGCAACTAACTTGGCAGACTAGAGTTATACCCACCGAATATTACACCCATTTCCATATTTATCGTTTTTGCTTAGCGCATCGATAGTCGTACTTTGCACACATTAGTTACACGCACATGCACTGATTGCCATATTTATGACGAAGTTTAATTAATGTGTAAGTTCATTTTTAAAAAACGCTCAATGGAAAATGGCTTAAGCAATACTTCCGTTGAATTTAATTTGGACGTTGACATTTTCAACCGATTACGTCTCAGGAGCGAATGGGAATCGCTGTAGAACACAAAATAAATTATATGTCTCGAGCACAATGTAAATATTGTATATTCCTAGGCCAATTTCCAGAACTGAAAATAATTCGAAGAAAAAACGCAGGGAAAGCATCGAAAAGGGCTTTTCAAATGTTTAACTTTTGGACCTTGGAAATAGCGTCCAATGTCAAGATGAACATATTTTGTTCGAAAAATATCCAAAGTGAAAAGTACTTCTGATTTCCCTTATCAGATTCAGTAAGACCGTAAAATTTAAAATTTTAATTTCCAGATATGAACTGAAGTAGGTAATTTTGCCTTTGGGGATGAGAAGCAAAATAATTCAAATTAGTGCTTTTCTTTTATTTCAATAGAGTAAATTGAATGAAAGAAAAATAAAACACCAAACATTTGAAGGCCTAATTTTTATTCGATATTTGGTGGAATAACCCATGTATACAATTCTGAAAATTCAAACGCCGATAATTCAAGGCTCATTATAACTATCAAGTTTTATTTTGGCATACAACTAGAGCAGCAGACCAACTCCAATTATTGCAATTTAGAATTAAATATATGCCAAATGTTTCAGTCAATTCATTAGTATTATTAATTTTCCGAACAATATGTGTTATGCTTCTAATTTCCATAAAAATTTGTCAGCTACGCTCAGTAGCTTTTCATGAGAGCATATGCTCTTGATGTTATTTAATATTGAATTTGGCTCGAATCGGTAAAGTGGTTCAGATTTTATGGAATAGTGAATTTTTTTACAAAATTAACGTCATGGCATTAACTTGATCAAAATCTTATCTCAGACATCACGCCTAAGTTTGGTATGTGAACAGAATAAAGTTCAGCATAATATATAATTTAATCGCAAGCGATATAAATTTTGGAGTGTTTACATTACATTAGGTGTTATTGTATGCGACGATTGGCGGTCAAGTTTTATTTTGATGAAATTTTTACGAAGCACATCTCGGGTCTGAGACTCCGATCGCTAGATGCGAAGAGCGCCAAACTGAAGCCTAACTTAAATTTCACTAAAACGAATCTTTTCACAAGTGTCTATTGTAGCTGCTTAATAAATTTATTTTATAAATTAAAACAAATTCTTCAATCAGCCACAATCGACGAATTTTTATCTCGAAAAAAAAAAAAGATAAAAATGTTCGAGATAAAAATTCGTCGATTGTGGCTGATTGAAGAATTTGTATAATTTATTAGGCTTCAGTTTCGCGCTCTTTGCATTGAGCGATCGCGCCGTAGCAGATCGGACAACCGTGAAAACAACCGTAGAAACCCAAAAAAAACCGCATTTCCAACCCGGTCGGAATGAGCTACAAAACCAACCAATAATTTTTGTCAATTCGCCCGAAAAACCAACCGTTCTTTGAAAAGCTTGCGGCTTTCGAATAGGTTGATCCGCGGGTTGTTGAGACACCAGTCCAACCGGAATGCCAACCCGCGCGAGAAGCAGCGACCGGTTGGTTTCTGGGTTGTGCATAGTTGTGCCAACCAGAATACCAACCGGTGCAAGAAGCAGCTTTTGGTTAGTTCCTGGGTTGTTCAGCGTTGTGCCGACCGAAATCACAACCGCCCTAGCAAGTCGTGTCACCAAACTTTCGACCGATAAACGACCGCAAAACAGCCGACCTTTTTTCATTTTTCGTATTTTCCTATCGAATGCCATAATTTTTATAAATGCACGGAAGAATAAACAATGCGCGTGTTTCTGAAATATCGTAGGGAAAAGTGAATAAAAAGATAAAAATAAAAAAATTATGACGTTGGCAAGTCTCGAGCATGCAACCTTCGGATTACTAGCCAAGTGCTCTGCTAACACGACCACTTGATTACTTACGTCAGGAAAGACCCATGTTCTAAATAAGGTATCAGCTGAAATGTAGGGTACCTAATGAGGAACGTGTGTAAGCATTACCTCAAGAGTTGAATGGCCTAGTTGGCAGAGCTCTCGACCAGTGATCCAAAGGTTGCAGGATCGGGTCCTGCCAACGTCTTTTTTTCCTCGGTTGGTTCCTGGACTTGCACAACCCAGGAACCAACCGGTCGCTGCTGGCTGTGACGGTTGGAATTCAAGTTGGCACAACTCTGCACAACCCAGAAACCAACCGCCACTGCTTCTTGCGCCGGTTGGTATTCCGGTTGGACTTGTGTCTCAACAACCCGAGGACCGACCTATTCGCAAGCCGCGAGCTTTTCAAACCTCGCTTGGTTTTTCGGGCGCATTCCGACTGGGTTGGTAATAAAGTTTTTTTGGGTCGACCGATCTGCTAGAGCGGTCTCAGACCCGAGATGTGATTCGCAAAAATTATATCAAAATAAAACTTGACCGCCGATCGTCGCATACAATAACACCTAATGTAAACACTCGGCCACAGCATATATAGCCTAAATATATTTGACGATAAGCCGAACGATTGTGAATCAAATTCTGCCAGGACCACGGTAGCGTAAGTGGTAACGCACCAGGCTAGAATTCTGGGGGTCCCGGTTCGATCCCGGGTCGTGGCGGAATTTGTTTCACTATTTGTTCGAGATAAAAAATTCGTCGATTGTGGCTGATTGAAGAATTTGTTAAATAGGTTTATCAAGCAGCTACAATCGACACTTGTAAAAAGATTCGTATTAGTGAAATTTGAATTAGGCTTCAGTTTCGCGCTCTTTGAATCTAGCGATCACGGTCTTAGACCCGAGATGTGCTTCGCAAGAATTCCATCAAAATAAAACTTAACCGTCAATCGTCGCATACAATAACATCGAATTATGCATCTATAATTTGAATACGAATAGTCGAAACTTTTGATATTTCAAATTTTTAGATAATCAAAAATATAATTTTCCGAGCACTTTCGAAATTTGGGTGGCTGCATCGGTGGGTAGGTGGACAAAAAAACTCTGGACGAAAAAAACCCCTGACGATGAGCCCTCGAATGAAAAACGGAGTGTCTCCGCGTCCGACAATCGGAAAAACTGCGCAAAACGGGCAGTGGAAAATCCTCGGTGGGGTCCAGGGGCTAAGGCCTGGTGGGATTCAAGGGCGAAGCCTCCGAGGGAAGTTGGGGGGTGACGCTGCCCCGAACTGCAAGACTATACTTTGTCATATTGCATACAAATAAAGCAAATTTCCAATCATTTAAAAAGTTTCGATAAACGAATAATCGTATTATATTTGTCTGGTGGATTTTAGTCCGGGATTCTAATCGGTGTGGGATATATGCAGTTAAACTGTTAAAATATTATATACGTCATATATATTTTCCACAGCTCAAGTATTCTCTATCGATTCAGCCACTTTACTTTCGACCCTCTCCGAGCTGCTCCATAATTCGTGTTATCAAAATACCAGCAAAGGGCACTCTGTGTAAGTTATTCAGATTTTTTTTAAACAAGATTTTAAAAAATGCCGTTTTTTTTTAAATGCAAATCTCTTGGTAACTTCCAGTTACTGGAAAAAATGTCTCCACGTATAAGTTGTCGTTGTCTTTTAGCTTTTGAGCGGTATATTTCGAATAATTTTCACGTTCCGGTAAAAATGATTTTCAAGGTCTGGAGGTCTGTCGATATCGCAACAAAAATCAGCAGAATGACACGGATCGAGGTTCCGGTATATAGAAAAAAATTATTTGTGTAGTAGTTCAAAAAAACGGGGCAATTATTCTTTTGAACCCAAACCGTACCACTCTGATGATTTCTATGTTATATCGAGAGTCACGCAGAAGTACTCTGTGATTTTATTAGCTAAAATAAATATAACCATTTTTGAATTTTTCAAATATTCATTTCCAGGTTTTCCGGAACTTTAACTCAAATACATTTTTTCATACCGGAACATCGATCGGTGCCACCCTGGCGAATTTTGTCAGATATGAACAGTCATGCAGGAATACTCTGTAATTTTTTCCGTAAACAAAAAGTCAATTTTTCAACAGAGAAATAATTCCTACATTTTCCGGTGAAAAATCATTCTCATCAGAACGTGAAAATTATTTGAAATATGCCGCTTGAAAGCTAATAGCAAAATGACAACTTCTATGTAGAGACATTTTTTTTTCTTAGTGACACCAAGTTTTCAAGACAGTTGCATTTGAAAAAAAGTGACAATTGCATTTTCGAAAATATCATTTTTTAAAATCTGGAAAAATTCACATAAAGTGCCCTCTATGGGTACCTTGATACTACCAATTATGCAGCAGATCGGAAAGGGTCGAATAAAAAGTGGCTGAATGGACAGAGGATGCTCCATATATTCAATTTCATGTGCATATCTCGGTGAACTAACGAATTCAGAGAAATTTAGACTTTCTACATCAGAGAAAACTTTCTTTCAATGTCTCCAAAAATTTTCTTCAATATAACTAATTAATAACTTATTGGCATTAACATTATTTAACATCAATTTATTCATTATGCTCCATGACTTTTATTCGCATGATATTCTGCGGCTGATGCGAAGTACTTAAGTTTCTCTAGAACCGCATCAAATATTTTGATCCTACTGAGTTTGCGATGCACCCTGAGTTCTCTGCTTTGACTCTTCACCAGTCATGCAGTATCAGAAAAGTCGTGTTCAGTTAAGCCTGCGTTTAAATATTTCTGCTGGTCCTTAGAGCTTTGCCTCCACGTAAGACGGGAACAAAGATATAGAAAACCTGACATACAGAAAATGTAAGATGGGTAAGTCACGTCGATGTGACAATAGCTTCAGCAGAAAATAAGAGACCCTTGGTAAAGTGCTCTCCCGGCGTATTATTGGTCGGTCTGCGGAAGTGAAAAGCGGGTTATTTCAGGAAGCTTGACATGTAGCGCCAGTGACATCGAGTTGACTATCGTGGCTCTATTAATACACTATACAGCATAGCTGTAATGTCGTTGAGCGAAATGAAAGCTTATCTCCTCCAGCGTTCTTCAGAGCAGCAAAAAAAACGTTGATATACGCCATGCAGTACCCCTCTCACTTCTATCCACGGCTATGAAGGATCTGGTAATGAAGGACCATCAGCTTTTACGCTGCAAGAATATAAGCAGAAAATTGGATGCTGCTTGCAGCTCGGATGGTTAAACGGTGTCATTTATGAACATCTGCCGAGGATCATTTTTCGTCTACTTCTTTCACGTCGTGTGCTCGTCTACAGAAGAGTATTTTTCACAGACGTACTTGTCGTTATTATAGTTATTATTATTTTTCTTACATTGATCACAATATATTTTATCATTCGGAAACATAGTTACTATCGATCTACATTGTGTAATTGAATTCCAATTATTCTAAGTACTTAAGTTCATCATTCTTACTAATCAGATGAAGAAACCTATCTATAATTTATTATTTAAAAAAAAAACTAGTTTTATAAATCAAGTTACTGCATTAGCTGTAACAATCAAACGACTCCAAGCGAACATAATGTATCAATTCCATAATTAATTTAAGAATGTTTACTTTACGGTAGATATTAGAAAATGTTATGCTCGGTTGCTTATCTGTTATGGGATAAATATAATACAAAGTTACACTAAACATTATTAAACTCTACTAAGTACTGTCCACTAAAAATATTATTTCGAAATACCTGTTTTCATTAATTTCTTTTTTATGAGTTATATTCAATTTGCTATAACACTATATGCATAATAAGTTGCAGTACCGGTGTATCGAATTTAAAGCGAATTTTCATTCCACTACATTTGCAGTCATTAGTTGCTCATCAACTGCTCAAAAGTTACTCGTACTACCTGGAAATTCCAGCAAATTGCGAAACATGAAACTAACCGGATCTTTCCCGTAGTTCCAAACAAACCCGGCCGTCTAATATTACAAGATATAGTGCATTGTTATTATCATTATCGAAAGATAAATTAACGAAGGTACAGAGGAGGGCATCCAAAGTTCGCTCTTAACCCGCATTCCATTGAACGTAGTAGTGTCCATTAGTCACAGTCTGGGTTAGGGACTTGCGCTGCAGGTGTATCCGTGTGTGCCCGTGTGGGTAAGTGTTCGAGTGGTGGAATAACTCTCTCGTTACCGGATATCGCAACCTGTCAAAACATCGGTGAGATAAAATGAGCTCTCTCCTGGCCTTGTCGCCCTGGTTACTCAGTGCGCGGGTTTTCAGCTCCCACGAGACGATAATGGGGGTATAGCAAAAGAGAGAAGGGGTTGGATGAGGAAAATAGAAAGAGAGTGAGAGAGAAAAATGAAGAGGGTGGTGAAAGTGGCGGGTTCGAAACGACGCCGGATAGACGCGCCACGACGCCTCACCGGCGCCTCTACTGTCGCCACTGCTGTCGCCACTGCCGAACAGGAGACTGGGGCGAATTGGGTCAATTTTTACTCCTGTTCTTTTGCATCGACAGAAAAAAATTTGTTTTCGTAGAACTGTTTTTTTTTTAAAGATTTCCATATCATCATGGAATGATCCGAACGTCGAGGAATGAGGTGTAGGATTTATGTGAATATCTATGTGTGTGTGTAAGTCATCGTATGTACAGGTCTTCAATATTTTGCTTCCTCACAGAGGAAGCTTTGTTTTCGGGAAATTTTTTTTTTCGAGATTTTCATGTCAGGATACTTAAAATGGTCTAAAGCATCGAAAAAAATGGTTTTTACGGAATGTCTGTCTGTGGCTGTGTGTGTGTGTGTGTGTGTGTGTGTGTGTGTGTGTGTGTGTGTGTGTGTGTGTGTGTGTGTGTGTGTGTGTGTGTGTGTGTGTGTGTGTGTGTGCGTGTGTGTGCGTGCGTATGTGCAGATTTCCTTCTACGCACGATAACTGTCGTAATTTTCTACGGATTTTCTTCTAATTTGGAACTCAAGTAGTTCATCATATAAAAAAGTTTAGGATTGTATTTAACGCCAATCGGTCAAAATGTTTTTTTCTTACAGCATTTTTGAAATTTGAAAAAAATCGTTTTCACGCTATAACTTACGCAATTAAAGAGGCACCAGGCTAAAATTTTGTGTATAAATCGATTACCCGTAAATAATTATGTGTACCGAATTTCACGAAAATCTGTCAAGCTGTTCTGATTTGATTACAATTTGAATTTTTTCAAAAATGTCTGCAAATACTATAACTCATGCAAATTCTGATAGATCCAGCTGGAATTGCCGGTATGATTTCACGATTATTCATTTCCAATTAATATTTTGGTATTATTAACTGTTGACATGTCAGAAAAAGTCGATTTTGGTGAACAAAAAGAAAAAAAAGCTTTCACGAAAAAAAAAAAAATTTCGAAATTTATCACAGATTCATCTGAAATTTTCTTTACACTTAGACGATCATTTCAAACAAAATTCGGTACAAATTTGAGACCAATCGGTCGAGTGGTTCAAATTTTATGGCATTTTGAATTATTTGAAAAATTTCGTTCGAGCGCTTGCTCATGCAAATTACTAGGTATCGAGTTCCAATTTAGTTTACACATCGACTATTAGTAACCAATTTTTATGTAACAATTTTACACAAATCGGCCGAGTGGTCAAAATTTTACGTCACTTTAAATTATTATAAAAATGTCTTCCTAGTATAAACAAGCCTGCAAAGTAGAACCTTGTAAATTGCTTCCTCATTATTGTTCGCTTTCTACAAAGCTTTCTCTATGAGGAAGCCAAAATTGATCAACATACTTCCTCATAGAGGTCGCTTTGTAGAGAGCGAGAAATAATGAGAACGCAATTTGCAAGGTTCTACTTTGCAGGCTTTTTATACTTCATCACATAAAATCCATTTACCCGAATGAGCTCATTCCCACCCAAGTGAAACAGTAGCTCGTCTTCGATTGTTGCGATTTTTGACAAATTGTATGCTGAAACTTACTTAATTTCTCACGTATTATTAAAAATCACCTTAGACGTAACCGTTGTAATTTTTTTAAGCTACATCTGATGTCGAGGGCGAGTATCGTATACTGGATCGAAGAGGAGTATGAGTTGACTCAGAAAATTAGCCTCAAAGATCCGTTTAAGCAACAATGTGTGGCGGTTATTCCATCATCGGTTTATTGTTTTTAGGATGATAAAGAATGGCTGAATTTCGTCATACGAATTTAATATTGTTAAAATTATTGATCTCGAAGTTTTGGTATCTGAAGAATTTTGAGTTTGATAGATTTTCATAATACTTTGGGGATTTTAAGATATTCAAAAAGTTCGATTAAAGAGAAGAATGAAGGATTCTCAATGCATCAAATTAGCAGGAACTGGGCTTGCTTAAGAAGGACAATACTCTTGGATTACTATCGTCCTAGCTCTATCTTATGTGGACCATTACTCTAATTGCTTTTATAAATTTCATAAAACGAGATTATTACGCGTCGCGAGTTGGACTACCTCCAGGCGTTTTATGCAAAAAGCGACGAGAAATAATGGAGTTGCAGACCCTTAATTATATCGACAAGTGTGCAATAATAAAGAAAATTGAATTAAATAGATCCCTTCTAACCTATCTTACCGTAACACAATACGTCTGTGGATTATACACGAGCGGAACAGTTCATATAATTCTAATCTCGTTATTACGATAGATATCGTCATCGAGAGAAAGATATCATGTGAATTTAAAGTTGTAGATTCGTATGTGTGTTGAAAAGCCGAAATCGGTGTTGCAACCGGGGACAGAATGCGGTGCGCATATACGGGTATTATAGCGTGATTTCAGGGAGAAACAAGATTCGATGGGCCAACAACATTTTCAAGTTATTGTGCCGAAGTTTGTTTTTTTTTTCAATAAGTTGCGACAACTCTTATATATAGTAATTAATGAATATATGTATTTATTAACTAAACCACTTTGAGTGGTAGCCGCAACTATTCACGATTAGTTCTCGTTCTCGCAGTAGCTTCTCGAGACGAGTACATTTACCCTACTTTTTTTCTTTCCTCCACTTTTATCAGCGCCCGACAAGACGCTGCCGCAATACAATTTTCTTCTAGAAATTCATTTTAGCCACTTTTTCGAGGTCAATACGTTATATTGACGAAATGATAGCGTTTTAAAAGTAGGGAAATAGTATATATAGATACAAATCGCAGCACGTCACATGAGCCTAATTAACCGGTAGCTGGACTGGTATTTTTGTTTTAATGATGTTGATAGGGTTGTGGCCGAAGGTGATTTAATGAAGTTGTAGTGTTGCGGCTTCAAGCGGCCTTTAATGTTTATTTTGTTTTGACAATAACCCAAAACAAAATAAAAATTTACCGGATCAAGGCATCCAAACAGATGCATTGCCGGGGCATGTCCGAAAGTGGGGAAAAATAATGTTTTATTTTGTATTTGTATAAACTACATATATTTAATAAATATTCTGAAGATGACTCCGAAAAGAGTCGAAACGTTAAGAAAGTTCTAACACTATCTTCAAGGCCGCTGGAAACCGCAACACTATAACATTATTATATTTTTTAAAAATATCTTCAAAACGTTGATTAAATCGAAAACAGAAGTGAGATGCTTAATATTTTTTTATAGATTCAGTAGTTATGCAGTGGTTTTCACTCAGTTTTTGAGGTTTTATCAGTCTGTCGTAATCTTGGCTTTTTTTGCACACCAATGACTTTTTGTATTTGATGTGGAAAGTGATTGTGTCTTTCAAAGTGAAAAGTAATGGAAAAAAGTGATTGCATTATGTGATGTTTTTTAAAAATTAAATTAAGTTCAGTTAATATTTTTTACATTTTTAAGTTCACGATTAGTCATTGGTAAAATAAAGGGGTTTGCTATTCTGATACGTGATCATTTTTACAGTGTATTAAGGTTCAGAGGTTTTTGCTAATTTTTTGGGACTGACTTCCAAGCTTCCAATATCATCCGGCAAAATACTGGGCCTCTTGATGAAAGTAAATATCAGAACTGTGACAGAATAATAATACTGTGTTCTTCAATGTATATGCGTTTCATTCTAAAATAAATTTAAGAAGATCAGAAGTCATTCCATGATTAACTAGGATTTGCGCAGTCCAGTTTTTTACTGCAGCCTCTTGTTTTTTTTACTACTAGATTTCAACATCGTCTAACCGTATTGTCAACTTATATATTAAATTCAATAATATTCTATGTTTTTTTGTTGATTTTCCATTTCTAGATTTCCAATGTTATATTGTAAAATTCAGGAGCTTTTGTTTGTTATTCTTCTAGTATAATTCTTCCAAAATCATCCAGTATGAGTCCGTGTTGCTTCATGTGCCAATTTATCATCACAACTATTAAAGGAATAATAAAGTGAGCTTCAATTTTAATGCGTAAGAACTTTTATTAATTGGATTTGTGATTAGTGGAAAGTTCTGTATGTAATCCATGAAAATTGGATAGTCAGTGGTGAACTCAGATTTGTGTACTCTAGTTTATTAGAACTTGCAACAAACATCATATGAGAGAAGAATTAATTCATATTCCATAAAAATAGTTAATAAAGTTGAGTATGTTTGTATATTATAGGTAAAAAGTTTCATTATTGTGATAAATTTGACAGTGACAGAAACGATAAAGTGAAGTGTTCTTCAATTTATGTGCGTAGAAGTGTTATTTTTTTATTAAAAATAAATCAGTGCTGATTAAGTAATAAACTGAGCTTTGCATGCACTCATTTTTAATGCAACTTGCGGGCGCTCAACATCATCCAGTCAAAGCATCAGCTTATATACTAAATTCAATGGTATCCTCTCTGCTTGTGGGTTTATTATTGTATTATCTTCCAAGCTTCAATGTTATGTGGTGAAATTTCGTTGTTTTTATTCGTACCAGCAGGTTTTGAACATACACGAACTACCAAAATTATCTGGTATACTGCTGTGCCTCTTGATGGATTGAATTATCATCGGGTATTATTGTCTGCGACGATTGGCGGTCAAACTTTATGTTGATGGAATTTTTGCGACGCACATCTCGGGTCTGAGACAGTGATCGCTAGATTTAACGAGCACGAAACCGAAGCCAAATTCAAATTTCACTAATACGAATTTTTACAAGTATCGATTGTAGCTGCTTAATGAATCTGTTCAATAAATTGAACATATTTTCTTCAATCAGCTACAATCGACGAATTTTTATCTCGAACAAATTGTTAAAAAAGCGATCCCTGTCTCAGACCCGAGATGTGCTTAGCAAAAATTCCATCAAAATAAAACTTGACCGCCAATCGTCGCATACAATAATACCTGATGTAAACACTCGGCCACAGCCTATAAAACTATTGAATTATCATCCCAAGTGATACAGGAAAAACAAAGTCTTTTCCAATTTCTATGTGTAACAAGTATTATTGAATACAGTGTTCTTCAATTTCTGTTTGTACCACGTTTCATTAATTTTTATGCATAACGAGTTCCAGTTTTGATAAATACATACTCTAGCTTATTTCAATCTGCAACAAACACTATATAGCAAACGAATAAAAAATCAGCAAATATCAAATCATTCAGTGATTTCTGTAAGCTTTTAAAGTTGTTTCACCATTGACTTCCGAGCTCTCAATGTTTCCGGATAAAATACTGGATTTCTCAATTGAATAAGTGATCAGAACTGGGGTAAAAATACTTCAAAAAGTACGGTACAGTTATACACTACAACTTCATAACAAGCTTTATTTTCCAATAAATTTGATAATATCAATGTTAATAAAAAAACAAAAGTTCTTCGCGACCTGGACTTTCTTAACATTTCCCAGGAAAAAGTTGATTTTCATTAGGATTAATCACTATAATAGACGTAGACTTGGCAATACATGCTGTAGATATTTTCTGTTTATTCCACAACTTCTTGTATGTCTCCATAGAGTACTGTTAAAGTCTTTAACATGAAGTCTTTTTTGGGGGCTTGAATACCACTAACGTTAATATACTTATCTCAGGTTTTTTACACATTGCGTTTTTTGGGAAATTTAGTATATACGACAAATCTATTGGTTAAGACTACTATTCGAATCTTTGGGAATACATGTGTAATGCATCACTGAGAGGGCCCAGACATCCTAAACTCACGTGCATATAACAATACGGCAATCGCACACTAGGGACGAAAGTGACACAGCGAATGGAAGAAAGTGAAAGAAACGCGAGCTATACTCGCGTCGATCGATTGTTTTAACACCGCCATAAAACTAGCCACTTTCAGCCCGAAAAACTGTCATCGAAAGCACCGCCGTTCATGCACGTGTTGGAAAAAGATAATTGTCGAGTGAGAGACGATCGTAGCAAGTGGTCTGGCTTTTATACGATTTACTCCACTACCAGAGAGGTTAGCACGTACCGTCCATACCATCGTTGTTCGATTTTGAATTAGCAAGAAATGTGACGCGAGGTACGTGTTCGGGAGCGGTCTAGTGCTCAACGGTTGTACGGAACGTTAATTGCAAATTTCGTATTGGGGAGTAAGCCTTTCCGTTACAATGCAGAAAATAAGATTTTATAGCGTGTTGAATTTTCTTTTAGATGTGTAGTTTTTAAAAAAATGATTTGGCTCTTGATAAGGAGGGTCGAGCGCTACAATGTCATCAAGAAAAACATGCTGATTTTTTTTTACGCATTGATATGAATGGTTTAAGTGTTACTGCAAAGTTTGAATGCGTTCATCTTCACTATTTTCGCGAAATATTTTTTTTTCTAATTTGCACAACTTAACATCTATTGTTATGGCAGATTGAAAATAAGCGGTAAATTTTTATATTCCTAGGGTAGTTCGTGTGGAAACGTTGCAAACAAATTATTGAAAACTTTAAAGAATATTGTCAGGAAGCTCTATACAAAATGCAGACACTTGTTCTTCACCGTTAGGTAACAATATGCAATTACATGGAAATTTGCAGCTTTATCTCGGCACGCTTGGCACGTGCGAATGAAAGGCAGCATGGCGGACCTCTCATTCGCACACGATCTGCCCCGCACCTTGCGCGCCACCGAGCCTATCTCCTCCGAGCCTCGCGTTCGACCCTCCTCAAATTCATGGCATTTTGTTGAATAGGTAAATTCATAAGTGAAGACTCATTTAAGCCATTAACGATCAAGAATGGTCATTTTTTCTATCATTTGTAATTCAAATTCTCATCATTAAGCAATAAGAATTTTCAAATAAAATATACAGACCCTAGTACTTTTGAGTGTGTTCTTTCAGAATCCGGGGTAAAAACAGAGTTTTGATAACTAGAAAAAATATGCCTCCTTTTTTAACAAACAAAAAAAAAATCGAAGACTTTTTTTCAATATTTTTTTTCTCATAGAAGACTCTTGAAGACCACCTCTTTTTTCAACCATAATTACATAAAATGATTCTAGGTAATCGACGTATTTTTTTAATTTGTCGTAATCAACATTTTCGTCCCCACAATGCCGTTTTGCACCCCTTGAGCGGCGAAAAAAATGTTACGCTTCGCGTAAAAAAGAAATGAAAATCGGACCTCCACGAAAATTTGTGTCCCGGGGTTTTCAAGATCGCTAATTACGATTCTGCCCTTGAAATTGAAAAATTAAAAATGGCGGATCCAATATGGCCGACCTAAACGCAAAAAATTATTTGAATCGAATGAAATGTGGCACTCGGGAGTTTCCGAGGTCACAGATCACGATTCTGCCCTCAAAATTGAAAATTAAAAAGTGGTGGATCCAATATGGCCATCACACACTATTTTAGATAAAGAATGTAAAAGGGTTTAACATTTTTAGTTATTATTCCTTTACAATCAAAATTTCTCTGAATCTCGGTTTTTGAAATTTATTAAAAACAACAATGCAAAGTAGAACCTTGCGCATCGCTACTTAATCAAACATACTTTTTGAATAGTTATCATTTGAAAAATCTTGTATTTCTGTCAACATTTTACCTCTTTCTTGGAATTCCTTTGTATACCCAGGTGGGTTTTTACGATTTCCCCTTTTCTCCTTTTCGTCTAATACTGCCCATGCACATTTTACTAAATTAGCCTAACTTCCGGTGCATTCGCAGCCAACTACACTGTATCGCGTTCGCCACGGGCACGGAAAAACCACGAGAAACCCGTACCGGTACAAATAGCCGTATATTCTTCCGACTTCCCGGTGGATACACGAAAGAAACTTACTTAAGTATATCCACCGAAGCCCCAGAATAACTGATCTCCCTTTGCACTGGTTGTTGAGCCAACCGGTGTACGGCTAAGCGGTAACCCAACCGAGTTGTGAGTGGTAACTATGCTGCTGAAATCTTGGGACCTCCGAAACCGCACACCTACTGCACAACGACTAGTGTCGGTTAGAACATTTTATTTATTATCACGAGAATCGGCAAATCATTGAATTTTTATCGCTCATGGTTGAAAATTTAGAATGAGCTGTACCCCACCACACTCAGAAAAATTGTAACAGTACGACCACCTGGAAAATTACAACTATTAATGTTTGTAATGTAATGTCCATGCAACTATTGGGGTTATTACAGTAACAATGAAAATAATTATGGTAACGATTTAGTACACTGTAAAAAAAAATCTGCTTGAAAATTAAAGTACCGATACCGGAAATCTTTTTCACAAGCCGCCTCTTAAATTTCGAGCACGAATATGATAATAATGTAATTGGGCACCAGTAAAAAATTGCAATGTTATTAAAATAGCAGTAACTTTGTACTCGGAATTTATTATACTCTCGTCAAGGATTTATGTATTTATATTATTACATTATACAATTCAAGTATTGATTCTATATCAAATTAACGAACGTTATAGATCTTTTGTTTGCAAAGCGGTTCCTTGAAACTTGAACAAAACAATTTAAAAATAGAACTACTGATCTGGCATTATTTTTACAGACTTATGATGTCATCAGAGATTATTGGGTATTTTTTTTCGCCAAAGAAAATGTTTAGCCTACACCAGGCTTTGAGCGTATCTACCTACCTAAGCATCTAACAACACACGCAAGCTACCAAGTACCTAGTGATTTTGGATATCAATATGTCATAAGAGTTGTACATGTATTATTCTCTCAAGCGTGCTTATCATTGACATATTAAACTGTTCAAGGATATTTTCAAGGGAACATGTGTAACGCACTCTACTCACAATCGTCAAATTGCCAATTGATGTCCTGGTGTTGCTATTTTTTCAATTTGCTTCGAATACATCAATATTACATGTAATTCTCAAAAAACGGCCGACTATCAACAGATTTTTACTATTATTGACATTATCAACAGTGTATTACCATTATTTATACAGAAGCTGAACACGAATACAATAAATTAAATTCATCCGTGTCACTAACAGTACCAACATTTTAAACTTCTTTGTATTTGAAGTTCCGTGAAGGAATAACATCAAAATTTGTTATTTATCTTATTATGTGCTTGAGAAGATTTGTCAACTTTATCTTCATATTGCATTTCAAAAATACTGAAACTTGAATTCACAAAGGGCGGCATCACTTTTTCCATACGAGTTTCAAAATTTGTAATCATGTGTTTGGAAATTATAGACATCTCGCTATTGTCAATTACCAGGGTAAAAGACATTTTAATTAATTGGGTGTTTTACTTTTTTAATAAGATAAATTTAACAAACTTCCTTATTAAATTGAATAGATGTTATGATGCTTCGACGATGCCAGCCTTTAATATTTCTATTTTGATGGAAGTTTGGCAATTCGTACCTCGGGTCTGAGTCGAACGATGCCGGAGATTCCGTTGTTATCGATCTTCCTGTATAGGAAAATCAAACATCTGGAATCTATTTATTTTCGTCCCTTCAAATTGCTTTATCAATTCGTAAATTGATGAAGCAATCTGAACGGACGATATTTTGACAATTAATTTTTAATCGTGAAAAAATATTGCCACAGCCCGGGATCGAACCGGGAACTCTAGGTATCCAGCCTAGAGCGTTACCGATTACGCCACCGTGGCTCTGGCAATACTGATTCACGATTCATTTAGTTTAACGTCAGATGTAAGCTTTATTCTTCTCTGACTTTGGCGGAGTATGTATATATTGAATAGATGTTATGATGCTTCGACGATGCCAGCCTTTAATATTTTTATTAATCGATTTGTTTATATTACGATTTGCCAAACTTCTATCAGAATTAAAATATTAAAGGCTAAATATTGGACAATTGTACAATTGGACAGTTGTCCCGACCAAAAAAAAGCGCTTCCTCAAAAGCGTAAAAACGACGAACCGGTAGCTAGTAGCGCGTCAGCAAAAAAAATTAATAATAATCCCGCTGTGGTGGTAAAAGACATCCAAAAACATTATCGAATGATAGATTTCGTTCTTGTTTTTTCGTCAATTGCTACTGTCGTCAAATGTGTGAAGTGTGATGGAAAAGTGATATTCCAAACATGCAAAAAAGAAGGTCTTGGTTTCAACATCAAGGTGACATGTGAAAAGTGTAAACAGCCTCACTACATCCCATCAAGTGAAAGAATAAACAGTGGTGTATACGATGTCAATTATCGGTTTGCTTTCGTAATGCGAGTGTTGGGTTTAGGTTTAGCCGGATGTAATAAGTTCTGCGGACTAATGGATTTGGCGAGTGCTTTCTTATCGAAACCAGCCTATAATTTATATATGAAAAAACATTGTGAAGCTATACAAAATGTAACCAAGAAGTTCTTCGCATCGGCTGCACAAGAAGAGAAAAAAGCAATGTCTGACGCAAATAATGTAGAAGAAACGTCAGAATTGACTGTATCAGGCGACGGCACTTGGAATGAAGGTTGTTTCGCTTTGTTGGCCTTTATGGAAGAAATGCAAATCAGTACAGGGCCAAGTTCTCACGAATGGGCCCGACAAGTTGACGATTTGCGAATTAGTAGTGCAGAGAAGCAAGCGGCGCACGACAGTAAAGAAGAAAGAGTTTTGCGTAGACAAACGCAAAAAGATGCTCTCGATCATCTTGATGGAAGTCGTTTACTCTACGGACCTGGCATCGACGACTTTCAGTGAGTATAAGAAAATTATCGAATTTTATTTTGAATTTTTAAAAATTCAAAGATAATTGAAAAGTCTGAAAAAATTCATACGTATACAGAAAAATGAACGAATCAGGAAAAAAAAATTAGATTGCGGGGAAATTTGTTGTCTATTTTTTTTTTTTTTTTCATCATTTTGTTAATAACATTTTAGAATTATTATTATGCAAAATTAATCTTTTAAGTACCGTTAATATGCATGAATTCTCTCAGATTTTTATGCAATCGAGAAGTGTTCTCAAACTTATGTGCAATGAGCGCTAAGCGACCAAACTCTTCTGCGTTTTTCAAACCGTTTTTCCGAGACTTGTCGTTTTTGAAGTCCGTGAGCACGATTACTCAAAATCTACTGGACCAATCGCTGTGAAATTTTGCACAGTACTTTTTCACATAATTTACCAGGTATTGTCAAGAGCTTTTTTGTTTTTTTAAATAATTACTAATTTTTCAACAACAAATTACCCGATTTTTTAAAGCGAAAATCGGGTTTTTGACTTCCAAGTGCTACGAAAAATCGAAAAAAAAAACCTCCCGTCATTACCTCAAAAAACATCTCCTGTAACAAATGCATTTTGATTTTTTTGTTTCAGATGATTTTGTTGCGAGTTATGATGCTCACCGCAAACCACCTTTTTTTCGCGGCGGCTCCGGGGATTAATTTTCATTCGCTCACTTTTGAAAATTTTTCAATGAAAATTTGGGAAAATGTTGTTGAAATGTTACTTTATTATATGTAAATTTTTCAATAAACGAACACTATCCGTTACGCTAAAAAAAAATCTTAAAAACACGCCTTTTTTCGCCGAATTAACTTTACCCTGCCCTTAAGAGGCAGTGGTACACCGCCAGAAAGTTAGACGCGCAATGCTAAACGCCTATAGGCCTGTCTCTCTCTAACATAGCTCTGTCTCTCTCGCACTATTATTCTTCTAATTTTTAAAAATAAACGGCTATGTCGAAGTGAGGAGCCAGCAGCTTAGCCCAATTATACGATACTCCTGCGTATCCTCTAAAAATTCGGACCCTATCTGTCGTATCGTTTGGGAGAAAACAGCTTTCCAAATTTCTGCGGGGGGGGGGGGGGGGGGGGGTTATCACTGCCTCTTAAATAATAGTACACCTTACGAGCTAGACATGCACTCATATCTAAAGATTTCGGGTTATTTTCTGTTCTGCCTTTGCTTTGATCTCTAGCGCACAATTCAGATACTCTGTCAGGTTTTGTAGTTTTTTGTCGTCACCAATTGTTAGTAGATCGATCCAAAAATCGTGCTGGGTCTCTGACGTCTTTCAGCGCTATATATAAAAAGACTTTTGCGAGCATTTAACGATTTCAAAACTTCGATAAGCCGACTTTTCCTTGATGCAACCAGCCCCGGTCTCCTCTGCTAAGAGTGACTGCTGAAACTGACAACACAGAATCAAAATAACATGATCGATGGATCCGCAAGCACTTTCCTATCTTCGTCTCTATCTCTCCCTCGCTCTTTCATTCATATCTCTTGGATCGTATAATCCAAGGGGAAATACGTAATGTCAAGAGTTGTGAGAGACGCGGTAAGTATTTGTGAGAAAATAAACCGAGATTGCTGTCGGCGGCAGGAGGGACCAAAATTGTGGAAACAAGAAGCGTCTTCTGATTGATCTCTAGTTCATGCACAAGAGGTCCTTGATTTTTTATTACTGAAATACGACACATATCTGAACGAACGATTTTGATGAGGACAGACATCGAATACATTCTGGCGTTTCCAGACTATAACGATGTTGGCGTGAGGGGAAGATCGTTTTCACATCGTGGTAGAAGATTTTATTGATTTACGGCAATCTTTGCCAATGAAAAGTAATACGGGCGGTTTAATACTATAGTTTCATTGAATGATCCCAAGGACAATGAAATGTAGTGACATTCAATCAAAGAAATTGTCTCTGTTCTTTATATTGGATTCCTTCAATGGCAATGACATTTCCCCCAACACGGCTCAGAACTTTGGGACCTGATTTTTTCTAAAGTACTTGACAAATGAAGGTTAAATTTAGAGAGAACGTGGTCAAGTACGGCAGAAATGGGCTACAGTCCGGACTTCTTGGAACTCGAAGTCGCGTGTTCGGGAGATCCGGAAATAATAAACTAAGGTTAGGTGCATGAGAGATAACCTTAGAAGTTTTTAACATTGGACATCGAAATTCCCAGCACGTGCTGCCGTTAAGTATATCTCATCAATGAATCAAGAACAATGTTTCTTTGAATTGATGCAAACTTTTCTTTTTTGCTATCAATGAAAGTGTTTCTTCGTGATATGCTCACTAATTAAACGTTTCGTTACATGCAAGGTCATGTCTCTTTAAAATTTGAATGGACTTTTTCATTGAAATCAATGAAACAATATCAACTCACCTATTCCTATGTCCTATTTCTTTCATTTTCTGTTTATATTTTGTTAGCGTAGTATGTCTTTTCTATGGGTATGCAATGGATTGTATGGTCGGAGTTTCTTGCATCATGTGGGAGTCAGTATGTAAGTCATTTTTCGCAACACATGCATGAAATGTTCCACTTTACATGCCTCGAAAATGCTGCAGAAACTGCAAATTATAATATGGCATGAAGAATTTCGAACGTACTCAAATTTACTTCGCGCACACTTTAGACACCTGAGCTAAAATCCTAACAGAAGCGTAAACATCGAGACCATGGAGGCAAATGAGGATAACCTCAGAATTCGCGATACTCAGTTGAAATAAAGAAAATGAATAAATGTTTGCAGTCTCTTACTACTCTTGTGGATACAGACCGTTATAGACATTCTATGCATTTGCTACAAAAAAAGTATGTGATACTCGGGCGTAATGGCGAAACCTATACGAAGCTCTTCGTAAAAAGTTCCCCATCACGCATCACAATGTACTATGAATTGTGTTGATTCTGTAATGCAGAATACTGTATATACCGGTTATGAAGTTCGGATGCATATAACGTATATCAATTTTCAGAAACATTCGTCATTCACAAATACAATATTGGTATATTGAAATAAAGATTATAGTACCGACGTACTGTAGAATTCAAATACTAATATGGAACTCATATACTCGGTTCGTAAATCTCATACCGTTCTGTCTATTGAGTTTACTTGCATTTTTTTCAGTGTGACGAATGAACGAGTTTTACTGCAACGGCAAAAATCATACTATATACGGGTTGATTCTGCATTCAACTTAATGTTTGTAAACATAGCAGTGTATGATCTGGTAAGGTTTCTAGTTCTTCCCAATTCTGCAAACGCGTCTCCTTCTCACTCACGCACACGCTCAAATACGTTCAGTATTCGAGAGTGCTTAGTGCTCGTTGATAGCGAACGTCAAAGACGGACTCGTCTCTTTCGCTTTCTCTGGTGTACGTGAGTCGCTTGATGACATTTTGTTGCGTGCCGTACTAAACATTGTTTTCTTTATTATTGGTGATTTCGGCATCAGAATCCTCACCCTAGTGTGTCCCTAGTCGCAATGATAAAAGTCATAGCCACTACTCAGGTAAATTTGGAATACTTATCAACATCGATCGTTGGAAAAATATTTCCAAAATACAAAGGATAATCAGCCTAAGTGCACGAATACATTTGAGTTCCTGAGACAACTCAAGTACCAGAAACTATACGAATACACGAAAGCATTTAAGTACCCAAGACCATTCGAGTATCCGAACATAATCGAGTACCCGAGACGAACTATTTGAGAACCCGAAAGTACCCGTGTATCTAAAACTATTAGAATGCCCCAAACAATTCAAATTTGAAAGAGTATTCAAGTATCCGAAATAATTCAAGTGTCCAAAAGTAATCAAGTATCCGAAAATATTTAAGAATCCGAAAGTATTCAAGAATCCGAAACAATTCGAGCATCCACAACTATTAGAGTGTACCTGGAATTGTTCCAGTACTCGAATTTATTCGAGTATTAGACAGAAATTAAAATTATTCGGCTGGACCTTACTCGAACAAAAGTATAACTTGCACACTCCGACGCTCTGGATAATCATTACCCTCGGAAATCTCTTTCATCCATCAGGAAATCATTTGTCCCTCTTATAACAAACTCAATCCTTTGGGCATTCTCCGATTCGTTTTCGAGAACCGCTTTCATCGGTGAAAAAATAAATAAAAAGGGAATTTGATTATTCTCACACGGCTATGCGTCGTTGAATGTCGGGCCGCAAAAAAAAAAGATAGGGGTTAAAACGAAAAACAACAGGAAAATGGGAATAAAAACCACGTCCTGATATACAATGAATGTGCTAGTAAATGACAATCAAAGGTTTTGTCCACGAGTTTGTCCACAAAAACCGCCGGTATACGTACACAGATAAATAAATGCCTGCATATACGCACCCTGCAGAAAATAAACAAGTATTCGCACTTGGTACAGCCTGAAATAATTGTCAATATTTGTCTACGGCGGCTGCGCTGTTGAATTTTGTGATGGTGGACATAGCAGAGATAACCCCGCGGAGGATTGCAGGATTGTCGAACCATTATCAACACGCCAACGCAGCGTACCGTCCGACAGGAGCAGGGAGATAAATTCGTTCGCGTATTACTTCCGGGTGAACGGGACGAGCTCGGACGACGAGAAACGCGAAATCGGCTGACCGGAAACTGATCTCGTTTAATGCAATGTAATGCACACAGGATACACAGGAGGTTTACAGGAGTAGCAGTGGCGAAAACAAGGGCAAGGGGAAAAGGAAAAAGGTCAACCGCGAGGGTACGCAGTACCCAGGCATTCGCTGAAATGTACCGTCTCTCTCTCTCGCTCTCTCTCTCTCTCGACAGAGTCGAGCGAAATGTCAGTTAACGAGCACAGCGTTTTGTTCCTGCAATAGGGGGCTCTGCGGAGAGTTTGCTAACGTTTGCACGATTAGTGTGCGCTGCGTCGGAGGGACGGAAATCAATGGCCAAAACAATGCAAGGAAATTCGTGATTAGACTACAGGTTACGTGTATTAAACTAATGACATATGTTTGCCATAGTTCACCCGCACTTTATGCTGGGGCATACAAAAAGAAAAAAGTGGTTGTAATAACTGATCAATCGGTCCCGACATCTCACCGGAATACAGTAGAACGTCGATTATCCGAATTAATTTGGACCGAGTATCGTTCCGATAATCAAAATTTCGGATTACTGAACATTCGTTGATTATAAGAGAGAGAGAGAGGCACTAAACATTCACAATAGTATTCTGTACTTCCTTAACGACAATTAACATTTTCAATACGTTATTATTTGTATATATTGTACATTCTATTAATGGACTCGATTCGTTTATTTTTTTGAGGAGAAAAATTGACGATTTTCTTTTCTTCCACGGCCGTGGTTTTTTTTTTCAAAATCTGAGTGTGCTAAGACGTACATCAATGTATGTAGCGAACAACAAAGTCATTTGGACAGTCAAAAATAGTTATGGACATTCCAGACGAATAAATTCATTGTTGGGATAATTACAATTTCGAAGAAACGAAATCATCATTCGGATGACTGACGTTTCGGATAATCGATGTTTGACTGCAGTAAAAAGTGTGCAAACTAGATAGTTGATTAACGACACTTCAATTTCATTGGTGGAGTACCAATAGTAACAAGATCCAACTGAACTTTATAACCTTAACTCACTGGGTAGTCCAACGAATTATTTGGATTGGACAGCAACCGTAAAAGTTGCAAGAACTAAATCGTTGGCCTTACGTATTTTTTTCAAATACCAATTGGAAAAAAGAGTTGAGACTACGATTTCAATTTGGTATCACTGAAGAATATATGGCATGTGCTAGAGTTGGTCGCCAGAAATACTTTCTTTCCATAAATGTCCGATAGTCCTAGGGTCGAATTTATAGTCCTCGGTATGAATTCAAGTTTTGATTTAAATTGGAAGTTAAATTCAACTTGGATTTCAACTCGAGTTTGAACTCGAGTTCGAACTTGGCACTATTGATGAGACCCTTCAGGGGACCAGGTCACTTGAAAAAATGATAAGAAAAAGGATTCTACGGATAATAACTTTATTTTTTAGAAAATTTCACATCTAGACTTCATCAAATATTAGAATGATATTGAGCCCATTACATAAAAATGTAGAGAATAGAGAGAAAACTCGAGCAAGGAGAAAATTAATTATAGACTGATGACAGAAAAAAATATAATGAATTGAGAATGTGTAATCTGCCATTGAGAAATTAGAGATAAGTCGTTCGATCGCTCACTTTCTCTAGAAACAGGATACTCTTAATTTACAAGGTTAATGCGTCCGTTTTCGTCTTCGAAAAGGATTAGAAATTGACCTAGGTCGGCATTTCAATCTCGGTCTTTTCACGACAGTAAACAATTATTTGCTCAGCAGATTTGAGAACTTCAATTTCTGCTTAACTACTTTTACATGACTTTTAATATTTGTTTATTTTACAAACTTGCCTGCTACGGAAATTCAGAATCATCTTCTACATTCGACTCGGCTATGCAGTCGCTTTCGTACTCGCATCTTTCTAACTAAGCTTTAGGGGTGTGCACGAGCTTGCTCGAGCAATCTTGATCTCCGCTTTCTTCGATCGAGCCGGCTCGAGTAATGTATCGAGTCTTCGATAGACTCGAGTTTTCGATAGGCTAAATGCACTTGAGTTTTCGGTAGGTTCGATGTGCTCGAGTTTTCACCAGTATCGAGCCGCGCGAGCTTTCACCTAATGAGCTTAAATAGATATCGAGATATTACAGACCCTTAAAAAGAAAACTAATTCCAATTCCGATATGAAAAACGGATGCAAAGTAAAATCTTGCACATTTCTTTTATTTTTACAATAATATATTTTTTACAACAATATATTCGTTAGACTCAAGTTGCTAGAGTTTTCGGTAAGCTTGAGCCGCTCGAGTCTTCGCCAGGATCGAGCCGCTTGGGTTACCAGCAGGCTCGATACGCTTGAGCTTTCGCAAGGCTCGAGCTACTCGAGTCTTCGCGAGGCTCGAGCCGCTCGAGTTTTCAGCAGGCTCGATACGCTCGAGGTTTCTCGCGGCTCGAGGCGCTCGAGCTTCTGCCAGGCTTGAGCCGCTCGAGTTGCTGCCAGGCTCGGTACGCTCGAGCTTTCGATACGCTCGGCACTGCGCTCGAGACTGCTCGAGCGCTCGAGTTTTCGTGCTCATGCACATGCCTACTGAGCATACTTATCTAACGAGTTTGTTAATGATTTTATTGCATAAACATTATGGAAATCTCTGAATCCTCCCTATCAACTTTGATGATCTGTCCATCTTAACAATATCTCGAAACATTCTGAACTTATTAGTAATTCGCCTATAGTCATTCTGAACTCGAACATTGCTTCGAACTGCTGACACTGTTAATATTTGCGCAAAGATTCCATTACAAGAGAGCGAGTCTCGCTTAGGATCGGGCCTCTATATATTTTGTAGGTGGCTCGACTATAGCCACTGCATAAGCTGCGATATATCGCAGTTTAGTCGCCATCCTTGAAGTCGAATTCTCGAACGGTTACATTTTCAAGTTATTGATAGTCCAATACATTTCTATACATGACAAGCACCATAAATCTGCAATTTGTAAAGCCATACAATACACGAATGTAGTGTATGGTGAAAAGTAAGGTGATTTACTAGTGGTAGCTTTCAGATCTAACGGGACGATAACATATAAGAATTAAAATGATGAATCTTGATAGGATTTTTGTTTGTGTATATTTCAAATAATGTGGGAGGCGTCAATCTCAACAGTATTTGGAAAAGCATTCAACCAGATTTGATTAAGGTTCCTTATTAGAGAGATTATGATAGAGTTTTTAATCGTGATACCCGGTCGTGAATCTTTAAATTTCTCCTAAAGGCCGTAAAACACTTTCTATAACATAAATCTACGTTCATCTCATTTTTGAAACGTATCAACATCACATTCTCAATGGTCGAATATATAGTCGATTTACAATTTACGATCGATTTTTTTTTGTTTTGTAGAACGCTTATACAAGAAGGGGAGATCAATAGCGTTACACCTTGCGTTTCCACTATTTCCGGTCTGTAGTGTGTCACGATTAATCTTTGGAAAACAACAATTTCATCAACTGTGATTTGCAAAAATATCTCGTGGCAACCTCAATAAATTTAGTGATTACATAGATGGAGAGTAAACAAGCAGGCTATCCAAAGATTGGTTAAAACACTCAAGACTACGGAACATTATGATGAGCACACTAAGAGAAAAGAATATGGTTTATTTAACGAGTTCACATGGTAAAACAAATATAGGAAGCCTTGCAATGTTTTATGGTTGAAGCGATGATAATATGGTTCAGTAAACGATACTTATAGGGTTATTGGAAACTAACGTTTAAATCGTATATACAACAAAACGGCATATTTGGAGCTATTAGTATATATTTTGAAACTATTATTGTTGCGTCGCACGCAACGCGATCGTAATATCCATAAAAAATTGAAGTCACATTTATTTCACAACTATAACCATTGACTGTAGCATAAGGTAATTTAGGTATTTTTTGTTAGCGCTTGTGCATACGTGACCATCGTGAGGAATGGCAGGGAGCGGAAAAACCAAATAAAACATTCCGCGACCAAATGTTCCTCGCCCAAAACACTTAAATAATAAAAATAATAAAAAATTCCCAATCCCTACAATTAGCTCTTCAGCACGGCTGACCCAGGCAATACGGCCCATGGGTCAGTCTCAGAAGGTCCAACGTGCAATAAAACATCGGCAGGCCAGGCAGCCTGTAGATGTGTCGAAAGTTGGGAAATTGCGATCCTGTAGCCCACCTACCGTTCCTCTCATATTTATTTTTTGATCCAATCAAATCTTTGAGATTTTCCGTACCCACCCTTTTCCGATCTACAAGTCTCTGGCAAGATACTTGGAGGCGCTTCCTCAAACTCTGTCAAGTTAGTCAACATCTACATGTCGAACAGTCAAGTCGCAGTCAACTGCTGTTCGCACTTATTCATTTTTCTTAAACAGTCAGAGCATTAGCCGCTGTTCATATAGTTATTTATTTACTTATCATAGTGTAAATAAAAAGTGTAAAAATTGGTTAAGTGAAATAAACAGTTTCAACCAGTTTGTAAATCCGAAGTCACATCATTATTCAAAAATTACACCGAGTGAAAATACGGTAGCTCGGTAGTCGCCAACGTTTTGTCAACAGTACATTGTTGAGGCTAAGACTTACAACCTTCGCCAGTTCACGGAAACTGCAAAACGCGACGCGACATTTTATGGTCCTTCGAGCCGGATCTAACAAGAACCGGATATAACAATCAAGTGCTAAATAGTGCAAGTGTTTAAGTGCATCAAGTGAAGCCACAAGAAACAATGGCAACTCTCGACAATACGGTAGTGAGCCGTGAGGAGCTCGACGCACAGCACATAACATAGCTCACGAGAAAAATGTCCACATTGAAGGCACAAACAACAACAGTGAGAAAAATATGGAAGTTGTGTGAAGCAAGGCCGAGTGGCATTCTGAGTGCAGAAGGGCGGTTGGTGAAGTTCGAACAATTATTCGAAGATTTCACCGAGCTAATGGACGAGTTGGACGATCTCGATCCCAACGGACTTCACCACGACTTAAACGCACGATGTGCGATCGAAGCAAATTTTTATGATGTCCTGGCAGAAGCCGAGCGCGTGAAGAACCCACCATCACAGCCACTAATTCGGACGGACACACTGGACAGCGCTGGGACAATAGCATCAACGGCATCAGTCTTTAGGAGAAGAGTGAAGCTGCCGGAATCGCGGCTTCCAACTTTTCGAGGCGATTCCACGCACTGGACTTCGTTCAAGACGGAGTTCGAATCAATGATTGGCAGTCAGCAAGATCTAAATCCTTCAGACAAGCTGCATTACCTGAAATCAGCATTACAAGGGGATGCAGCACGGAAAATTCAGATGCTGTCAATCACTGACAGCAATTACAATCGCGCATGGGATATGCTCGAACGAGCATACTCCGACAAGCGGATCATCGCATCGAGGCATGCACAGTGTTTGTTGGATCTTCCGATGCAAATAAAAGAAGACGCCGATGTCCTCTCATATATCGTGGACAGCACACGCCAGCATGTGGAATCGCTGAGGGCCATGAACTTGGAGGTTGGTGACTTATTAATAATTACGTTGCTGAAAAACAAAATCCACTGGGCTACGGCCGACGCTTGGGAGGACAAGCAAGAACGCAATAGTATACCTCAACTCGAAGACATGCTTGAGTTCCTATCGCGACAAGCAGCACGGCTCAGCAAGCAGCCACGGCCTCGACAAGGCAACGCGTCACCACTGCAGCAGCCAGTGAAAAATAAGCAGGCGCAAAGACAACCAACAACACAAGTGTTCGGTATATACACGGGTCAAGCGTGCACGGTATGCAAGGACGGTTCGCATCCACTGTATCGTTGCCGAAAATTCCTCGATTTTTCGGTCCAGCAACGCTTAAGGGCCGTTAAGGACGGTTCTTACTGTCCCAACTGTCTGAACAAGCACGACAAGAATCAGTGCAAATTTTGAGGATGTAAGTCGTGTGGCCTGCGACACAACACTCTCCTACACGCTCCAAACGAGAACGAGGCTGCAGCACAGGCAGGAACCCTCGGGAACCACAGGAGAAGTCAACAATTGACAACCAACCACCGGAATGGAGCAAGTCACGGACTGCGTTGCTTTAGCGGCAAGGACACCGGCAAGTCAGGTATTAACTACAGCAGTCGTCCAGGCACGCAGTCACAACAATCAACGCATCAAATGCAGAGCCTTACTTGACACCGGCTCATCAGCGAACTTCATCACAGAAGAACTCGCAACAACCCTCAATCTACCGAAAAGGACGAGGGCCATTCCGGTTGGAACAATCAGCGATCAGACTACGTACACGCAGAACGTAGTTCGCACAGAGATCGCATCATGCATCAATGGGTATCGAAGGCAGTTGAGTTTTCTGACCGTTCCAAGAATCTCCGACCCCATACCCAGCAACACACTCCAACGTGACACAATTAGAATCCCGCCAAACGTGAAGTTAGCGGATCCAGCGTTCTACAAGCCAGCACCCATCAATATGCTGCTTGGCTCTGGTCCGACACTAGCCTCCCTATGCATCGGGCAGTATAATTTGTCGTCACCACAGCAACCAGATCTGCGACTCCAGAAAACACAGTTTAGCTGGGTGATCGGAGGCTCAGTTCCGCAACATTGACAAGTGAGATGCTACGCACAAAATGTGGATTTCTCACTGGAAAAATTCTGGGAAATCGAGGAAGGACCCCAGACACATCATTGGTCATCAGAAGAGAAACGCGCAGTTGACCACTTCAATCGACATTACAGGCAGGATGCTACTGGACGTTACAGCGTTGCATTGCCGGTTAACGAGAGACGAGAGCAGCTCGGTGAGTCATTCAAGACTGCTCTCAAAAGATTTCATGCTCTCGAACGGAAATTCAAAACCGATCCAGACCTACATGCGCAATACTCAGCAAATATCAAGGAGTATCAACAGCTCCATAATTTGACAAAGGTCATCGACGGGTCGAAAACAAGGTTCTACCTCCCACATCACGCAGTCATCAAGGGAGATAGTGCCACAACCAAGGTTCGCGTTGTCTACGACGACTTTGCAAGAACTACTAGCGGCGTGTCTTTCAACGACGCCCTAATGATTGGACCAACTATGCAGGACGACATTCTGCGCCTGATCCTCCGATTCCGCTCAGACAAATACGTCTTGACGGGAGATGTCGAGAAAATGTATTTGCAATTCGGGGTGCGGAAGGAAGATCGCTGTTACCAGAGGATTCTTTGGAGAGATGAGCAAGGGTGCATAAGCACCTACGAGCTCAAAACCATCACCACAGCAATGCTTGCGGCAATTGGCAGAAGACGAAGCACATCGCTATCCAACGGGAGCGCACATAATTAAAACAGACATGTACGTTGACGATCTGTTGACAGGTTTCGACACAGTCAACGAAGGTATGGCAGCACGTCAGGAAGTCACAGAGCTTCTGCGCCAAGGGGGTCTCAACATTCGGCAGTGGGCTTCCAACGATCCAAGGCTGCTGGCGGGACTGCCAGAAAACGCAATCCATAAGAAGTTGCAGCTAGACAATGGGTCCACGCCCAAAACGTTAGGAGTTTTCTGGGACGCACAGACGGACTCTATCGTCTACACGGTGAAGCCAGTCGCACAAAACAGGACAGCCATCAAACAAGCCATATTATCGTAGATTGCAAAAATCTACGATCCCCTGGGGCTGCTAGGATCTGTTATACTGGGCACAAAAATAATCATCTAGAAGTTGTGGCAGCTCAAATTGGACTGGGACGAATCACTGCCTCAGAATGTCAATACAGAGTGGTGCAACTTCTGTGCAGAGTTGAACTCTCTAAATGACATTGCTTTCCCTCGGACAATCTGTCAAAGCAATGGTCACGTCATGGAAATCCACGGATTCTGCGATGCGAGCATAGTAGGATACGGAGCCTGCATCTACCTACAATCAACGGATTCAGAGGGAAACTACCAGTCACGGCTATTCTGTGCAAAATCAAGAGTAGCACCTCTGAAGACAACATCACTTTTACGACTAGAGCTGTGTGGTGCATTACTCCTGTCGAGATTATACAAGGCTATAAAAAACACCGTTGGAGTTCCCATCAGCAAAACCGTCCTCTGGAGTGACTCAACCATCACTCTTCACTGGATCGCCACATCTCCACATCTACTGAAGACCTTCGTTGCCAATCGGGTAGCTAAAATTCAAGAAGCCACTCACGAGTGCGAATGGAGGTACGTTCCAGGAGATGTCAACCCAGCAGACGCATTATCTAGAGGACAACAACCAAGGGAGCTTACGACAAACACCTTGTGGCCTACTGGACCAACGTGGCTGCTGAAAGACGAATCCAACTGGCCACGCACGGAGATTTCGCAACCAACAGCAGATCCGGAGGCCAACCGGATAACGTGTCTGACCACCGTTACAAGGTCATTAATATTGGACAGATTTTCGTCAATTCAAAAATTAAAACGTGTCGTGGCACTCGCTCTATGTTTCAAGCGAGAGAATCGAGGCAAGCATCGCGGAACACGACAGCATCTGGAGGAGATCAGAGCAGCTGAACTTTGCATCCTGCGGCTCGTGCAAGAAGAGGCGTTTGGCAGCGAAATCCAAGATCCGGTGAAACAAAAAGGATTGGATTCCAAGAGCAAGCTTCTATCTCTCAATCCATACGTAGATTCGAACGGGATTCTTCGAGTTGGAAGCCGTCTCAGGAATTCCACGCTACCGGAGAGCCAGTAACACCCGGCACTACTGCTTAAACATCACCACGTCACAACGCTTATCATTCGCAATGAGCACCAAACGCACGGGCATGCCGGGGCACTGGCAACACATTGGAACCGAATGCAAATTAAATCATACGTTGCAGTCTTTATTTGTCTGGTGACGAAAGCCGTACACTAAGAATTGGTCAGTGACATGACAACAGCAGCGTTTCTCGGTGCATTACGGCGATTCATCGGTCGACGTGGAAAATGTCGAATAATTCATTCCGACAATGGCACAAATTTCATCGGAGCCAAGAACGAGCTCAAGGAGTTGGTTGACATGCTCAAATCCGACACACACAATGACAGGGTCACCGACTATCTCAGAGGAGAAGGCATCCAGAGGTGCCTCATTCAACCGGCTTCGCCGCAATTTTGGTGGCATCTGGGAATCAGCCGTTAAATCCTTTAAACACCACCTGAAGGGAATGCTTGGAAAGGAACTCTTCACGTTTGAAGAATTTAATACGCTCATCGTCGAGATTGAAGCAATATTGAACTCTCGTCCACTCACGCCAATTTCTGCGGATCCGAACGACTTACTTGTCTTAACTCCAGGATATTTCCTCATCGGCGATTCACTGACGAGCCTGCCAAAACACGATTTTACCCAAGTCGCAACGAACCGTCTCTCCCGTTGGCAACACATACAGCAAATAAGACAACACTTCTGGGCGAGATGGCACAAGGAGTACTTGATCGAACTCAACATTCGTCGCAAATGGACCACTGGGCAGCCACCGATAAGAATTATGATGGTGGTGTTAATAAAGGATGACAACATCCCACCGATGCAGTGGAAGCTGGGAAGGATCATCGAGCTACATCCAGGTGCTGACGGAATCCCGCGAGTGGCTACCATCAAGACAAATGGAGGCTCAGTAAAGAAGGAATCTTCGCAAGTTGGCTCCTTTACCCATCGACCCGACGATCACCAGCAGCAACAACATCAACATGGGAAGCGATCATTGATCGGCACAGCCTCTCAAGGGGCCCAGTATGTTGCGTCACACGCAACGCGATCGTAATATCCATAAAAAATTGAAGTCACATTTATTTTACAACTATAACCATTGACTGTAGCATAAGGTAATTTAGGTATTTTTTGTTAGCGCTTGTGCATACGTGACCATCGTGAGGAATGGCAGGGAGCGGAAAAACCAAATAAAACATTCCGCGACCAAATGTTCGTCGCCCAAAACACTTAAATAATAAAAATAATAAAAAATTCCCAATCCCTACAATTAGCTCTTCAGCACGGCTGACCCAGGCAATACGGCCCATGGGTCAGTCTCAGAAGGTCCAACGTGCAATAAAACATCGGCAGGCCAGGCAGCCTGTAGATGTGTCGAAAGTTGGGAAATTGCGATCCTGTAGCCCACCTACCGTTCCTCTCATATTTATTTTTTGATCCAATCAAATCTTTGAGATTTTCCGTACCCACCCTTTTCCGATCTACAAGTCTCTGGCAAGATACTTGGAGGCGCTTCCTCAAACTCTGTCAAGTTAGTCAACATCTACATGTCGAACAGTCAAGTCGCAGTCAACTGCTGTTCGCACTTATTCATTTTTTTTAAACAGTCAGAGCATTAGCCGCTGTTCATATAGTTATTTATTTACTTATCATAGTGTGAATGAAAAGTGTAAAAATTGGTGAAGTGAAATAAACAGTTTCAACCAGTTTGTAAATCCGAAGTCACATCATTATTCAAAAATTACACCGAGTGAAAATACGGTAGCTCGGTAGTCGCCAACGTTTTGTCAACAGTACATTGTTGAGGCTAAGACTTACAACCTTCGCCAGTTCATGGAAACTGCAAAACGCGACGCGACAATTATCATCTTGATGATTGCTACTATAGTTATATTTGCTGTAACCATAAAATATAGACGTTCCTCCTGGGAATTAAACGATCAAACGAACTTACCTTGTGAAGTTCGATCGTTATTATATCTAGAGTCTCGTTCGAGATGATTACATCGTAGTACCGTCTACTTTCACATGTAAGTTACACGAAGCTTCAGAGCATAACAAAAAACGGCCGCCTAGATACTGCGATCGTTCCCTTAGCAACGTCATATTGTTTAAAGTAACTCCGTTAGGGATGAAATAATAACACTAATAAACTTTTTAGGGATGGGCAATAATACAACGATCTTGATCGTTTTCGGGTGGGATGTAATCATCTCTAACGAGACTCTAGATATAATTACGATCGAACTTTACAAGGTAAGTTCGTTTGATCGTTTAATTATATTACGAGTTTCGTTCTTCGAGATTACATCGTAGATGTTCAGAGGCAATAGTACCCCCAAAAGGAGAATTCCAAAGTTTTATTATTTTCCTGAGGATTCACAGGCAACACAACCTCAATACAAATTATTCAAAACAATAATTTTGAAACTAACAAACGAATATTATTCGAATACCTTCACCGCAAAGTCCTTATTACAGAACTTGATCGGGCGGTTATAATATTTTTCAAATACAAGTGATTCCCTAGACCAACCCGCGGTATTTCTTATCACGTTTATATCGACACCTTCAACTAATGCCGCCGACGTAGATGCGTGCCTTGTGCTATGCGCGGTAAATTCGGGTCCAATACCACTCCTTGCAAGTGCTGACCGAATCCAGCGACTTATTGTTGGAGTACTCACCGCTTTATGTGGTTTCTTTGATGAAATTAACACGGTATTACAGTTACCTCTAATTGTTTCTGTTACCTCCAAATACTTTTCCAAGGTACTCGCGATGCAGAGGCTTAGTTTTTCTTGAAAGAAAGGTAATAGTAAAAGGGGCTGAAAAGCTCCTGGGCGCGATGTTTTGATAATATCGGAGATCTTTATCTGATATCCTTCTATCGAGCGAGAGATAGTCTCAAGTTTCATTAACGAAAACGTCTGCACTCTGTGGGCAGTTCCCAAGGCTAACAGAGTGACTAGTCTCTCTGCCAACTGTTGAATCGTTAATGATTCCAGTGGAACGAGATCCGGAATATAACTAAGTACTTGGTTAACGTCCCATGTTATATCATATTTAGGCTTAATCGGTCTCAGCCGAAAAATGTCTTTAAAAAATCTACTAATCATCGAATCGTTAGTAATATCATTCACCGAAATTGACGAAATTGCCGCTCGGGGACGAGTTTGACGTGCCATAAGTCGCTCCCAAGTCAAACCTTTTCTGTAAAAATTCAAGAATGCGATCCGCACCTGCCGCGCATACGTCCGCGCCTGTTTCGCGACAGAATTCAACCCATAACTTAATCGGTCCTGCGTACTGTTTCCAAGTGCTTTCCGCGAGAGACGCCAGCATCACTTCGATCACTGAATTCGAGAACTTCTTCTCGCGGTACGCCTCGCGGACAATCTCCCGGCAATCAATCCCAACGACCTCCGAAGAGGATGTTGGATGGATCTGCATGGAGATAGTAGTAACAAATTAGCGGGACTAAACACAATCGGTTCTTCAACTAATAATTCCCTAAACATAGGAAACAACGGTTGTGACGGCCAGTTCGGAACGACCGCAATTCCACAAGCGCGATCGACTATAACTTTCCTAAGGAACTTCAGCACTAGCGCGAGGGGGGGGGGGGGGGGATGCATAAAAATAATATAAACCACAATCGATAGTAAAGGCGTCGATAGCGCATGCATCCGGGTCTCTATGCCAAGAGCAGTAAGCCTCGCATTTCGTATTAATTCTTGACGCGAATAGGTCAACGTTTGCGTTACCAAATTTTGACACAATATTCTCATGTGCGGCGTTCGAGAGTTCTCACTCTGTATCGATGTTTTTAACTCTTGATTTCTTATCAGCTTTTATGTTTTCCTTAAACGCTATGTATGAAGCAAGAACCCAAATATTTCTGCGTTCACACCATTGCCAAATATCCTTCGCAATCGCGTGAAGTCTGACGTATTGTACATCCCCCATACGGTTAATATACGCGATAGCCGTCATATTATCAACGCGTAATAAGATTTCACAATTACGCAGCTCATCTGCGAAGCATTTGATAGCCATAAAGACAGCAATAAGCTCTAACTTGTTGATATGTAGCCGACTTTCTGATTCGCTCCAAAAACCGCGCGCGCTTTCGTCGTTGCAATGCGCGATTTAGATGCGTCCGAATAAATTTCTCTAGCAGATCGAAAACTTTTTATCGAACTTATCGCCTTCGAGATATTTGCACGCCACCATTCAAAATCGTCGTGCAAGGCGTTGGAAAGAACGAGTCGGGAATCGTAATCACCCCCGCTAATTAGTAACGCGAAATACTTTCCATGTTCAAATCTTTTGGTCTATAACCATCCGTACTCTATCGTTCGGCAACAGTCGACTAACTTTCCAATAAATTGTGCGAATTTCCGGATTGTACAATGGTTCCGATTGCTGAAGTCCTCGAGCAGGGCTGTTATTTCTTCTCTTCTTAATTCCGGCAGCTCTAATGACATTTTACGAGTATTGATAACAAAACCTAGAAAAGTGCATGTCCGACTCGGCTTTAAGCAGCTTTTCTTAAAATTTATCAGGAATCCCAAAAACTGAAGTTTTTTCACCGTCTTTTTCGCGTTTCTCTGACACGCATCAGCATCCGAACCGATGCATAAAATGTCGTCAAAATAAATGGTTGACCGAAAACCTTTTCCCCTCAAGTAATTAATAACCGGTTTAAGGACCTTGTTGAAAATATATGGTTGAAAATTTGAAGGCGAATATGAATTCGAATCCTAAAAATTTTTTACTCTCGGCGTGCATTGGCACCAAAAAATATGCGCCTCGCAAATCTACGTTACACATATAGTCGTCTCGGGATATTAACTTAGTCGCAGTTCTAATGTCCTCTAGCTTAAAATGCTGCGTTGATATAAAAAGCTATTGAGCTCTTTAAGATTAAAAACAAACCGCCATGAGCCGTTTGATTTTGGTATTAAGAAATATGGCGAAAGAAACTGCCCTGAGCATAGCGAGCAGGGCCGCACTGCACCCAAATCTAATAACTTAGCGATTGCGAATTATATGTTCTCAAATTCGGCCGGTGAACATATTTTCGGGGCTAACGGAATGCACGACTGATTCACAGTCTCGACAAACTTGATTTTGTATCCATTAACGCAATTTAAGATGGATCGGTGTGTCGTTATTCTTTTCCATTGTGGAGGAAAATTTTTTAGCCATCCATTTTCCCAGTTTGCTACCAAACTTGGATTTAACTGTAACGCTGGTGCATCCGACGTTGTATCGATGCCTAAGATAGGCAGTGTTCTCTCGTCGAGCGTTTGCGCAAGCTCCTCCGTTAACTGATTCGGAGTTTGAGGATCCGCTACTTGTGTCTGCTCACTCACGGCCAAGAAAATATTTTCGGCATTCTTTTCAGTCTCCAGTGAGGAGTCTGTAACACATTAGCTTGTGACATCTAGTGCCACCGATTTTCATAATAAAATATGATACTGAACGATCTCTTGAATCGTGATATTCGTGACTCAAGGAAGTACTCTGGGAGACAACCTTCGTACGGACAAAGCCGCCGAGCCTATGGCCACGATAAAGCAAATATAGCAACCACCAAAAAATTCCTCACGTGAACTATATTCACGAAACTCAAGGTAGGACTCTGGGAGCCTACCTTCGAACGGACAAGCCGCCGAGTCTGAGGCCAACTATTACTGAAAAATATCACTCGAGATTGCCGATTATGTACCTTGCAGGGACGTAAATTCCATTTGCTCAATCTCTTTCGCTTTCTCAACCACGGATGTAGCACAGCCGGCCTCGTGTCTTTCGACTTCCGAATCCGAAGAGGAATTTACAGTATCCAACAATTTTTTCAATTTCTTCAAGAACTTCTCCTTCTTTTCGCTTTTGTTCTTCTTTCTCTTTTGTGATTTTTCCATTATTTTCGGCGTTTCTGAAAATAATCCTAATTATGCTCTAAAAAACCTCGCGACACTTTCACGCACGAAAAACGTTATGACGTTGCTAAGGGAACGATCGCAGTATCTAGGCGGTCGTTTTTTGTTATGCTCTGAAGCTTCGTAACACTTACATGTGAAAGAAGACGGTACTACGATGTAATCTCGAAGAACGAGACTCGTAATATAATTATAGTTTATTGTTAGATTATCCTCAGTCTAACTATATCATTTTCTAAATTACCAGATTTTTCACGCAGTGCATGGGCAATTCTCTATGATGATTTAGACTTATGGTTTAAAAAAAGAGTTCGTATATGTGTATCTATTTTCGTTTCAGTCATTTTGTTTATAATAATAAATAATGTCAATAATAATGAAAAAGTGTGCAAAATGTCAGTTCTTTATGTTATCTCATCTATATTATATATGTAATCACCTAATTTATTCAGGTTGCTATGGGACATTTTTGCAAATCACAGACCATCCGGCAGATAATGAATCACAGTTGATGAATTTGTTGTTTCCCAAAGATTAATCGTGAAACCCTACAAACCGAAAATAGTGGAAACGCAAGGTGGAACGCTATTGATCTCCCCTTCTTGTATATGCATTCTACAAAAAAAATCGGCTTAAATTATAACTTAGTCGAATTTATAGTTCCAAGTTCAAATTTTATCGTCTCAAGTTTAAACTTGGGACCATAAATTCGACTCTTAGACCTTACTCCTTAAAAAGGCTACGTGTCAGGTCAGATACTAAGCCGCGCCAATATTGATACTGATTTGATTTCATAGTAAATAAATTATTTTTATGAAGAAGACTCGAATAAGAGTCGAAACGTAAAAGAGATTTTTCATTTATCGTCCGACCATCTGCTCCCATGGCCGCTACCCCACATCATCACTTATTAACGACGATTGGTAAAGTGGCTTATATAACTACTTTTAATATTGATGCACATTTAATATAGAATACATCACTCGACTGCTTTTCTTCCCATAGCTGTATAGGCGAAAAGCTCGTTCGACAAGTTAATTTTCCCAACCTCTCGACAAACAATAGTAGATCCATTGGCAAACCCTCGTAAACCGTCTCTCTGCTTCTACAGCTTCGTCACTTTGTTTCTTTTGCTACGCTTTCTCTTCGGCACCTACTTCCTTCGCTCCTCACAAATTGAAACTCTCCCTCTTTGCCTCTTTCACACTGTCGAACGATTCGGCTTCGCCCGCGTCCATAAATCCGAATCGACGCCCGACGAAGTCCCTGCAGTTTCGGACGACAGAAGAATTCCCACTGTTTCCACTGTGACTGCTGATTTTCTCTTTCCCTCTCTTTCATTCTCAACCGAACCATTTTTGGTACGATTGGTTCTTCTACAGTTTCTATTTCCCAACGAATTTGCTTCAATGAAAACCCTTTCATACAGTAAGCTTGGATTCTAAAAAACGAAAATTACGTCATCATCATTAAGAGTTCCGAATACTTCAATCAGAATATAATATTATACGCGGCCAAAGATATTTCATGGTTGTCAACTATTAGTTTTCCATGGAAATTCTCAATATAAAAATAACCCGAAAAAACCCTCTCGGGTAAAAAAATTGAGACAAGTGCATTTACGTGAGTGGCATTCTGCCCCAAAGTACACCGTAATTTTTAAAAAAATTCAGCAGTATAGTGTCTAGATTTGCATGTGCAATAAGTTGTAAAATAATCTGAAAATATATACAGTATGTCATGTCAAGTACACGTATATCAGCGTTACAAGTTCTGACCTCCAGGACCGCCACTTAGATGGTTGACTACTGCCGTACTCGGTATATTCTTAAAACTAACGGTAAAAATCATGCAAGCAAAGAGCGAGCATTTATTTCAACTTCAACGTGCGAAAAGTTTTTACATACGGAGGATTTATGTTATTTAGTGAAATGTATTAAAATGATAATAAAATAATGATAATAATAACGACAACAAAAAATTTGAAGTTCTTGCATTAAGAGAAACAGAAATATTGAAACATGGAAACAAACAAAATTGAAAGTACTTTGATTATTTTATTGGAAAAAACAATTTGCCTTGTACTTGGCGAGTTAATATTATACCAACACATAAAATAATCAAACAATTTACTATATTTCACAATCTCGCCAAGTACTAAGGGCAATGTGTTTTTTGCCCTTAGTAGTACACTGCAGAATTTTTTAAAAATTACGGTGTACTTTGGGGCAGAATGCCACGCACGTAAATGTACTTGTCTCAATTTTTTTACCCGAAAGGGTTTTTTTGGGGAATTTTACTACTTTTTGCAAATCTCAATGAATTAATTGTCTTCAGGAATAACGTCTTATTGTCCAGGTGATAAGGTGTAAGGTGTTTTAACTTTTTATAGAATACAATGTCTCGTACCGTTTGACACTTAATTACACATATATAATGGCTGAATATTGTTCCATTTCCATGCAAGAATTCAACTCGCTATCTCAAGATTTACAAAAGTTACTAGAGAGCGATAATGTCAGTGATTTGGAATATTCAAAATTCTATAAAATCCAAACCGCTCTACCACTTTCGTCACAATTTAATACCAAGCAACATTGAACGTATCTTCAGTTATGAAGGCTAGCTAAAAACCATCTAGCTTAAGAGGCAGTGATACTCCCCTCCCTCCCCCCGGCAGAAATTTCGAAAGCTGTTTTCTCCCAAATGATACGACACATAGGGTCTGGATTTTCAAAGGATACGCAGGAGTATTGTAGAATTGGGCTAAGCTTATGGGTCCTCATTAGACATAGCCGTTTATTTTTAAGAATTAAAAGAAAAATAGTGCGAGAGAGACAGAGCTATGTTAGAGAGAAACAGACCTCTAGGCGTTTAGCATTGCGCGTCGAAATTTCTAGCGGTGTACCACTGCCTCTTAATCGTCGAACTTTTACGAAATTTCGACGAAAGAAAACATCTGAAATGTTTGCCCTTACACATATGAAATCCTGACATTTGAAATCTTTGTATTTTTCACGATTAAAAATGAATTGTATAAATATCGTCCGTTCAGATTGCTTCACCAATTTACGAATTGATAAAGCAATCTGAACGAACAAAAATACAAAGATTTTAAATGTTTGATTCTCCCATATAGGAAAATCGATAACAACGGAATCTTCGGCATCGGTCAATTCAGACCCCGAGTTACGATTTGCAAAACTTCCATCTAAGAACGAAAAATATTACGGGATATCACGTCGAAGCATCATAACATCAATTAATGCAAAAATACATCAATCGTCGAAATAATATGGTTATTTATTACCCGTTTTATCTGATGCCGTAATAAGGCGTCTTTTTGCAAATCGCACAGCCAAATCTGCCGGAAGCGGCATTTATTTGTGATTTTTTTGTACTCCATATATATATATATATATATATATATATATATTTATAATATTATATCTCGTTAGCTGTGCCATGTACCGCATGAAGTTAGTCTCGTTGGCTGTATGCCACCTACCGCATGAACTTAGGGGTGTGCTATGTACGGCGAGAAGTTGCGCGCGTGCCATGTTTTAGATCACAATTTTCAGACATTCGAAATTACAAACAACCATATCTTTGTGATAAATAATAGCTACAGCATTGGTTTTAGTCTCAATATTAATATTTTAAGCTAATCTGTCTAACTGCAGCATGAAATATCATCAAAAAACTCGAAATTTGTTTATATCACCACATAACCTATTGAATAAGTGGCTAAAATGAGTTGGCTACAGAAAGAGAGTTTTGTAGCGTTCCGTCTTCTCGGTCTGTCAAATGACGGTTATAGCAATCAATGGTTTCGTGATATAGAACACTAAGTTCATAATTATTTCGTATTATTACTATCTGATGAAAGAATCGAATTGAAAAATAGAAAGGCCAATTTTTTTTTTTTCACGAACACACTTCGTATTCTTGAAATAATGTTTATTTGCAGAAAAATCAGTGACGAAGAACGGATATTCTATTAATCTCAAACACTAATAAAAATGAATTGTACGATGTGAATATTCGTAGCTAATGAAACCTAAGCAAAAAAAATCGTCGATATTTGAACCGAAATATGGAAAATTCCATTAAGCGGTTCTTCGTGCAAATATAACAATTCAACAAACGAAAACGGAAATTTAAAGACTGCATAGCGAGCCGTATAACTAACAAAAATTTGCTATTCCTGAAATAACTCGACTGCATTATTCCGTTCGGAAATACCGCAGTAGTATTTCATATGTAACAGCGGTTGAACAGCGATAAAAGAGATCGAAGAAAGTAAGCGAGTGTACATCGAGAAAAACGACTTTACGTCGAGTGTGCTAGGAGCAGCGTCACGTCCGATCGACCTTTTCGCCCCTCCCCCATTTCACCCACCTCCAACAAGAGAGCAAAAGAGTAGAGAAGCGCAGTAGCCGCAGGTGGAATAAAAGTGTGGCGAAAGCAATGGTAGAATAAAAAAAACCGTGGAGTTTGCGGGCCATTTTCTTTTCGACTGTAGCCAGTCAGTATTTTTTGCGCCCATCGTTTTTCACAAACCTGTATGTCACGTACTTTTTTTTATTTTAGATTTAATTTTGTCGATGAAGCTGCCGCACCGAGCGCCGCTATCGTTGGAGTCCTCAGCACAGAAATTCGTTTTTCCTTAGCGCGTGCTTCTGCAGCGCGTCTCCCTCGTCGCTTCGCTTAGGTGAATCGATGGTAACGACGTGACCGTAGCGTTAGTCTCTTCGCATCCAGTCAAAATTCGCCAGGTTCCTCGCTGTTCGACTGAGCTTCTCTTTTTGTCCCTCTAGCGGATACTTGGATAAATATTGGAGCTGTTCCGCGCCAGATCGAGTATTCACTCAGGCGACAATCTATACAACAGTCCTCTTCCGGCTTACACGTATACATGCGTCACGTCCGAGTTCCACAGCACCGAACCATCGAGCTTCCGTAGAAATTTATTTTCTTTCTCTCTTTGCGTCCTCGTCGTATGCCCGTTGTAAACTATTGGCCCTCTAGTCTGCTACGATTTATCGACGGTGGTCGATGTGATGTTTCAATTTATCGCTCCACGTAACTGCAGCATCCATGAGCTCTCCTGCAGAGTTATTAATTATTGTTTTAAAATTTCCATGAATAAGAAATGATTTGCTTTGTAAAGTAATCATGTATAAGAAGATCATAAAATTTACGATTTAGTATTAAGGGGATATCTACCCAGAGGCTTGGTCGAAATTTGCCTTAATTTTTTATAGGAAGTAAAGCGATGTATTTTGATTGGATAAGAAATCATCGACAAACGTAAACAGAAAAATATATAACCGTCGGACATCATATCTCGAGAACTGCAGGATAAATTTTTTTTAAATTTACATAAAGCACGCCACGAAATATTTATACGCTGCTGGTGATCTTAGTTTTCTTCAATCGATTGCTACTTTTTAATAATGACGTAAAAATAACAACGCTTTTCGTGCATATTTCATGTTTGAGTTTTAATTCATCATTATTATGTAAAAAATACAAAGCTACCTCTATGAGGAAGTATGTTGAGTAACTTTGGCTTCCTCATAGAGGAAGCTTTGTAGAAAGCGAAAAATAATGAGGAAGCAATTTGCAAGGTTCTACTTTGCAGGCTTGTTTATACTCGGAAAACATTTTTATAAAAATTCAAAGTGACGTGAAATTTATACCGCTCGATCGACTTGGATAAAATTGTTACTCAAAAATTGGTTAATGATAATCCGATCTCCGATACCTAGTAATTTACATTTTAGCAAGCACTCGAACGAGATTTTTCAAATAATTCAAAATGCCATTAAATTTGAACCACCCGACCGATTGGTGTCAAATTTATCTCAAATATCTTTTTAAATGGTCCTTCAAGTGCGAAGAGAATTTAAGATAAACCTGTGAAAAATTTCGAAATTTTTTTTTTTTCGTGAAAGCTTCTTATTTCTTTTTGTTCACCAAAATCTCGATTTTCTGTCATTTCAACAGTTCATTAGACTAAAATCTCAATTGGAAATCAATAATCGTGGAATCATATCGGCAATAGCAGCCGGATATCTCAGAATTTGCATGAGTCATAGTACTTGCAGACATTTAAAAAAAAATTATAATTGTAATAGAATCAGAACGGTTCGACATATTTTTGGGAAATTCGGTACACATGATGTTTTACGGGGAATCCATTTATATACAAAATCTCAGCCTGGTGTCTTTTTAATTGCGTAAGTTATCGCGTGAAAACGATTTTTTCAATATTTCAAAAATGCTGTAAGAAAAAAAATTGTTAACCGATTCGCGTCAAATACAATCCGAAACTTTGTTATATGATAACCTACTTGAGTACCAAATTATAAGAAAATCCGTACAAAATTACGACAGCTATCGTGCGTACAAGGAAATCTGCACACACACACACACACACACACACACACACACACACACACACACACACACACACACACACACGCACACGCACACGCACACGCACACGCACACGCACACGCACACGCACACGCACACGCACACGCACACGCACACGCACACGCACACGCACACGCACACGCACACGCACACGCACACGCACACGCACACGCACACGCACACGCACACGCACACGCACACGCACACGCACACGCACACGCACACGCACACGCACACGCACACGCACACGCACACGCACACGCACACGCACACGCACACGCACACACACACACACACACACACACACACACACACACACACACACACAAACACACACACACACACACACATACGCAGACATTTCGTAAAAACTATTTTTCTCGATGTTTTAGACTATTTTAAGTATCCTGACATGAAAATCTCGAAATAAAAATTTTTCACGAAAACAAAGCTTCCTCAATGGGTAAGCAAAAAATCAAGACTACAAATCGGCGTAAGTCAGAGACCTTCAAATGTTTCTCAGCGTATATTGTGCAAATTTGAAAACGATCTATATAGCGGTACTCGAGATATGATGTTCACCGGTAGGAATAGTACATTTTGCAACAAGGGTTAAAAGTTGGCGATTGGAACGAGCGTGAGGATTGCTGCTCGAGCAAAGTGAGGGCCCAAATCACACGAGGTGCAAACGGCAATTTTCGACCCTGTTGAACACTATATTTTTGCAACAAGTGCATGAATAGTGATGCTTCGAATGGTAGTTTTGTGGGATGAACAGTGAAAAGTGAAGTTACAAACTTTCGACCCTAAGGTTAAAAGTGAAATAGCAGGTGTGAAAGTAATGAAATCGCAAACCATTCTTGCACCAACTTGTCGTTACATGTTTTGATAACTTTTTGACACCATAAAAAATGTATTATAATAATTGCCACTTATCATAGTAAAAAATTGTTCTAGTTCGAGCAATAGTATTAGAAAAAAAATCAAAACAAAGTTTGACATTTTTCGGGCCGTTAGGTTAATGTAGTCCCTTAAAAGTAATGAAGATGATAGTCTCAGAATATGTATAAATCATAAGAAAGAAAAATTGTGAAGAATTCATAAATTCGTTTGTTGATTTATTTGTCCAGATTGACATTTATAGGGATATTAAGCGGTCTACCCTAATTAGAATTTTCAAAAAATCGATTTTTCTTATTGCATCTTTCGAAACTATACATATTTCAAAGTATCATACCAAAATTTTATAAAGATCCGAGCAGTCTAAGTATACTTTTGAGCGATGTTTACTTAGCTACCTGAGCGTGCTAATATTCGCACCGCAAACTTTGAACGCGATTTTCTCAAAATGACGTTTTCGGACGGCTTGTTGATAATATCTTCGAAACTAGTCAACTACCCTTACCAAAATTTTACCACATGTTCTTTATGACTATCACTATAGCGCATATCGTACAAAATTTGAAATTTCAAATGTAACTATTTTTTTTGTTGCAAAAAAACGATAGATATACGCGTGCTTTCTCGAAGTTTTTTGAAAAATGGCCGCCGTTTTGTCATTTTTCAAAAAATCAACATCGTATTATATGCGCTGTAGCCGTTTACCTACCGAATCTAGAACCATTTTTTTTCGGGTCATCCGTTCAAGGAATCTTATCAACAGCGCACACCCATCGTTTTTATTTACCTATCTTCTCCCCCATTTTTCTGTACGATAACTGAGTAAAATGAATATAAAATATTTTTTTTTGTGTGTTATAATAGTGTATTTTTTACGGCTGACACTTTTTATATCCATATTTATTATTTATACCGGTCAAAAAAATTCGTAAAAATAGCCTTTTTGGCCGTAATTAGGGTCTAATTAGGGTCTAATTAGCCCTTTAAAGAATTTGTCCTCTGTGAGCCGCCTCAACAAACTCATTATTCCAAATACACTATGAAGTCTACACTGTAAAAAATAGATTGTGAGATGTGTAATACCTAAAATAGTGCAAATATTTATTGCAACCGTTGCTGCATTGATACTACTGTATATTTTAAAGAATCTTGTTTTCACACTATGATATTGTTCCCACTTCTGCTAAGTTATTGTAGAGTTGGAATCCTGATAATTACTTTGTACACATGATCCCTACAATCGCAGATATTTTTGTATAAGAAAGGGCAATGCGTCACTTCTACAGAATCCATATCTACACGCATTCATTAGTCACGCCCAGTTCGACAAATATTTGTAATCCACGGGTCTAATCCGCACGATGGAATTGTAAATATCAAGAATAGCATAAGAGGAAATTGTACACAAGTAACGTAGTTATGTAGAAATGCCACCGATAAAGAGCTCATCAAACTTTAACCTCCCATAGTAGCAATACTCACATCTAAGCATGACACGGTCACACTTATGCATTACAAACACTCCGCACACAACTATTTTGTCACGAAAAAGTCGTACTCCGCGTAGTTCGAAGCCGCAAAGTTTGTCCCGATATAAGGTCGCCTCGGAAAACTTTTACACGACCCATCTGTACACCGTCCGAGTTCGACACCTCCCATCTCGACACGGATTCATGACGACCCGAGCGATATTCGGGTGCTGGGAAGTCATGCAGCATCTATACCTTCCGCCAGCCCTTGCCGAAACTTACCCTAAAATGAATTCGCTTGACGAACTTTCAACCGTGACTTTAGTTATAGTATTACAACCATGCCAGCCTCTTCCAGCAAATTAATCTGAATGTAAAAATGTGAATTTAGCAGGGGCTAGTGATCGGTATAGATGCTCTCTGACTTCCCAGCGCTTGAATATTGCTCGTGTCGAAATGGGTCTGTGTCGAAATGAAGCTTGCAGTGTCGATCTTTACGGAGTACGACTTTCCCATGGCAAACTAGTTCTGTGCACGGAGAAAACGGGGCTCTCGGAAATACCAATAAATACTATATTTTTTTAAATTATGCCATAACTATAGAACTAAGTACTGAACGAATGACAATTATGACTATGCAACATAGTAATACTGACAAGACGCAAGTTGTCCTAAATGATATTGTTTGTATCGTTCTTTTCTTGTACTAATTGTGGTTGTTCTTAGAATAGAACGAAAGTTCTGTTCGAACAAATCATAAATATAGCTGTTGCGTTCTAGGTTTAGTATTATATAAGAAATTGTAAATTGTCTATAAAAAATATAAGTAATTTATTCTATGCCTTCCATAAATTTTAGAAAAATGCGTACTAAAATTTGCAAGGAATAATCGCATATACTGTATTTCAGAATAGCGATTCTTCCCATCACCTTGGATCTTCAATCGCAGTCCTATGTGGCATAGTAAAAAGCGCAACCCAGAGCAGCGTTTGGTCTGTTTACTATATAAGATCGGCTTGAGTGTCATTTTTCGCGAACGACCTAGTGCATATAACCAGTCCTATAGCAAATGCTATTTTGTTCGAAATATATGACCCTATTGTGATTTTTATTCTTGAAATCGATAACCGTTAAGTTCGGTAACGTCCTGACGCCCGACCAGTTTACATGGCGAGCCGCAGCGTAGACGTTGAGACGCTGACATGCTTCGGCATCGGAAAAGCTACGTCAAATGTCTAACCAAAACATTTGAGTATGATAATCGGTCATCTAGTACCTCTAAACAATGGACATTGACAGTTGATATTATCTTTGAACCGGATCGCACAAGTTTGGACTGCAAAAGCACACTAACATGGAAGCTGCGATTTTCTGGGCTGTCTAATCACTGAGTATTTGATGTTATTGAACGAACTATTCCCAAAGTTTCTTAAGCCGGAACATAATTTCTTACTTCATTCTTGTTGCGTTATGAAATTAATGGGTCCATTGTGGAATATGTCTTCGATGAGATTTGAGAATAAGCACAGAGAGGCAAATGTTACTTCTCACGTTTCGATTAGTCGTATCAATATCTGTAACACAGTTGCACTCAAGCATCAACTGAAGTTGAATTATAGATTAATTCAACCTCAAGTATACTTAGGGCTTACCATGGGCGACACTACGAAGTCGTTTTATAAGTTATAAAACGCGTTTAAGTGATGGAAATAAGTACGACGCGAAATACTTTGTATGAATTCGAATAGACGGCGAATAAATGATATAAAGTATTTAGAAATAAATAAAGTATTTTGGCCTACACGAAAATGTAATTTATTTCATGCTATTTTTATTGCTAACTACAGAACTGCTTATGTCAATTCAACTCTACATATATGGTTGGACTTCCATATAGCATTAAAATAATAAAATATGAGATTGTACATGTTATTGTTTCAATCTTATGTGGAATTGTAACAATTACATGCAGAGTATAAATAATAAAAGCGTTTTCGCAGTCCGCGGTCGATATGGTATTAAATAAATAATATTTCTCCTGTAAACCAAAGGTATGCATTTGTTAAACATAGGAATGTCTATTAGCTTCAAGTATATATGGGGCTCCACACGTTTTTTGAGATTCACCGTAACATTCATTGCAATCGTTACAGGGCTTACTGCTTTTGTAATTAACTGAAAATTACTATGCCAGTATAGTATATATATATATATATATATATACAGAGATATAATATAGGAGTAAGTCTAATTGAGGAGAGACTGTTTATATGTGAAATAGTAAAAATTGAAAACATCATGTTACTAATTACATCGTACGATTCTGTATTTTCACTATGCTGTATTGCGCTCCTTATAATATGAAACGAATATTTTTTACGATGCTACATACGAGCCATTTCTGAAATGAGCATTCCAAAAAATATCAGAAATTCAAACAGGTTCTAAATTACTATTCTATTATAGTACTCAGTACCTACATTTCTGGTACTAAGTACTACTATCTAAGACCCTCGTTTTCTCCGTGTGCGAAGTTTTGTAATGCACAATTGTTACCGTGTCATGTTTTGAAGTAAGTATTGCTACTATGGACCGCTGATGTTTGTTGAGTTTATTATTGATAAAATTTCTACATAAGTACGTCACTTGTGTACAATTTCCATCGTGCGGATTAAGCACGTGGAGTAAAAGTATGTGTTGAACTAGATGTGAGAAATGAATATATGTAGAGATAATTTCTGTAGAACTAACGCACGGACGATAAAAACATTGTATTATATATTACTTTGAGTACATTATTACTATCACAATACTTACGATTATATGAGCAGATATAAACTGAAGCAATCCACGTGGTGATTAAATAGTAGACATTATGCAGAACTTGTAGACAGCAATGGCAGTGATCCGGAGTGTCATTTATATTCATTTTGATATAAAGCTTTATTCCATTATTAATATGTAGATAGTATTACTTATCATAGCCACAATTGCAACATAGATAGAAGATGTTTTGAGCGGCATTATACAGATTATAATATATGGAATTTGACCGCAGGGCAAAAGCACCTCTGCTAGGTATTCATATTAAACCAAGTGAGTTCAGTATTTTATCGCTATTAGTATCTCGATATTGAAAACTTCGATAGGGTTTTGAAGATACTTGAGCGGCATAGAGTTTGTCTAGTGCTTGTCAGTCGCTACCCATATAGCATAATAGAACATCGCAGAAATATTTGGAATAATTCATTGCATAGTAATATTTTCATAAGCTTGCCGTCATTAACTTACAGATATTGAGTTGTACTATTATGAACTCAACGCTTAGAAACATTATTGCGTTTAAGGGAATCACCAATACTTTTGAAAATATTTCTGAACATTACCTGTGAATCACACTATCCCATTCCGCTAATAATATTTCACAAAGTTTCAAATAAAAGATTCCAGATCAGAGGTTGTTTAGGAATGGTGAAAAAACCGATTAATTACAAATCCTATTAGAATTTTCTAGAATTTGCGGCATGGTATTATCAATCGATTTTTTTTTCTCAAAATTGTCATAAGCTGAATATTTCAAAAAGATTCTCGATCTTGATTTTTTATATCATAATTTTTGGTCTTCGGAACACATGGATGATAGAAATGTAACGTCTGTACGTTGATAGGTAGGTAGATTAAAGTCCTTAAGTGAGTATTTACGTTCCTTCCGACCGCACTCACCTCTAGATAAAGTATAGTCAATTAAACCCTCATATCATCATATATTTCTTGAGCAATACTACTTTTTTTTAATTGCTCATCGTTAGTTAATTCAACGTGAATACCCTACGTAAGCGAGGTTGTGAGTTCGAATCCTGAAATGGATTTTTTTTTCTTTAATAGAGGTGATTATTATCGGGCACACCTAATAGTACTCGTTAATTGTTCGGAAGGCTTATTTATGTTTAGGTTCGCAAGGCAAAGCAGAAAAAAAAACAAAAACCTTCAATAAAACACGGAAATACTAAATTAAGCAATGCAAGATTGTCAGGATTATTAATATCTGTATACAATTTTGAGAAATATATTATCAATGCTATGAATAGTTACTACCCTTTACAACAGTTAGTACTATCCCTATACGAAATATAAAGTACGCTACTGAGTAGTATTCGTATGATATTCGATACTATATATTTCTCCCACTGTACCCTCAAGCCTCGATTATTCGAAATACCCTTATGAGCTCCCTTCAGACTCTATACATCTTAAAACGCAGTGATACACCGCCAGAAATTTCGTCGCCCAATGCGAAACGCCTATAGGTCTGTCTCTCTCGGATATAACTCCGTCTCTCTTGCACTTTTTCTTTTAATTCTTAAAAATGAACGGGTATGTCGAATGAATAGCCAGAAACTTAGCCCAGTTCTACGACACTCCTACGTATTTTCTTAAAATCGGGACCCTATCTGTCGTATCGTTCGGGAGAAAACAGCTTTCGAAATTTCTGCGGGGGGTAAGTGAGGTAGGGGTGTATCACTGCCTCTTGAGACAACCTATAAGAGCGCACCCAAGGCTGCGATTATTCAAAGTGACTCCATGAGTCCCTCAATAAGTCCTGCTCGAGGTCCAGAATATTCTGTCCCTTGAAGAGCCCTGACCAAGCCCTAACTATTCTAAGTCAACCTATGGGACCCATTCCAGGCTTTGATTATTTCAAATTCCACTATAAATTCCATCCAGACCTTGATTTTCCGAAGTCTTATAAGAGGCTTTCCCCGTCTATGCAAATCGATAAAAAACAAGATTGTCAATTTAATATCATTCTTTATAGTCCCAATAGATCCAAAAACTATTATGTATGTAAGTTCAACACCAATCGTTTTTCATTGTAAGTATTTTAATTTAGGTATTAACACTCAATTAGCGGTGTAAATCACCTGTAATATTTCATATCAACCCCGAAGTTCGTTAAGCCCTAAACTTTTCCCCCATTTTTTCTCTCCACAAATAAAGAACCACAGTTTCATGGTTCTCAAGCTTCCCTGTAAGGATTTAGATGTAACATGCCGATACATTCAGAAATATTGATCTAATCCACAAAATTACGTAATCTCTCATGTACCTTTCATCTAGGCGCTCCTCAAATTCTAATACTTTCTTGATAATTTTTATTCAAAACAAAGGCTTAACATAATTTTAAAAAAATTGCTACTGGCGTGACGCAACACGTGACTTTCTCATCTCGATTGCTGTTGGCGTCATGTTACTGTCGTGAAGATAGTTTGTGAAATTAAGTTGTGAAATAAGTTTGTGAAGTTAGGTTGTGAAGTTAGTTTGTAATGTTTGTTTGTTTGTTTTTGTAATTTTATAAATTTGAGACAATAGATTGTTTTTTTACTTGAAAATGTTTTTTAACTTTTATTAGTTTTTATTTTTATTTATTATTATTATTGTTAAGAACGCATTTTTTAATTCAAATTCAAGCTACGACCCGCCCTCTCGAGGACGTGCACGTTATGATCGCGCCTTCACGCCACATCTCTCTTTTTTTTTGTTTGTTGGTGTTATTGTCAGCACTGCGATAGTTTGACAAGTCGGTTTATATTTGTTATTTATATACCAAAGGTTTCGCATATTATGGCGTATATGTATGAGGCCGCCGCAGGATTTAGAATTCATATGAAATGCTATGCGAGTGATAAAAACTATGGATGTATCGATGTTTATCGTCTAATATCATGAGTGTTAACTTAACCTTAAATCTTTTCTGTCTATGCACTTTTCTATATATAATATTTTATGTGAATATTTATAGTGTATTTCACCCTGAAAACTACTCAAGATCATTGATAGCAGTCTTCTTTTAGTAGACCCGTAAGGCAATCTGTATGTCACAATAAAAATTTCCGATTGAGGATGGTTTCAGAAATGTCATGTGATTAACTAAAAAGACAACAAAGTCCTCACTATATCGAATCACTTGTTGTTCACTGCTTATTGAATCAAAAGCATAAAAAATGAATAACATATTTTATTTTTATTTTTTCACATTTCAGGTACAGTACCAGAAATAGTGGAGATTTTGGATTGGGTTTCAATACCAAAACTAGGATTTAGATGCAGAAAGTGGACACCACATTTCTTTGCGGTCCACAGATTTTTTCAAAAGTTATTGTGTTTTCGGACGGCACCTACAGACGTCAGACAGACGGACAGAGAGACAGACGGACGGACAGAATCAGTTATAGTATATTACACCTCTAGGGAGGGTAAGTAGACTATGTCCAACCACGTGTAAGATTATCACCCGAGCCGAAGGCGAGGTTGGTAAACACGTGGTTGGGGATGGTCTACTTTCACTCCCGAGGGTAGTATACTATTTTTCACCATATCTGCAGCGAGAAGTTCGAATTACGTAAAGCCCCTAGGGCGCGAAGTCGAACTTCTCGCGCAGGTATGGTGAAAATGTGTTTTTTGGCATCTAGGACACTCAAAACATGTATTTCCATTAAAATCTTGAAGTCGAATTTTTTTTGGATTGCAATACTTTCTCTTTTACATACTCTGTATGTGATGAGAAAGTAAAAACGATAATTAATTTTTGTCTTATCTATGTTAATTAAACAAAAATAATTACCATTTTGACTCTGGCACTTACGCTCGTATTATCAAAACCAGCAAGGTAATGTTGCAGAAACTTCTTCTACTCCCCCTTGAATTTATTACTCCAAGGAGACTGCAGTGCAGCATAGTCGAGTCATTGGAGTTAATAATTACAGTTTATAGGCAAAAACATCGTAGAGAGAATGGTAGCTATGAAGGCGAAAGTCAAGCGATTTACGATCTTTAAAGTATATAGGGAGAGTGTAGTCTGCGGGGAGAGACATGAAGGGCTGCGTATAGGCTGGTTTATTACATATCGCGAAATGCAGGCCGTATTCGCCAGCCCAAGGGGCCAAGGCAGAAGGTGCTAGGGCGGCGTCCTAGGAGCTTCCTCCAAGCGCGTGTTCTACTGGAAATGTTATTGCTGCTGTGGAATTACGGTCTTGTGTAGCGCCGTCTGTGGCGAATGGAGGTGGCAGATGCGACTCACCCCCTGATGTCTCCTCTCTCATTCCCTCTCGCTCTCTCCATCGTCCTGGCTTTTCACACAGAAGCTGCATCGCTATCCTGGGACAGGCAGAATGAAGTAAATATTGCTCGATAGGAAACTTCAGCTTTCCCAGTCAACGCGAGGAAAGCTGCCGGACGTATCCTTACATCAGACAGCCTTCGATACATATATATGTATATATATACTACCAACATATACATTGTTTAAGGTGCGAGGGTTTTGCTTTTATCGAAGCTGAGACAACAGCGTGAAAGTGCTAATGTCACACCGTACAGGATAATATTTACATTTTGGAACAGCAGTACTAATTTAACTTTTAACTTGAATGGTTATATAGACAGCTGTGGATTTGACCTGTGCGAACTTCTTGCTCTGGTTTCAGATCTTGACACCATGTTATACGGCTACACGAACAGCATATACGTCCTAGATCACACACCTGAATCGTTGCCGGTAAGTTAAATTATTTCACGATTGTATTATTACCATTTGTAAATTCAGAGAAATTATATTTGATTCGGTCTTATTTATATTCTTTGGTTATTTATGTAATCAAACAATGTCTATTTTTAGTTTTCGTTAGAAAGCTTTTGTGGGCTGCCAGAATTAATGAGGAAGCAATTAGCGAACATTGACTCTGCACCGTTTCTGAGTTAAAAATTAGATCGATGAAATTACTAGAGAGTTTCAAATGCGCTGACGTTCCAGTGATTTATGAACTTTTCAATTTTCCGTGAAAAACCTTTCGTAAAAAAAAGTACTAAGGCCCTTAAAAAAATACAGATTTTTTTTTCCTACTTCATAAATCTGGTAACTTAATTCTAATTATAAAAAGTATATTAGCATCTAGTTTCGAATTTCTACCTACACAGGAACGATGTAAAGTTAAAAAAAGAGACGTTGGGGCCTCCAATTAATCAAATTAGTGTACACTAGCGACGGAACGTGCTGGGGACGATAATTGGATCGAGGATCGAGCCACGATCACCAAATACGTGCGTCGGTCGAGCGTGAAACGTGAATTCTCGCTGCAATCCAAGCGCCTACACCTCTGCCCACACGTGCTTAACTATATCTGCATATCTATATGTATGAATGTATATATATATATATATATATATAGAGCCGATGTGTAGTTATGCGAGAGTTGCTGGGGCAGCAGCTGGCGCCGCTTTATGGACTCTCTTCTTCTCTCTCGCACGCTCTTCGCAGCTCTTCGCAGCTCTTTGGGCTTCTGGCTATATCCACTGAGTTAACTTAATTGCAACGGACGTCGATACTCGCTTCGTTAAATTACCGGATCGACCGTTTGCTTGATGAAAAAAAGTCTTACTTTGTACTGTCGCGACGAGGACAGGGGGGAGGGGAGGGTTTTAGGGTCGAATGGGAGGAATGACGTTCTGCACCGCAGAAGAAGAGCCAGACACGTTCCAGATAGTTTAGTAGTCTCGGTGCATCGTAGCGCGGCAAGAGCCACATTGCAGTGTCAATATATGTATATACGCTACGGCGGGTGACGGTACCAATATTGGCGTGTTTATGATTACCGAGACCGTTTCCGGATGCACGCTCTGTCTCCTCTTTACCGTTGTTGTACCGTCATCTATATATACGGCCTACACTCTCCGACCTGAAGCCCCACCCCCACCGACGCCCGACACCGAGCCGAATGCAATTTCCGACTGGCAGGAAATTCACTAGTGGACCGGCAACACAACCCCTTTCACCCCTTGGAGCACTTCTGGCGACAGGAAATTTACAACATTTGGAATCCCACTGTCGAAGCTGATTCAATATGATTATATCTAATTCCGTTACAAAATTTCAACTACTAATAGATTTGCGACTTATTTGAGAATTCTCAGGAACGGTGATGACATGGTTTACGGTTACTTGTTTTTCTTTTTTTTAAAGATTTGCACAGATTCATAAAGCATCAGAGGACAACCTGGGGATGAGTGGGTACCTGAGGATAACCCGCGAAAAAAATCGTTGGGGATGCCCTATGATAAACTAGGGCTCTTTCCGGCTTTAATGTGGACACCCTAAAAGGGTTTTCCATCACACTGAGAGAAAATTATGGTATTACTAACCATAAAGTGACAACTATTCATTTGTAGTTGGTACAAACATAGTTGTTACCATTCAATTAGTTGTCACAACTATTTTTATAGTCACCGTAACTATAAAAGGACGAAAAATCAATAGTTGTCACTTTATAGTTAACTGTACTGTGACGTTTTCTTTCAGTGCAGGCTTTATCATCATACCAAGTAAACTTAAATTAATCATAATTTTGCCAAAAAAGGATCTCATAAGGCCATGACGAAGTTCAATAAGGCCTCGATAAGTTAATTAATTAAAGGCCCAGTCAGACATAACCATGCCATAAAGTAAAAAAAAATCAATGATTAATTTGCCATATAAGGTTTTTATATAACAATCCGAGGTTTCTATGGCAAAATTGGTAATCACCTATCGAACTAATGGCCGTCAAAGTCAGCCAGGTGGTCATCCATTCTAATACTGGCCCTCAGGTCAGTCAGACAGTCACGCACCTAGATACAAACGAACTGGTTCGCGCAAACAATAAAAGAACTCTATTCAATATAACCAATTCCTGTAAAAAAATTACTGAATGTGCTTTTATTTCTACACATCAGACGCAGTCATGTAAATCTATCAAGTTTTAACTATATTACATTAATATTATTTCATATTTCATATTACAGACACTCAAATAGACGAAAAATTGCATATTCATATGATTTAAATGGCCGAGAGAGCCAAGGTACGGCGCAACTAAACCACCCTTCGGGTGGTTCAGAAATAGAAAGAAAACCAAGGGACAGTAGGATACCGAGGGATACGAGGGAAACTTGGAGATAGGAGATAGGCTCGAAGATCAGGGGTTCGTAGGAGATAGCATTTATCTTGCTATCTAAGAATTACACAACTCCACGTAACATTTTTCTTTCATTAAACAGCAATTTGATTCTCATCCTGGTACGCTGAGGTAACCGATTCGTTGCCTCAACAAACAGGCGGTCATCGGCTGTCAAATAAATATCTTAGTCAATTCACAAATTGTTTAGTCGGTCCTATACAAATTTGTCTCGCCTTGACCATCCGTTGGTCTGCTGAACCGAGAAACTGTTGAACGAACAAACATTTTGTTCCTATGACAAAATGTTTATTGAGCTGTCGACCGCATGTTTGTTGAGTCAACGAATCTATTTCCTCATTGTATTAGACGGCTATGACTATAAACGACAACTCGCTAGAATTTTTTCATGTAAAAAATTCTGCAATTTATATTGCACAAAATGAGTTGCATCATCAGATAAACGTTGGAAACGCTCGCAGAGACTCCATCAGACGAGATTTTAAAGATTCAAAACTCATTTTGCGGACTGACATTAAAACCGAATTTAAAAGTCGTCAAACCCTTCCTTTCATCCCCGTGGATATATATGCCTTGGGGCATCGTAAAAAGGACTTTACTACCGGAGGTATCAGGGGCTTTTTTAAAAAGGAAACTGTCCCACTTTCTTAGCTCTTTTATTAGCCGGAGTAGATTTCCGCGATCACTTACTGTACATATGAATAATGGGATTGAAGGCTCGATTCTGCCATCGTAGACAACTGTAGTTGGTTGGAGGAGAGAGAATTTTCACAATTAACTTTCTTCTTTTTATCGTACCGCGGGAAATGCCCCGCAGGACGAAAGCAGTAAGCAAAAAAAAAGAGTAAGTAATAGAGAAAAAGGGAACTAAAGAGAGCTCGCCGAGCTGCCTCTCAGCTCGTTAAGAGAATAATACGTTTCGCGTCGACGAGTGTTTCAACTGGAACGTCTCAGTCTCCTAAGAAGAGATTCTCGAGCTTGCCAACTATAGTTATGTAGAGATTACAGTGGACTCTCGGGTCTCCCACTCGCGGAAATACAGACGAAATAACATCCCGAGCCTGAGTCCGACGACCTTACAATACGAACTTACGTGCTCGACGACCCGACATTAAATTTCATTATTTTTCAACTGCAATATGATTTAATCATACTGTTTCGATGATTATTCCTCTTCATGAACAGATTCAAATATTATCAACGATATATAATATAAGGGGTATTCCACACCAATTCAACTGGTCTAAAACCCTTATTATATTGAATGAAGTTGGTAATTTTTTTCCATATCGATCTAAGTAGTCAGAAGGTGTAGTATTTATTTTCTAATTTTTTCATTATGATTTTTTCAAGTTACGAATCATTTTGATATTTCGGATTTTCAATATTTAAATGTATTACTTGTACTCTTTAAAATATTCGTCGGATCATATAAATTCTAGGACGAAATTTTTCATATTGAAACACGCTTTTATTCTGATGATTCAAATAAAATGTTTTACTTTTTCGAATTTGATTTTTTTCGTTCAATAGATTTAAAAACGTTTTTTTTTTTTCGGTTATTTGGACCCGATTCTTTTTACACAAAAATGCAAAAATTCCTCTAAGAAATATGAACATTTTGAGCTTAGGTAGTGAATGGGTTGATTTGTTTTCAAATTGTTACAGAATTTTAAACAGATTCTTGTTATCTAATAATTTAGATTTTCAGGTGCATTTAAGGTTTTTTCTTTCAAAATCTACGAACACTATTGACTAACTGTAACAGCATTCATGAACTGATATCCCCCTCTAACATTTCTTACTTATTTCCTCAGACGATAGCAGTCTTAAGTTATAGTAATTATTTATCAATAACTGATAATAAATATATCCCCTCTCACATTTCTAACATCCCTTACGGAAAAAAATATTGGCATCGCCAAAATATTATTGAGACCAAATAGTAACTGTAAGTTTCCAATAGTTTTTACTATTTCGAATTAATAGTAAGTTTCTTCATTAATGAATTTCTTTATGAAAATACTGAGTCTCTTTATGAGACTGTTGAATGTCTTTGTGAGAATGCTGGGTCTCCGCACGAGACTCAAGCCCTTATTATTCTGAGTCTCTCGAGAAGAGTGTTTTCGACGCGCAAAATGCGTGGGTAAACTCACCTTCCACACGACAGTAAACTAAAATAATAATGTACAATAATATAAAGAACATGAAATATTTATTGAAACGTCAAGCAATGTTTATGAAATGCTATGAAACGCTTTTATATTACTATATAAATAAAAAGTCTTCAAGACAATCAGTTGCAGTAGTCAAAACTTAACCCGGTCAGACGTTGCAAGTGTTTAAGATCCTTACAGACTAGACAGAGGTAGAAATGCATTCTTTATGAAACTCTTTGCAGGACATGGACATGCTGCAGCTGTTCGCGTCACCAGCAGGTCGTGCCCTGGTAACGGGGGACAACCGTGCGTCGACGAGAGGTGGCTCGACGTCGACCTCGTTGTCTCGAGAGTCCTCGACGAGAGCGAAGAGCGTAAGGAGGGCCTCGAGTACGGTCAGTGTACCGACTCCGCCACCCAGACAACGCAAATCCAGCGCCGAACTCTACAAGGAGGCGGTCGAGATACTTGGCCTCACATGTTCCCTAACCGATAGCTGCCGTTGCCTTGATTGTCAGGTAAAATTAACCTCTAACATTAACACCACATAACATTCAACTCTCAGAGCTGAATTTTCAGCCATGCACTGTTAAAGGGACCCAGTCACTTAAGGAAAGTCGTATGAAAAAAATTCTCTAAATGGTACACTTCTTCAAAAAATCTGAAATTGGAACCTCATTTAAGACATAACAAGCATTATAATTTTGCAATTTAGTGAAGACATACAATTCACCGAAAAGGTGTGAAGTAGAAAGTAAGATTTGTCGCTTGTCGTAACTTCCGGATCAAATCGATGAACAAATGTTGGTGTACAATGTCTTATTTTATTTGTCGAAAAGTGGGATTCAATATTGGAATTTTCATTTCATGTCTCTATAAAAAAGCTATGATTTTAAATGTGTAAATAAATCTTTCGCTATTTAAAAATCACTAAGCAAATTATTGCAGTAAACCTTATTTTCACTGCATCCGAAATCGCTATATTCGATTCTAAGTGCACTCTTCGAGTGATAGAATACGACATTTAATACTAAAATTGGTTCACCGGCTTAATCTTAAAGCTACGACCAGTGAAACATTTTATTTTGAACCCCCACCTTTCTTGGGCACACTACGTCTTTACGTAAAAGTGTAATATTTGCAAGAAAAGTAAATCATTAAATAAAAATTCAGATGACTTTTTCACGGGGATTCGTGCCTGAAATTCATTTCGTATACGTTTGAGAGAAGTAAGAGATAATTGCAATTGCTTCTGAATGGTATAAGAATCTGAAAATATTCATGCACATTAACGGTTCTGAAAAGATTAATTTCGCATGATAATAATTCTCGAATGTTATCAACACATTGATGAAATAAAACGTTGTTTAACATATTTCCTGAAAACTTAACTTTTTTTGAACAAAAAAGAGTTGACATTTTTTTCTGAATACGTACGAATTTTCCCACATTTTTAAATTCAGTTTGAGCGTCCCATTTTTTCTAAATTTTTTTTTTTTTTTCATATGTAAAACAATAACGTGAATTCGAAGATCAAACGATTTCGGTTTCCAGGAACTTTGTAATGACATCTTAGAATAATTTTTATGCAAAAGTACTCTTTTCAGTGCCTTTAATTGCAAGAATTTTTTCAGATTTCTATACGAACGTGAAGAGATCGCAATTCTCTGTTATTTTTGCTGAATGTTTGCGAAATGAATACCAGATGCAAGACCAAGCGAAATAAATACAAGACTACGTTAAAAAAGTTTATAAGAACGTTACAGTACCAGACTGGAAGTTTTCATTCACATCCTGTACCATAAATTTCTTATCCATATGCATAAGATATTCAAAGGAACAACACTGAAAAACATTGAATATATTTGGAAATATCCTGTTACAAAATTCTATGGAATCACATTATATTCTTGTTTTGTTTTTCGCATATGGTTAATATAATTCGTGCTTAAAATCCCAGAAGTATAATATTCACATTATCCCTTATGAATATCGCTGAACGAACTTCAATTTTTTTAGTACAAGTATATTGGTACTACAAATCGACTATAAATAAGACAACGACACCGTGATTTTGGAGTACTTCCGTACTCCATTCCGTATTTCCAGACTTCGAGTATTGATAAAAAATTCCATGACGATGGACTTGTAATTTTCATAAAAATATCAAAGTTCTATTTATGAATTGGCAAAACTTTACATAATATTGAAGAGTTGATTCTTATTTTAACGTCTTGGTTATGTATTAACTCTATTCTATTATTATTAATTTTATAGTGAATGACATACTAATCATTATTTTACATAGCGTTTCTTGTATTACTCATTTAAAAAAACTCACAACCTTCTTTAACAATGTACGTTCGATCTGAAGTTTATTTTGAGATCGGACTTACGAAAATAAATATAACATGTAATTATTCTTAGTATCAATGCAAATTTATACATGTATATACATATATATATATATATATATATATGTGATGATATAAATGGTATATATATACATGACCTAATCACACATTTTAACTAGAATATTTTTGTTTTTCGGATCTTCTGTCTTCACGTAATATTTTTCAACCGCTTTTCTACGTAAAAAAACCAAAGTCTATCAACGAATTTTCTATTATTCCCCCAAACGAATATAGTAAGTCAACAATGTATATAATTCAAATTTTTTTTCAAGGCCTTAATTGTTAGCGCGCGACAATATTGTGGAAAGTAATCGCTTGGCTTATAAAAATAAAAATAAACCTTAAATTCTCTCTTAGTCAAACGGTGAGTTGTCCGATTCCATTGAGGCAGAATCCACTTTTCTAAAGTGCTATTACACTTGTGCACCGCAGTGTAAACTTTTATCTTGCTCGCACTCTCGTTTGTTCGATCTCTCGTGGTTACACAGGAATAACGGTAGCTCTGCATACACACCTTATATATAGGTATTCACCTATACATAGAGCTATACAATATTTACATATATATATACGTATAAGCAAACCGAGAACGAGAGAATGACGCGCTCTCACCGCACACAAAAGCGCGGAGAACTTTCTCTCACTCACTCCCTCTCTCTCTCTCTCTCTCTCTCTGACTCACTTGTCGCCCTTCGGTCCACGATAGATTGGCGTCGATAACTCGGTAATCGAATTGGCGCGGGTAAACCGCATCGAGCGGACGCGACTGCTCTGCGGGGTGCTTGGCGGGATGCCCATGAGGGAGAAAGAGAGAGAGAGAGAGAGAGAGAGAAAAGGTGAGTGAGAGAGAGTGAGGAAGGGAGAGAGTCGATTACTTCGACTCTTCGTCGAGAAGGATATAGCGTATAGAGTTTGATCGAAAACGAGGGTGATAGAATGAAAGACAGAGAGGGAGAGACAAAGTGTTGGAAGTTTGGGCGTCAACAACGTTGCGGCCGGTACTCTACACGTCGTTGTTCCGCTAGCGATGTGACGATTACGAATGTCGGTCCAATTACGCTGAGAAGTCGAAAGGAGTACAACACTGTTCGATTAGCACAGTAGAAAGAGAATCGGATCACTGTTTGAAACGTTCACGATTATGTCAGAAGTGTGAGCAAGGTAGTCGTTCACCAATAGACAGAAGTGGCCGGTGATGGTCAGGATCAATCGGGCGGAGTTTACCACGCACACGATATCAAAGGATTCTGCTCGGTTTGTACGCGTGATATCCTTGAATAGGGCCGATCGATGGTAGAACAGCGGGATTGACCTTCGTCCGAGGCACAAAGGCGTCGAGCCGTCACTGGTTTATCATTGCTCAATTGAACTTCGGGGTTTCAAATTCAGACCGACTACCGTTCACTTTCCTAATGAAGGTAGCTTTAATGAAGATAAAAAAACAACTTACACTCTGTTCAATTCGCTTCACACTACTGAACTCTGCTTGCAACCTATATGAATGAAGCAGAAAGTTTGTATGAATTTTTATTTACTTTGTAGCTACTCACGAACGTATCCGAGGAATAAGAGAGGATGTTTCCGAAAGATGAGTCTTAAGAGGGATAGAAACGGAAATGCTATGGGCCCATTCATGGGATAGGGAGGTTTTCTAGGGGATAGAGAAGTAGTTAAAGAGACATAAGGATGTGGCGGAGGCTGGAGATTTGTAACGAGCGTTAGGGAGATGTGGCGAAGGAGAGGGACGTTTTTGATGTTCCGAAGGAGAGATGTTTTAAGGGATAGGAAGTTGTTCTGAGAGATAGGACGGTGTTGCGAGGGATCGTAAGTTGTTCCGAAAGATAGTTATAAGTTGTTTCGAGGGAACCAAAGTTGTTCCGTGTGAACGCAAGTTACTCCGAGGGTATGGAGGTTGTTCCGAGGGATCAGAAGTTGTTCCGAATGAAAGTAATAAGTTGTTTTGAGGGATATGAAGTTGTTTTGATGGATATGAAGTTGTTCTGAGGGATCGGAAGTTGTCCGAGAAATCGGAAGTTGTCCGAGAAATCGGAAGTTGTCTGAGGAATCGGAAGTTGTCCGAGGGATCAGAAGGTGTTCCAAGGGATAGAAAGTTGTTCCGCAGGTAAGTTGTTGTTCGAAGGGTCGGAAGTTGTACCGAATGATAGGGACATCTTCCGTGCGTTCGGGAGACGTTCTGAGGTTTAAGAGGCGTCCTAAGGAATCAGGTTTCCGGAAAGCTACGGAAAGCTATGGGAGATAAAAGAAATAGTGATGTTAAATAAAAAATATTTATTTGTTTTGCGTTGCGCAAAAATTTGGTTTCATAATACTTTGGATGAGATTTGCTGAAAACTGGGACATCCAGAAAAAAACACTCCCGATTTCCTCGTTAATTTAAAGGGTCCTGCGAGTGCACGAGCGAAAAGAAGCTGCTGGTTATCAAATACATCAATGAAGGTCATGTGGGAAAAAAACAACGCTGTCTGTGTAAGAATCTATGAGGGACGAGCTGGTTTCAAACAAATGTCTAGCTAGTTTTCTTGATCAAGATTTATTGTACCGGGGCGTAGGAGGTCCAAAATTGGTTTTCTACTTAGTCAGGTATGTTACAATTATATCCTGAAGTTGAAAGTTTTTTTTTGGCAAATACGTAGGGGCCTGATTAAGAATTAAATAGAGATATAGTGAAATCCCATGCATTAGAAATGACAGTATTGAAGTCTCTATCGTTTAATATTAACTTCAAATCTTATATTTCAAGAGGATTTCATTATTCATTTATTCATTTGCATACAATGTAAGAGGCATCAGTCCCAAAACTCGCCCGCAAACCTCACTAATAATTGTTGAAAAACCTGCCAAATCTTAATTCCTCTCATCATATGATTTTAGAAAAGTAGAAATTTGGAAATAGCTTCCTCATTTCGTTTCCTTTTTGTACAAAGCTTCTTCTATGACCAAGTATGTCAAGCGATTTTCGCTTCTTCATAGAGGACGCTTAGTAAAAAAAAATCAAAAATAATGAGGAAGCAATTAGCACAGTCTATTTTGAAGTTTTTTTCTTAAGTTACAAGGTTAAGAAATGTAAACCACATAACAAATTATAATGAAACTGCGTAACTACATTACTGAATATTCATGATCCCATGTATAGAATAAAAGTTCGCTATCTTGTGTTCTGCTAAGCTCAATGCGATTACATCATTTTTTCTAAAAGTAAAAATGCTCACACATTTGAACCACATTGCAGATCACAACGGAACTATGAACTTATCATTGCTCAATAGTACCGATTTCGTGTATGAAATTTGCGTTTGCCTTCTCATGATTTTCCAAGGTTAGGGCAAAAACGTTAATTTTTCGAAAACTTCAAAACTCTATAAAATCCGAACCGCTTTTCCGATTGCGGTCAAATTCAATACCAAGCAACATTGACAATACCTGCAGTTAACAAGAATCATATAGCAAAATATCGCCAATTTTAATGATAGCTGAAGCGCACGTCCTATTTTTTTTTAAATCGAAAATCCATAAAATAAATTTATTTGCAAAAAATCGCGACAGTTAAACACGAACAACTGCTTCACTTGTGTGGTAAATATTAACGCAAAAGTTATACGGTTCTTGAGTAATCGGTAATCAAAATTTCGACCCTTGTACACACACACACACACACACACACACACACACACACACACACACACACACACACACACACACACACACACACACACACACACACACACACACACACACACACACACACACACACACATGCAGAAATTTTTTATAAACCACTTGTCTTGATGCTTTTGACCATTCTGAGTATCCTGACATGAAAAACTCGAAAGAGATATCTTCATGAACCCAATACTTTCTCTAAGCGGAAAAAGATTCAGTTAATCGAATCATGAGATTGTCAATTTATTTTTGCAGAGCAACTACTTCGACTGCGACGACGACTGTGGAGATGCGAGATCGGAATTGGCAGCTGGTACGCCGATACTTCTGGACCACGCTCTGTCCCATCCACTTACCTGCTCCATACAGTAGCGAAGCGAGGTTATTCTACGCGAAACTCCGCTGCCAGAGGATGAACAAACGAGCGCCAGGAGAGGAACAAGAGAACTTCGTCCAACGTCGAGGAAAGTCTAGCCAAATACATATATTCCATCGGAAGGTGACTCTCTGTCTTGGACTCCACGAATTCCATACAAAGCTTCGACGACACTGGTAAAATCGGCTCGGCCACCAACATCTCTACCTGCGTGTCAACGCCACTAGACGACGTTGTCTCGGACGCGAACAAAAGGACGACGTGAAACCTCGAGGAAGATGTTGGCAGGTCTGCGCTATACGCCCGAAGGAAGGAAGCGATATATATAGATATATAGCAACCGCCGACGAAACAGGAAGTAAGACCGCGTGGGAACGACGTGCCACAAGGCAGTTCTCCGCAACCGATAGAGGCGATCGTAAATGTGTCAACTGTAAATCAGACTCGCGTTCAACATCGACTTGGACGAACGCAATATAAGGTCCAGACAAATTTATCAAACCAACCGTGGTTCGAATACGAACATAACTTTTTGATCGTTGCTGTTGTTTCCTAATAGATCGTGGATAGAAATATACCGGAAATTAGGCGTTTTTGTCTATCAGTGTCTTTGTGGTATCATGAAACGAATTTTGATCACTTTATAAGACTTCAAAGTTATGGGACTTGGAAAGAATGAAAAAAGACAAGGATGCTTAAAGTATACATTTGAAAGATAGAATTTTATTATATTTTACCTCGTCGCGATCGATTTTCGGAATAAAAATTACGAAAATAATTCAATCTCGAAGAGTACATAGAAATACCCTTTTTTTTTTAATTTTTAGACATTTTATTTTCTGTCTTTTGAAAATTCGTCGAAACAATATAATTCTCATCAATTTTTTTTTAAACAGTTTCAAAAAGTCTAGTTTCTTATTAGAAATTAATTCCTATGTGCAACTCTAGAAAATGTTTATTTTCTGGACTTACAAATAGGAAGTAAACGTTTCTGAAGGCCACTATTTCTTATTTCGATGAAGATAAGTAACTCTCCTAGTCATGACCGTTATTTCGAATTTCAATCAAAGAAGAGAGGCAAATTGACAAATCAGCTCAAATGATTTTCACCAATCTTAATAGAAATGTAATGTGATCAAAAATTATTTTCGTCGGCTACAATAATACTGTTCGATAAAAAAAAATGTATTTGGTTTAGAAAAACCTTAAGGCCTACAAGAACTATCGAGAAGTGCAACCGTAATGGTTCACTACTTCGTTTTCTGTTCATTTATTGGGCAATCGTTGAAAGTTACGTTGACTGACGTGAGCGCGATTGAGGTGGCCGGATTTTCCGGTGAAATTCGAGAGCCGAGATAAAGTACGAAAGCATCGCAGGGGTTTCCTCTTCACCACGGTATATTGCCGCAAGCTCGCGAACAGAGAAATAAGTTAAGTTTCGAGGGAGTTACGGAGCGAACCAGCGGTGCTACCGTAATTCAGGTTTGCGGGGAGAGAAAGCGACAGAGCTTGCGGCATTGGTACACCCAGCAGACCGGAAGTGATGACGAAATTCTCTTGAAACGATGAAAAGTTTCGGCCCGATCGTGAATGAAAACGAGGAGAAAATACGTCTCTCAAATTCGTACCTCAAAGCCACAAACAGAGATCGGCACGTTAAGTCACTTTGAAGCCATTCTTTAATTGTTATCACAACAATTCTTAACAACAATTTTTCGTCATAATTTTCATAAATCCTTTTTCGTATTATTTGTTAAACAAAAAAAAAAATTTTTTGTGAAGAATACAAGGAATTTATTAAAACTAAAATGGTTTAGTCTATCTTTATTTATTACGACTTTTCGTACTGAAATACGGATTTAACGAATTATTAAAATAAGAAAAAAAACGGCTATTCGGACAGGAGTTGATAAAGTAATGTAAAATCGGTGAGAAATAACTTAACGTGTCAATTTTTCATCGCAAATAACAAATCTTGTTATTACTTTCTCTTGCATAATGGAATTCACAATTTGGTCCTGCGTGATCAGAAATAAAAAAAACGTTCTTGCCGAGTTACTCCAGTGATATAATAAATTAAATAAAGTGCTTTCGCATTTTGTTCGACGATGTACCCTTATTGATACTTTTCGATGTATAAAAGATTGTTTAAATTGTTGCGTTTAAATAATAACAACAACAAAAACAAACACTTAAATAATAATAATAATAATTAACGAAACGCCCTCTATTCTCTGTACGTCGACGGGCCCTTGAGCGGCTCAATTTTGTACATAGTATGATGTAATGTGTATTCTTTACTACGAGAAACAGCAGAAAACATAATCTGCGAACGAATGTCGTAAACGACGTACGAAAAGAACAAATAACAACATAAATAAAGCAAACTCGTGCCAAAGCTCCGCCAAATTACCGATATTACCGATTACGATCGACTGTACCTACATAAAATTATATCGATATATATATTTAAAAAATATACATACATAGGTATAACATAACATGTAATATTGTAACGAAAAGAAATTGCGCACACGCACACACGCTCACGCATCCAAGGCAGTGCGTAATGTATAGCCGTCGCCGAGACGGGAATATTGCCGAAATATATATTACTAGTGCGCTGAAAATAAATAAATAATAAAAAACAAATAATTGAATAATAATATACTATAACGTTGTGGGATTTATTACAGGATTTTATTATCGAGAAACTTATATATATATTATAATTCGTGCGAAACTTGTGAGGCACCAACTGTTGGGAGAACTCAGCAAAAAAAAAAAGAACGAAATAATTATTCTCGTTTTAATCTGCGTGCGAGATAATCGTCGTTGCGAGATAAACAAAGATAAATGAAAAACAAACGTACTAAGGAAATATATATGAACAAGTGTTTTATAAAGGTAATTCATTGAATTTTGGTATTTGGGGACGGGGTTAACATATAATTTAACAATATTATTATTATTGTTATTATTGTACGTATAGCGTGTGATAACGATTCAACCCCTTGGGTGGCATAGATGCAATCATGCATCGATGCGCTATAGGCTTAGACAAACTTTGCCACCGAAGGGGTTAACGATTAACGAACTTAGGCCTGAGTTATGATAATTGTGTCTCGATAGTCGAAGTCTAATGGCGACGGAATAGCGATGAAGAGACAGAGAGCGAAAAGTGCCAAAAGTCGAGTAAATAACGACATTAATTGATGTAGAAACGACGAAGCTTGCCAAATAATAAAATGAGTCAGTGAAGTCTTCACGATCATTGGACAGATGATATTAAACTTAAACCACCCGGAAGTCTTATCTAACATTATTCCTGAAATAATGTGACATGAATAACGGGAAAATGTTTATCAAAAAATAAGAACAACAAAAAAATTGTTACTAAAGACTCTAGCAACGTGATTGTAACCAGACTTAATGTAACTCAAGTTTATTAAGCTTAGGTAGAGATAAAGAGCTCTAACCGATCTGTGTTTTCACTTTGCAAAAAATCTGATTTGCTCACTCTGCTTTTGGGAAAAAAAATTGCAAATTGCAAGGTTTTGAATTTAAGATACTTTGTGGGAGCCAAACAGATTTTTTCAAACGTATCTTTTGAGAATCGTCTAGTCGACAATTGTCCTCGATCTATGCGATGGATCGGCCCTACTCATCCACGAAAGTAAACGCGCAGTAATTTTAGAGTCTAATTATATATATTTTAAAAGTCACACGTACGTACGATGGACACGATAGTCGAGAGATTGGTGAGTGAGAAAGAGACGAATGAAAAGAGACAAAGAAATGAAGTTAACTGCCTTTCCGTCAGTTATAAATAAGATGATAAAAGTGTAAACGAGAAAAAAGAGAACAGAAATATTATTGTCCAACTGAGAGAAGAATAAAGGCGAGAGATAGGAAGAATGAGAACGACATCGTACTCTTGAATATGATTACCAATAATGCGGTTCAATAATAAATTTGATTTGTCGTTTTACTCGTTCATCGTCTTCTTGTCCTATACAACGTATTTACCCTTTAACCCTTTGACCTTTGACCTCCACGCTAATGCAAATTTGCCCTGTCCACTCTACGCGACCATCAATCCATCAGAGGAAACTACCACAAAGACGTATCTCTTGAATTCTAAATTACAATTATTAAGACGTCTCGAGACTCTGGAAACACTTTGGAGTCGAGAGAGGGAGAGGGAGGGAAAATTTGAAGAGCCTTTGAGAAATGGTTTTCCAACCCACCCTCCGAGGTCAGCTGCATGCCGCAGGATCGATGGGGTCTGCTTTCTGCCGCAGGGGGGAAAAGGCCAAACGTTAAACTACTTGGAATTACCATGCAGCGCCATCTACCAACCAACTGGAGAAACCGTTCGGAATTGACTGAGCAGAACGAGAACTAATGCTTATGTCTTAATTTTTTTTCTCAATGGAATATTCGTTTGATAAAAAATTGAATAGTAATGGCAATGCGCAAAAGTGTTTGACTTTCGTCGACAATACAACGTGACAGAGAAATTGGAATTACAGTTTTTTGTACCGCCTGAGTTGTACATCATCTGATAGTTGTAAAGGTCGTTTGTACGTATCAAAGCATACAGTTCTTCAGCTCTCGGATCTGTTAAAAAATTTGCTATATATCAATATTACTCAAAAGTGCTCTCTGTGAATTATGACCGATTTTTTAATCCACTCGTTTCAGGAATGAGTTTTTTATTCAGTTGTCAAGATTTCCGAGTTCCGTGACGCCGATTTCTTCATACTCTCTGAATACTCTGCGCCAAATACTCTGTAAAATCGTAGATGGTACGGCGAAATAAAAATCGTCGCATTGGGAGAAAAAATATATTTTCCATTATTTCAAGAAGAAATAGCGTTTTTGGTTCCATCAAAAGTATAACATGTCTTGAATTGAATCGTTCTCGAAAAAAAATCACTTTTTTTTGCCAGACTTTGATTTTCGATGATATACGAATTTGAAAACAAAATCATTTCAAAATCGGATAAGTCAAGACGTTTGAAAAAAAGCACAGTATCAATTTTCGACTAGTACTAATATATAGCCAATTATCAAACAGATCCAATGAGATCGCGAAAAAGTGGCCGTATAGGTAGAGAATGAGTCTTATAGAAATTGTCACGAATACAAGTGAACAAATTTTTATATTTAAACGGACCAATGACTCGTGTGTAACAAGGGACCACTTACCAACGGTTCGTAACCACGCCGAGTAAGAATTAAACCAAGGATGCAAACCAGAATGATGAATATTACTTTCTTATTATTATTATTATTATTATTATTTTTCACTTGCTACAAACTTACCTTCATACGGAAGGACGTTCATAAATTTTTACAATTCCTGCGCTGGCAACCATCTTAAACGAAATTCAGATTTTCATATAATTTGTGACTCGAATTTGTGATACGCATTTTGATCAAGCAACGGTAAACGAAAAAAATTGAACTGCTTCCCCAGGCTGTAAAGTTTTAGCACTAAAAATCAAGCTGTTCTCGACTTATAAACACTTTGATTATACGGGCACGAGCATACAAGACTTACACACATGCAACTAACCGTAATTCTGTTGTCAAACATTTTTAATTTACTTCCATCGATTGACACAAAAAGAAGTCCATCATGATATGAGGAACCAGAATGGTGGGCAAATTATATCATATCTATGTGGAATGTTGAAAATACCAATTAAATCATATTTAAAATACTCTTCAGTCAAAACAAATTTTAAAAAGTCTTCGAAAATATTCAAACAAAAATCAATCAGAAATATATAATATAACACATATAATGTTCATGAATTGTTTTATAGATCCTAGTTGATAGCCATTGACATTTATTTAAATAAAACGCATCCTAAATCTTTATATTTGAATCTTACTCAACACTAATATCTGAACACATAAATTTCAACGGTAAGTCGTGATTTTTAAATCTGAATAGGAAGAATAAAAAGTTCTGAAATATAAATAGGAATGAGTTAAAAATTAATTAAACTATCTGTTGGTACATTTGTTCCGCAATGGTAAGAGTAGACACCACGAGTCTCAGAATTAGAAATATTCACTGTTATGAGTCGTCAGAGCTAAGTATTATAGAGTTTCCACACTACAGAGTACAGCAGGTATAACACTGGTCGGTAACCTACTACCTGCATGCGGTACCTACGGATGGTAATACTTTTATTACAGGGGACAACGTGTTCGACTGCCGACCTTGACAAGAGGTAACTTACCGACGCAGTGTCGGTGCGCTCGAAGCGCCATAGATGGCATTCGATTATTCAATTCTTTCCCTCCACTTATTTTCGAATAATTAAATACCCTAGAAAAATTCTGAAGCGGAAAGTTATCAAAATCCTGCGAAATTATTCCAGTACACACATTCATAGTTTCATTCGATTTTTAGCATATATAAGTATTCTACGAATAGAAAAACGATTATGAAAAAATACTGCAACATTGAAAAATGAAAAAGGAGAACGTTCCTATACAAATTGATATTCAGATCAACTCCAACGCCTCTGGTCGTCCGCAACGAATTTCATTTTGTGGTGGCACGTTCGACTCATCTGAAATGTCATGCTCACCAATGGTATCCAGGGAACCATCGACGGGGCTGGAATGGCAAGACTGGAAAAGCGTTTTTACGTAATATCGAAGCGAGGGTGAAGGTATATAGGCAGCTTTATAGAGGATAGTATGCATGATCCTTTTACATAGAATGTAAGTATGAAAAGACGGGGATGGGACAGTTTGATACTCTCGTCTCGTAAGAGTCCCGTGGGTATCGGGTGGATGCACATTCGGTGGCCGAGAACCGACAACTCGACCACTCCGAGAGGACCTCGATGCAAATTCAATTCGGGCTGGGGACACACTTTTATTCCGCGATGCTACGGAGAGTGGATGGGATGGTACGATGAGATCCGCCGTCACACCGGCAATACCAGAAGTAGCGGTAGTACCGTCCTTGTCGTTGGCGGCGTCGTCGTCGTCGTCTTTCCAGCCGTAGAGCAACTGTACCTATATAGCGCCCCGGGGATCGTCGCTTATATCGAGTTAGAGCCGTTTGAATACCGATACGCTTCAGAATGGAATGGGATGATCGGCGGGTTCGTTCGACGACCCTGCAACATCGGGGATCAAGAGTTCATGTCCACAAGCAAATACACTAACTTTAAGCAACTTCTTTTACAGTCTTGTTTTGTTTTTGTTTTTTGTCCTGCTTAGCAATTTTCTGTGGTTTCATCGATTATTTATGGGCTTATCGGCTTTTTTTCTTTGACATAAGGATTTTTCGGCTTATAATGTTTTGTAACGAGTGCATGAACAGCGGTATTTTTATGGCAGTTTTGTCGGACGAATGTTTCATAACGGTGTTGACAGGGTGGTCGGCGCATGCGTGGTTCGTGATTCCTTCACTTTCGCCCCTAGGGACGGAAGGTTGTGGCCTTACTTTTCACTGTTCGACTTGTAAAACTATCATTCGAAGTATCACTATTCACCCACTTGATACAAAAAAAATATCGTGTAGAGCCCCTTTGCTTAGAAAGTCTTATTGAAACCTGTTAAGACTCATAAAGTCTCATTGAAACTGTATCGCTTGTTATCGGTATGAATTGGTTTTTTTGTTTATCCTATTGGTGTGAATAGGATTTTCTAAGCAGAGCCGAACCATAATTAGTGGAAGTTTGCTGCTCGAGCTATGTGAAAGGTACATGTACACGAGTCAGAATCATCAACTGTCGGGCTTTGTCGTACAGTTTTTACTATTTTTCCACAATCCCATTTTGTGCCAGATAATAAAATAAGGTTTATTTTGTAATAGTTGGTTTAGTTTTGGTTCTTTCGACACAGTTGCGTTTATTCTAAGAACTCTATGTTCGGCATTAAATATTAGTACAAGATGTTTTTACCATTTTTCCTGTCAATTTGAAAGCGAGGTTAATTTTTCTGTAATAATGGCAGAAAATATTTTGTAGAATTCAAATATGAAATTTTCGTACGTTTTACGTAAACCTGACAGAATTCGCTGGAAATATCCATGAACAAAGTATTTATTTATCCGTCTTCAGTTTGCATATATTCAAATGGCCTCCTATTAATTTTGAATTTTACCCCGTAAACTTTTTTGACCGTTGTCATAATACAATTTGGATCAAACTTGAATCTCTCGCGGAAACACACCGTTGCTGCAATTGCTTTATCAGCGAACTTTACCTTGTGCGATAAGCCAAAAAAAACAGCACGCCCATGCATTAATATAAGTTCTTCCGTCCAGAGTCCGATGAAGTCAGTCCATGGTTAGCCTCACTCCTCTCCCCAACCGTCGACAGTTTTCGATAGCCAGAGATGTTCAGGGACTTTCCGTAGAATCACCAGTTGATACCAATATCATAATCTTATAAACAGTTCGTCCTCTCACCCGATTATCCACCGACCTGGATGGTAGGTCTACCGACCTACCCCTTTGTTGGAAAGCCCGGATAAGAATTTTCAGGGTTATATCAAGCCCAAATCCGGTCCATATGGGACTTCATAAAAGGCCCTTATCGAACCTCAACAACACCAAATTCATGTCTGGAGTGACTTTCTAAATTTCTACCTGAAAAAATACCGTTGCTGCGATTCAATACATCAACGAACTTCACCTTGTACGATAATCCAAAGTGGTTCATCAATAGCATAACCATGTACTGAAATATCAGTGCTTCAGTCCAGAGTTCAATTCAGTCAGTCCATGACTCACCCCAGTTTTTCTCCCAAGCAACCGATAGTTTTCCAACCAGTGACAAGTTTCCGAAACGACTGTTAGATGGCTGGGGATGTTTGGGGACTTTCAGAAGGACCATAGATTGATACCAATAGCATTGTCTTACAAGCAGTTCGTGCTCGCACCCGATTATACATTAACCTAGGTGGCCTCTCTCGATCTACCTCTTCGGTAAATAACCCGAGTGAAAATGCTTATCGTTACATCAGGCCCCAGATCTGCGGGGGCCATGAGAACGCTTTGATAGGGCGTTAACAGCGCTAGATTTACGCCTGAGGTAACGCCTTAAATTTTTACCCGGAAAACTACCGGTGCTGCAATTTCACATATCAACGAATTATAAGTTCTTTGGTTCACAGTCTAATTCAGTCAATCCATGTTTTGCCCCACTTTCTCTCCCTAACCGTCAACAGTTTTCCACCCGGTGACAAGTTTGTAAAACGAGGGTTCGATGAGTAGGGATGTTTGGGGACTTTCAGAAGGATCAAAAGTTGATACCAATAACATCATCTTATACACAGTTCGTCCTCTCGCCCGATTATCCATCGACCTAGGTGGCAGGTCTCCCGGCCTACCCCTTCGTTGGGGGGCGCACTGTGTCCCTCACCCTACCCGAAGAGAGTCGGTCCGCTCAACGCGTAGAATACTTAAACCGCATTTTCCCTCCTCATTCCTACGCCTCCTTGTTTCTTCTTTTTTGGACTTCGATGGTGACGTCGAAACGTTTCGCATAAAGTATTCCTACCCGTCGATCGCACTACCGTTGAAACTGAGTTACGATGCTACGTGGCGTAACCTATACCCCCGTCATCTTCGTCGTTGGAGTTCTCCTTATTCCATGTCCTCGTCCTATGCCTCCTCCTTCTTTTTCTTTCCCTCGTATACATTTCTTCTGGTGGCAGCTATCCCTACGGACTCCTGGGATCTCTCTGCTATGCGAGACAGCAGTGAATAAGAACGTCCGAACGCGGTGTCACATCCCACTGAATGGAGATCCCTGTAAACTTGCTTAGGATAAAGGAAAATAGGCAAATTGAAGCCAATTTTGTTCGACGAGTAACGAAGTCAACGTCAGAAATTCAATTACCATTTTGAACTGCCCGCATGACACTGAAAAATGTGGTGCAACGCTAGTAGCTGAAGCACAGCTGAAAAGACCATCAGCTCTCTATTCATTTTCATGATCAATTATAAAAACAAAAGTGGACATCAGCCTTTGAACTCTGCACGCATATCAATTGGACTTATCGACGGTCGAAGGGTGAACGAATCGTCCGAAGGATTGCCAGGGGAGCAAGAACGTTAAAGGAAGACGGTTCCTGGCTGAGAGCAACTCGTCGAGGGAGATCATCAATGATGCAGCCGAAGGAGATATACTGTCGTGGACGAGGTCCGCGGGCTGGTCCTTTGGGGTCGATTTCACGAGAAAAGGGCACACGGCGAATAATCACTTTCGCGGGGGTTCGGGACTTCTCCTTATCAACCGATCTCTCGTCGATTCACGAGTAAGCGGATCGTCATTTATTCAGGATCGGTAATGAACTCCCTTCTCCTTCGGGAGCGTCGTCTTCACCCACGCGTATTCATCTAGTTCGATCTTTACAACCAACGTGCTGAACTCTGCAAATAAATAATAGGTTTCATTATTTATCAAAGTTGTATATTTCATTTTATTTTTCAAACGAAAGTGTTGTGTATGAGGGTGTAAGTCGAATATCGGTAACCAAGATTCTACTCAAAGTCTCATTGTTGTAACTGAATGTATATTTTTTCAGTAACAATTATTAATTCTGAGTTTAATCATTAATCAATTTTTTTAATTACATCGACTATTCTCGATTTTTTTCAGTCTGACAACAAATAAACGCTGTTGCTAATAAACTTATAATTCAAAGCAGTGATTTATTTGTAAGAACTTATTTTTAATAAAAATCTCAGCACGGAACCACCGACGTTTCAAGTTAATTTCTAAGTTTAGCAATTTTAGCAGTACACTGGGAGAAATCATTATAGTACAGCAACTCTAAAGCCATAACTACGAATTATTGGTTCGTGCAACAATTTTTATAGTGAATTGAATTAATTTGAAAGTTACATCAACTTTGTTACAGTTACAGTAAAAAATTTCCAAATTGGCTTAACCATGTGTTCATAATGTAGCTAATGTGTTTATAATTATTTACATTACGTGTTTAACTATGAATCTATTGTGAAGTACAACTTCTCTTATTTTTTTATAGTTAGTGCAACTTTCTTGTTGGCGTTGCAATAACTATCTTACACTTGATCCAATGTTTTGCAAGAATACTATGTATATATATATATATATATATATATGTATATAAAGTGATGATTTTCGGCATGGTAATTCGCAAGACACTTGTTCTATAATGCACCATTTTGACAATGTACAGCTGATTACGACAGCTATTATTCTAGCTATATTGAATATATATAACGGTGGTTCATCTTGCAAAAATATAATTTTTTCGACGTGGATTTGAACAAAAAATCCACGTCAATTATCGATAAGATGAAAAAATATCCAGTAATCGCGACAGGAATTTTTAGTAACTGATTTTTCATTTTCCTGCATTTCAACTTTCGTAGAGGAAATACTCATTTGTAATACCACAAGAGCTTCTAAATTATCGGATATTTCACGATAGGTTTGTTGCGAGCAAATGAACGAGTCAAGGTTTCCAGGTTAAAAAACCACGAGCGCGTAGCGCGAGTTATTTTTCTGGAAAACTTGACGAGCTCATTTGTGTGCAGGGAACCTTGAGGAAAATATCGGACACTTACGGTTTATGTTTAATAAAATCCCTCGACTGACACAATTGACAGATGGTTAACGCGGCTGAATGATATCACAACAACAAACTGTTGTTGCTTTCTGGTAGTCTTAAAGTGCAAAATACTTGCAACTGCGTATACCGTGTAAAGTGAAGGAGAAAATAAGAAAACAAAAACATTTTTTCTTGTAATTGAAACGGTTATAAACATCTTATAGGAAAATGGATTAACGCCAAATTAAATTTCCAGCCATGTCTGATAACAACCTACTCCTGACCTAAATTTCAGCCAGATATTTGAAAAACTGTGGGTGTCGGAGCCAAAGTAAAACTGATGAAACAATTATGAACTCAGCTCTCGGTGCAATATAACGTATTTATCACAAAATACCGGGCTATATAGAAATTAGTAAAAATTCGTGAAATAAGCGAAGAATGAATGAAAATATTCGACGGCTTTGGACCCAATTATCTTTATTATAACAACAATAATGTTTGTTAATCACTACTCGAAGTCAGTACGAAGGTCTTCTTATTAAAATTGAGTATATTTTTCTAATGTTCGCTAGAACGACTCCTCACTCAGCAGTGTGATTTACAACACGAAGTCATTAATATACAGCGTGTGTAATGCGCTAAGAAGCTTTTATCACTCTATCAAAGAAATTGTAAACACTTAGCTGTGGCGGAGTCTGAAACCTCGATTCGAAGTAAGTTGCGAGCCTTAAAACTAGCTTTGACTTAACGATTACGACTCCTCGTGCATACTAATAACCCTCGTTATTAGTATGCACAGTCTCGATTAAAACATCGTCGTCGAAAAATCGCCGCAACGATCGACTGTTTAGAAATAAACGACAGATAGTTCGAAATTTGATCTTTCATTTCCTCTATTACAGTAAGGAAGGCCGGGCCAAAAGTAACACTTCCCGGTTATAACAACCGATTTTTTAAATACTGTTAAAAAGTGAGGTTTGCTGTATTGTGCAATAGATCATTGTAGTCACAATACTACTATCAATGAGACTTTTACAGCTGACTTTTATTTTGCAAACATTTTACAAAGTAAACGAATCGCAAATTAAAAAATGATCTTTTAAGTTCGCTATAAAAGATGACTACCGAATACAGGTCAAGCCCATTTTAATCACTCATCGCAATTTCAGTAAATCCAATATTTTCTGATCATTTTAAGCTGTAATGCTTGAGTATTTTATGAATATATTAAAAGCACGGCGCCATTTCATGTACGAATATCGTGAGGGGACAGTTGTAACACGCTCGCGGCGTTCGTTGTAACACACTGATGGCGTTATAATCGTGACGATTTTGGATAGTCGATGACAACAAGCTCGTGGGGCCAGTTGAAACATTCTTGTGTTTGAGAATTCCACCATGAGAATTTATAAACCTGATCGTATAAATATTTAATTGAGCCGCATAGTTTGGTTAGGTGAACAGCATTCAATATTATTTAAAAAAAAGACTGACTTTATTATTATATCACAAAAAAACATCTAAAAGCCGAGAACCCAAATAAAATTAAAAAATAATGCCGATGATTTTCAATGGCTGCGCGTCGAGAATTATGCGGTTCTAAAGCTTTCGACATAATTGTAGAATATGTTTCATGAATTAAGAAAAAAATACGCACATACTTTTCGCGTGAGGCCTTCAATTTTCCGGATTTTTTACAGCGTCTTATCTCCTTCCCGATAAATTCTGGGAAACAGCTAACATTCTTTGGAAATTATTACACAATATACAGTACTTTCTGCAAATGTAGGATCGTTTTCCATCACGCAATCGATTCATGACGTTCGCTTTGGATAGTTAGGACGGCCTTGATTTATATTTGTATAGTTTTTTGGAAATCAACACGTTTGATTATACGCTGGTCTGATACAACGATATCCAGGCATCTGAATATATTTAAAATTAGAATAACGTAGATGATCGATTTCTTCACATATACACCGATAAAAAGAATTACCAACCGAATCTGCGGTTACGGGTGGTGAAACAAATATATGGTTGATTGTAAAAAATATTAGTTCCAATCAACCAAAGTTTTCTTTCGATACGCTTTCAAATGAAATATTGGGTTGATTAAAACGAATATTTCTTCCAATAAACCAAATATTTGTTTTGCCATCCGTAACCGCAGATTCGTTGGTATTACCAACTCTTTATATCGGTGTAAATATGACAAGAATTATCAATGAAATATCCTGATATTATAAATGATGAAGTGTTGTGTACACTTCATCATTCACGCTTATCAGGTCCTTAACAGTATGATAAGTACGCGTACCAAATACGCGTCACTATCGACCCTATCACATATTACAATCAACCCCAATTTACTCAAAATCATCCGAGACAAATAATTGGACTTAAGAGGAGTTTCTAAGTAAACATGAAATATTTCCTTGATCAAAAAATATCATTGATTGCGTACACGAAAGTAGGTTAACCATAAATGACTGGAGCAAGCGCTACCCACTCTGAATTTAATTTTTTTAAATCAAATCTGATTTTTGTTATTTTTATTCTACTTTGACTTTGGCGGAGTATCAAATTGCTTCATCAATTTACGAATTGATGAAGCAATTTGAAGGGACAAAAATGAATAGATTCCATGATGATTAATTTTCCTGTACAGGAAGATCGATAACAACGGAATCTTCGGCATCTTTCGACTCAAACCCGAATTACGATTTGATAAACTTCTATCAAAATAAATATTAAAGGCTGGCATCGTCGAAGCATCATAACATGTATTCTGATTTTTGTTATTTTCGGTTTCGGTCTCCTCTACACAGTATTGCGCAGATGCAAATAATTCGTACCCTAAGACTACCGAAAACCAGCGAAGGTTTGATGTCGTCATATGAGAATGTTAACACTTGTATAATGCAAGAAATGTAAAGATATACTTGAGGGTTTCCACCAATAAAAATTAGATAAAAGGAAATTAAAAATAATATTATATTGAAAATTACAAATTTTCAACTCATCGACGATTTACAAGGATTCATTTTTCGTGATAGAGAATAGTTCTGGAGGGTGCCTCGCAAAAAAAATTATATGTTTCCCAATGTGTATATTAGGGTGTGTCTAAAAAAATCTTCTCAAAATTTTTTTTTCTCCATACCTCGGTCGAAAGTACGTACTTTCGGCATCAATTTCGATGCAAAAAGTCCAAGATTCATGCATTGGTAAAACTACATGCACGCCCTCTGTATCAGCGGGACCAAAAAAAATGTCGCTCCCGCTGCCGTTAGTCACTTGACTATATTTACGCGCGCACGTATATCATTTAACCTAACCATGAAGCGGCTTACGTGATATTTTTAGTTATTTTGAAGGCACAAATCCTCGTATCAAAATGATTTCAACGGATAAATCGATGGACGAGGAAGAAATATTAAGAGATTTTGATGCAGAGGCACAATCAATTATTGGATCCGAAACTTTACCCAAGAAGTCGGCCAATCGGTATAAACTCGTCTAGTAAATAAAAAAACGTCTAATAAATAAACGATGATGTTCATATATCTATAACAAAAACTTTTGAAAATGGTAATAAATTTGAATAAATATATTTGTTTAACTATGATTATATTTTCTTTTCTTCTTCATATGATGCCCCCCCCCCCCCCCCCCCCCTCCCTGACCAGCAGCACTCGCTTTGCTCGTGCCGTAAATGTCAGGGAGGCATCATTACGCCGGTACATACAATTTTTTATCTCGTACTTTCGACCGGCTATAAAGAAAAATAGTATACACCAAATAATATACTATGGTTGTCACATCGAAAAAGTGTAGTTTGAATCCTAATATTGGCCCTCATTAAAAGAAAGCTACGTCCAAATTTTTTTAGAGGTGCCTAAATGACTTTTTGAGTTTCCCATTTCATTAATACGTTGACAATCGAATTCTTTCGTTTGAACGGATATCATTCTTTTTGTACACGATGGACGGTGCTACATGTGGTAACATCTGATAGCTTGAACGATTACCTTTAGTTCTGTGTATCGTAATAAATTTCTGGCCACATCGTGTCTGAAATATTCGATTTTGTGTAAACAAATGATTTTCACTTTTTCAAAAAACGATTATGGGAGATAAATTGCCATTTTTCTAGGTAGGAATATTGTGAAAATATATATCAAATCTATCCAAGACAAATATTAACTATTCTTCATTCAATTCAGCGTAATTTGTTATTATTATTCTTATTATTTTTATTTGATAATAAAATGCTTATTAAGCATAGCGACTCGACGCCTAGTAAAAAAAAATTAATATTGGATTCACATGTGTGTTTGTCTGATCTCGAACTGGGCTCTACTACTGACTCGACGAGTAGCTATGTCTAAGCATTCCTTGTTATTTTACTGTACACGATCGACATTCTGGGTTTATACTATAATATTGAGTTTCGTAAAGAGCGAACCCCGTGTGAATGTTTCCAAGAGGTAGCGTAATGAATTCACATTCCCACCCGATTTATAATTAATTGATATTAATGGCAAAGAGATGAAAATCTTCGTGTTACCTTGTATAAGAATCCATTTGGTGTTCTCTTATTACGAGATTCCATATAACGGTATGAACCGGAATTTTTGGCCGTGACGGATTTAAAAAATGGTTAGACGTTTTAATGAGCACTTTATTGTGAAATAGAGATAATAAAAATAATCATCGCAAATAACGCTTATTTATATGAAGGTTAGTTATTATCCGCCCTTCACAAATTTTATACGAATTTTGACAGTATTACTACCAAGGAAAATGGTAGTTTGACTTGTACAAACTTTTTTCGGAAAGTGCAAAACACGTTTTCACGCAAAATTGAATATTTCGAACACTATGTAAGCAAAGATTTAGTACAATACACAGAATGAAAGATAATCGTTCAAGCTATCAAATGCTACCACACATAGAACCGTTCATCGTGTATAAAAATAATGATATGCTTTCAAACAAAAGATTCGATTTGCTACATGTTAATCATATAGGAAATACAAACGGTCATTGAGCCACCTCTAAAGAAGCTCGTACAACGATTTACTTTAATGAGGACCAATATTAGGATCCCGACTATCGTTTTTTGATATGACAAGTAGAAGAGAAAAAGAATGTTTTTTTTAGATACACCCTAATGTATATTCAGTGAAAGGAACTTTTTCAAAATAGCTAAGATCGTATTTGACTATAAATTTATAGTCTGCCGCACCTTGTTGCCTCCTCATAGAGGAAACATGGTTTTCTCACTTAGTATGGTCTAAAACGTCTAAAAAAATTGATCCAGAAAAACTTTATCGCATCAAATTCTGCATTAGTTGAGAGATTACTCCGAAATTTAGTATAAAAGGAAAAGGATATTCAGTCATTATAGATATATAATTTAGTGACGAAACGTCAATAATTTTTAAACTATTGACTTTTGAATTATTCGAAATTCTTTAGACTTAGATACCCCAGAAAACCCTCTCGGGTAAAAAAATTGAAACAAGTACATTTACGTGAGTGGCATTCTGCCCCAAAGTACACCGTAATTTTTAAAAAATTCAGCCGTATCGTGTCTAGATTTGTATGTGCAAGAAGTTGTAAAATAATCTGAAAATATATACAGCATGTCATGTCAAGTACATGTATATCAGCGTTACAAGTTCTGACCACCAGGACCGCCACTTAGATGGTTGACTACTGCCGTACTCGGTATATTCTTAAAATTAACGGTAAAAATTATACAAGCAAAGAGCGAGCGTTTATTTCAATTTTAACGTACGAACAGTTTTTACATAAGGACGATTTATGTTATTTAGTGAAATGTATTAAAATAATAATAAAATAACGATAATAATAATAACAACAAAAAATTTCCCCTTCTCGCATTGAGAGAAACAAAAATATTGAAACATGGAAACAAACAAAATTGAAAGTACTTTGATTATTTTATTGGAAAAAACAATTCGCCTTCAGTACTTGGCGAGTTAATATTATACCAACACATAAAATAATCAAACAATTTACTATATTTCACAAACTCGCCAAGTACTAAGGGCAAATTGTTTTTTCCAATAAAATAATCAAAGTACTTTCAATTTTGTTTGTTTCCATGTTTCAATATTCCATCAATTTGCAAATGTCTCGACCGGAGCAGAAACCCGTAAAATTTCGTGAACTGTATTTTTTCAAATATTTTAAACTGCGATAACTTATGAACTTTGCACGGTTCCAAAAATAAAAATACTAAAATTGAGGATTTTCATACACAATTGGCAACCATTTTTTAGATGCCACTTTTCAAAGTCCGTTTCGCAAAAAAAAAATGTCATTCATTTAGTAGTAAAATATAGTTTGAAATTACACAATTGATTCTGAATGAATTATTTTTTGTGGGCCATGTAGAACGCACATTTTCGTTTTTTTAGATGTCGATACGATTAATCGTTCCCGAGATATCATAGGTTAAATGAAAAATGGAACATATGGCATATTTCGCCAGAAAAAATTTCGAAAAAATTAAATTTTGTGTATCTATTATAACCACTGAACCTGATTTTTGGACATTTTGTCGAATTTTTTTTTCTGGGTGGCTGAATTCATGTAGAATGCCTCATATTTAGAAACATTGATGAAATTACCACGATTGTTTTCAGTGCACATCAGGCATCTAAATGTATTAACAATAATTATTAAAACTGCCCTTAAAATGACATATTCCTATCCGATTTATGGCGTTTTCCCCTATTTCAGGATTACCAATTCCGTCCTCTAAGCTGAAAAGACTAATGGATAGGGAGAGCGACGATTAATCGTCTCAATTTTATTAACTCTGTCCGGCGATGTGGTGAAGACGGCACGTCGAAGCTAACCGTCGACAGGACAGGACTCTCGACTGAATAATCGCGTTGGCGCGTGTCGGGCTTCCTTCCATTCAGGGAATGCCATTTGTTTCATCCTCGCTACGGTCATACGCCTTCCTTATACCGCACGTTCGATGTTTACTGTATATTTGTACCGTTCAGTGTCCTAAAGGCTTTGACTAATAGTCTATGCCATATTTTTTTTCCGCTTTTTATCTTCTTCGAAAACTGATCAACAAACTTGCAAAAGCAATCACCCCTTTGATTATTCTTCGCGTGTCACATTCGGCTTGCAGTTAATTTTTCTATAGTCCTGCTGAAAATGTCGGGGTCGATTAAGCGCGATGAAAGAGTTAATTCATCGTCGTGTTCACCAACGTCCGCTTGGACGTCAAATTCAACTGAACTGTAATCTACCTCCTAAAAAATTCCATTAGCTCGCTTTACGCTCGAGCCTCTGATGGTACATACCCCCGAGTTATGACCAAGCTACTCGCGGACGGATAATTGAAAATTGACGTTTTTTAATCCACAACCCAACCCACACTGGCCTCATCTGTGCTGCACCGTGTGTATCGTTTGTATGCGCCGTTACACGCCCAAATGCATACTAGCTTTTGATGGGTAAATCCTTGAACTCTCGAAACGGTTTCACAAACGAACGAGCTACCATGCGAACCGTGGTCCTCGACAGAGTGAGATTTTACTCACGCGTTGTTTGCCCAACATGTGCATTCTTGCAGCCTAGAATAGTTTGCTGTCCGTTGTAATAGCGCTTGGGACATTTGTTACTTTATGAAATTAATATTCATTTCATAATTCAGATTATAATTATAAAATGCTTCCATAAAGATTTTTCAACTTTGGAATAATTGGTCATAAAAAAAGTGTAGATCTCATTTTTCATGAAAACTTAAGAGAGTTTTTATTATTCTGTACTATTAATTTTACACTTATTAATTGATACCAATAATCACCTGTGATTCTAAAAAGATATTTCAACTTTTGTTTGATTGTTTAAAAAAAAATTTGACTAATAGCCCATTGATTTTTCTGTTACGTTGATATTACTGTCATTTTCCAATGGATCTTTAAGAGTAAATATTTGTATAGTCATTTTGTATAAATGTATAAATATTCTTCACCGATCTGCCAAGCCATCTTGAAGTTTTTACTATCAACTAAATATCGATAAATTAACGACAGTAACGGACGCAGCTTGTGAGTAATGGGCGGTTGCAACTCTGTGACCAATGACATAAAAATATTTAGCTCCCTCTATTTGTTTTCACTGAATCTAAAACCCGTAGTCTACATTTGTCAACGTGTATTGTAAATAAAATTTTACGACCGATATAAATATAGCAGTAGACGGAAGTGTCGATACAATTGGTGGGTGTAAGGGAAACCGTGTGATATCGATCTAATATCACTCGAGCAAAAGCAATAGTAACTCGTAGAAAATTATTTCGATTTGTTTTTACTAAATACTTATACATTTTTTATTTTTATATGTTCATTATTAACACGGTAGGATATTCAGAAAAAAATACATAAATAACTAATAATTTATGAAACGCATAAGTAAATAAATTAATGACAAAAAAATATTCATTCCTCCAGTTTTATTTTCACTAAATATAGAAACTAAATACTTATACATTTTTTTATTTTTATATGTTCATTATTAACACGGTAGGATATTTAGAAAAATGCATAAATAACTAATAATTTATTAAATGCATAAGTAAATAAATTAAATTTACTAGCAATGGTAGCTACATCTCCGGAAGCAATGACAAAAAAATATTCATCCCTCCAGTTTTACTTTCACTAAATATAGAAACTGTCGTCTAAACGTAGCGTCGTGAATTGTAAATTTAATTTTACAACTGATATAAATATCGCAGTAGACGGAAGTGCCGAGGATATTGGTGGGTGTGAGTGAAACTGTGTTACACCGATCTAATCTCACTCGAGCAGGAGCAACAGTAGCTGGTAGGGCGTAGATACATCGCTCAGGGGGTTGTCGCGATGCGACGTTGTGCCGGCGGCTCGCGGGGGGTTCACGCGTAGGAGAAGGGGACCCGCTATGGATACGCGGGTTTTTCACCAATTTGGCGACATGAGCGGTCTCACTCTCGGGTTTTCGAGCCCCAAGCAGCCTGCAGGTTATTGCGAAATGGCGTATGGGACGAGAGTTGTAAATAATATGAAAACCGTGCGGTTGGCAAAGGACCAGAGAGGGGCAGAAGGGGGAGGGGGGGGGGGTGTAGCTCGGTCGTGAGCGGTCATATACGCGATGCGAGATAGCAGAGGGTGTAGCGTACGATGTCGGTAGTCATATTTCAAAAAGAAGGGGGTTGCCCTCCGAGGGGCCGTGAATACCTTAATAGTCATAAGGTGTATCCGTATGCAGAATTGTTGTCCCCGCGCAAGTTCTTTCTACGCTACACTTGGCTTTCTCTCAATGCGGAAACTGAAAAGCCCGAATAATAGCCGACGAAACATATGAGCAATAACCATAATCGTCGTTATTACAAAAGATTCAGACAATAAGTGAGACGAGACTTCCTGTTGTAGTCGACTTTATTTATGAAAATTGTAGGCTGTTTAGATGAGTTTTATTACATTTTCCAATCATAGAGAAAATCTTGTGATTGTCGTTATTTGCACGGAAAAAACGACTTGATTAAATGTACCAATTTTTAATTAGTTAAAAAAAATTGGTAATTGTAACCAATGTATTCATAGATTCAATGTCGTACAATTGGTTTCCTCACTAATGGGGAGTTGGTTAATACTTTAGTGCATACAACCAACAAAAATAGTCGTCGTTACCAAGAAATTGTAGTTATTGTGGTTCTAACGAACCAACCACGGAAATTGGTTCCGATGACTGCTGGTACGACTAAGTTTCTGGTAGAATTAAGGACTACCAATTTTATTGGTAGATACAACTCACCATTTTGGTTAGTACCATCACCGGCCATTAGTTGTGTAACGCCGCCAGTAACGTTTTAAGCGCGTTTTTTTCTTTTGAAGCCGGTTGCAGTTATTAAGAGCTTATAAATCAACATTCAAACAGTGATAGTTCCAATGGAAGACGAGGACAAGTGCTGTTTTGTACTTTAAGCATGTATAATCTCATTGATAGACCGGTTGCTTATACCGGTATCGGCATGCACGTCGTAACTGTTGGTGCATTCTTATATTATGATTATGATAACTAGATTCCAATCTGCAGAATTGTGCGTACCGCTGCAAGTTTTATTAACCACCCTTGCGTACGGCTGAGATCTTTGAGACTGACTAGTTTCAAGATCTCAGTTTTACGCAATGGTCATTGATGAAAATTGCTCTATCGATGAGTTCAGTTCTGCCCATGTTGAACTATAGAACATTCATCAAACTACCTGCGCTGAGTCACAGTATACAGTTTGGCTTCACTCCACAAATGCAGAAAAAGCTGGCATGCGACTAGTCAAATTGAATATTTGCTGGTTCTTTTATTTCCGAAAATTATAATGTTTATAAAACTCTGTTGCTCTCTCTTTTGTCAAATTTAAATGATAATATACCATATAAAGAAAATATATATATATATTTCCAGTCTTCCATCTAGAAAAGTGCAGATTCCCAACGTCGAATTGAAAAGATCCCTTTAACACTCGATAAAAACTGGTCGCTACCCTGAAGGCTGCAATATAAATCTTAATGTTTAATATATCACTAAAAAAACGTAGATATTTGAATAGAATTTTTCCTTCGACTGTAAGCTTATTAGTACCGAATAAAAATACTGTGACAATATATATATATCAATGATGAATAACATGTACTTGACATGCGGCAGATATTTTTAGTTTATTTATTTCACGACTTTTTGTTCCTGTACAAAGTTTATAGCTCAATTCTTTGAGACACCGTTTTTGGGGGAATTAATGGGTTCCACTAACATAAATGTACTTGTCGCAAGTTTTTTTACAGATGGTGTTTTTTTGGGGGGTCTCATTACTTTTTGCAAAGTTTTTGAATAGATTAAAAAAATAAAATCCATTGTACGAAAATTGTTCAAGCTAAACCCTTCTCCTTTCGCATCCGAACTTAGGGCAATGGCAAAGTTTCTGTTACAATTTAATTTTATCAAGCAAAACATATTTTCGGTGAAATCTACGAAGACGTCGATCTGGACAACGAATACTATGGAGACATCGACTGGAGACTGGACACTGAAAGCTATGGAGAGGTCGACGTGGACATCTGAAATCGCAGAGAGATCGACCTGGATACCGAAAACTATGGAGAGGTCGACCTGGACATCCGAAAACATGAAGAGGTCGACCTGGAGAACGAAAACTATGAAGGAGGTGACGTGGAAACTTTGAACTATAGAAAGATCGACCTGGACAACATTAACTGCGGGGCCGTCGAGCTGGACGTGAAAAGCTACAAAGCGGTCGACCTAGACATCGTAAAGTTAAGATGTATCAACCTGGACACCGGAAACTATAAAGCGATCGAACAGGACATCAAAAACTCTGAATGGATTAACCTGAATACTGAAAGCTACGGAGCGGTCGGCCTTGAGATCGAAAACTATGGGGAGATCGATCGGGACACCAGGACTACGAAGCGGTCGACCTGGACATCAAAAACTATGGAGAGATCGATCTGGACACCAAAAACTACGAAGTGGTCAACCTGGACATCAAAAAATATGGAGAAATCCACCTGAACACTTTAAACTATGAGGAAATCCACCTGGACACTTAAAACTATTGAGAGTTCGACCTGGACTACAAAAACTATGGAGAGTTCGACCTGAACAACAACAACCACGAGGGAAGTGACCTGGACACTCAAAACTATGGAGAGATCGACCCGACATTAAAAACTATGGAGGGATCGACCTGGACGCTTAAAACTATGGAAAGGTCGACCTGGATACTTTAAACTATGGAGAGGTCGACCTGGACACCGAAAACTCTGAAGCGGTCGACCTGAACATCGAAAACTATAGTCCAACTCTTATTGGCATATAAATAATATTATAATATTATAATGATTCAATTTAATAAAATGTAATTATATATATATATATATATATATATATATATATATATATTGGTGCGGATACTAGTCGGTTGAGATCACGTCCCTGCGAAAAATTAGGCTCACGCCCCTGCGAAAGATATTAGAATCACGGGAGTGCAAAAAAGGTCTTCATTTTTTGGAATGTTTCAGAACTATCTCGAGATTAAAATTACGATATCAGTCCACTGGGGAAAACTGCGGAGGTCGTTTTGGTGTGAAACGAAATTTTTTTGCATGTAGTATTTCCTTAAGCCTGGAAAAAGCTTGAAAACGCTACCATTTCGTTGATATAACATATTAACCTGGCAAAAAGTGGCTAAAATGAGTTGCTCGGAGTAAGAGATACTGCGGCAGCGCCTTGTCGGTCGGCAAAAAAAATGTCGGTCGTAAGAAAAGAGAGGTAAATGTACATGTCTCAAGACGCATCCACATCTCTTGATCTAACCAAGTTTCATTGGTCGATGCAACTAGAAAATCGTTTGGCGCATATATAACCAAGACAATTGGTTGGAGGTAACTAATTTTTTTGTTACTCCAACGAAGTCGTTTTTTCCGTGTGCTTCCTCATCGGAGAAGCTTTTTTTGTTTTAATAAAAAGTTAAATATTCTTATGTCAGAACACTTGGAATGGTCTGAAACGTCGAAGAAAGTGGTTTAGTAGACTTGTCCGGAAATATATGTGGGGCATTCCACGTCAAATCAGCAGCCCATGACCCTCATCATCATCGACTTTGTTCATTTTTTTATATGATGTTATTACCGACTCATAAAGGCCTCAGAATTTTTTTCAGATTTTTTTTTTCACCACTAGTAACATTTTTAAACCCTCGAAAAAAAACCAATTTCAAAAACGCTGTTCTTAAAAATCTGAAACAATTTACACTGACTCTATGATTGAAGATATGATTTTTGAGTGCCATGTGATGATGAGATATCGATATTTACTATTTTTGCTTTTTTCTCATGTTGCAATTTGATTTTTAACTTTTTAAATCAAGATAACTTTCTTAAGGTAGTCCTCCTGGATTGTCTGACATCGCATAAGTTCGAGTGAAATGGAGACAGAATTACGAACTGTTCTCGAAGAAATAAAAATCTGAAAAAAATAAACTATATGAAAGATGCTGAAGGGATTAATTTGGCATAATAATAATTGAAAGATGTTATTAACAAATTACTGGAATGAATAATTAATAAATTTCCCGGCAACCTAACTTTTTTTGTTATGAACATGATTCGTTTATTTTTCTAAATACGTGAGGGTTTTTTTAGAATTTCATCTGATGTTTGAAAATGGCCGTTTCTTCCACCCTGGTGGACCAGATTGACCCGTATTTAAGGTCAATTTCAGGTCATACGACACAAATTGGTAAAATATCGGTCAAATCTGAGTCAATTACACATCAAAAATTATGTTTGGTCGTCTTTCAGTCGATTTTTAGCAACTCAACCGATCTCCGACTAAATTAGACTGACTTTGTTCAGTCAATTTAAGGTAAACTTTTTGTTAGTTGACTGTAATTTAATTTGTATAGCTTTGCGTCAGTGTAGAGACGACATTGAGCATTTTGACCGATTATCGACTAAATCGAATGTACTCTGTTCAGTTAATTCGAGGTCGACTTATCGTTAGTCGACTGATATTCAACTTAGTGCATCTTCCGGACAGTTTACGGTCGACTTTTAAGAACACGGCCGATTATTGATTAAATTGGATGTATTCTGTTCAGTTAATTTACGGTCTACTTATCGTGAGTCGACTGATAACCAACTTCAGGCATTTTTGGGTTAGTTCGCGGTCGACTTTCGAGAACTTGAATGATTATCGATTTCATGAGACGAACTCGATTCAGTCAACTACAGTAAGCTTTTCAGTCAAATTTTTGCACAAACCGACCATAGATTTTCGGTCAACTTTTCGAAAAATGACAATAAATTGACTCAAATCGTTATACTGGATTGGGTTAATTTTTGATCAAGCATTTGATAGTTTTATAGTTTTGATAGTTTTAGTTTTAGTTTTAGATTTGATTTGATCGACTTTATTTCGACTGAAATTATTCAGAGCGTTCCGTTAAATATTGATCAATTTATTGAATGTTAACCGCATATCTACCCAAAATGTTTTGCAGCCTAAGCCGAATAGTGGTCAACTATCTTGTAGTTGACCGTATGTTGACCTAGACATACAAAAAAAATGGGTCAACTGCAGGAAAATTTTCGGTCAACTTTCGGCCGGACAGGTTCGCCAGGGCAAGTATAAAATTGAAAATCAGAAAAAAATACATACGTACATAGAAAAATAAACAAATTTTTTGGATAACAAAAAAAAGTTACGTTGCCGGGTAATTTGTTGCCCTATTATTTATTTAAGTAATTTGTCAATAGCATTTTTCAATTATTATCATGCCAAAATAACCGTTTCGGCATTTTCTACACGCTCGATTTTTTCAGATTTATATCTCATCGAGAACTGTTCGTAAATTTTGTTTAATTCTACTTTAAATATCAAGGGATCTTAATTTCTCTGAAGATTGTAGAATTACCCCGAAAATGCCCGAAAATACCCCAATGCCCGAAAATAATTTTTATTATCGATATCAATTGTTTCCGGGCATTCTGGTAATTTTACCATCTTCAAAGAAATTGAGATCCATCGATATTTGAGAAAGTGATCCTGATTCAAAAGATGAAAAATCGAATTGCGACATGAAAAAAAAAAGAAAAACTGCGGAAAAATAGTAAATATTGAGATCCCATTATCGCAAGACGCTCAAAAATCATATTTCAAATCATAGAATCAGTGTGAGTTTTGTTAGACTTTTGAAGACGGCGTTTTTGAAATTGGTTTTTCTCGAGGATTGAAAATGTCACTGGTGGTAAATAAAATTTAAAAAAAATTCCGAGGCCTTTATGGATCGGTAATACCATCATATTCAAAAATGAACAAAATCGATGAGTGTGAGGGTTTACTGATTCGACGTAGAATGCCCCATATATATATGTATGTATATGTGTATGTGCGATAATTTTATACAAATCGCGCAAAGCATTTTGTTCCAATAAAAATATCTGAATTTCGAAAACAGTGCGTGAACATTCCAGTTCAACCGAATTTTTCGCTATCGTGCTGAAACTTTGTATTAAAATTGAACAAAGTGATGCGAGCGATGGTATTGAATTTGGGCCAAATCGGCAAACCGCTTCCAGTCTTAAGAGCTTCAAGATGATCGGAAAATGTTTTTTTTTTTTCTTTAATTGAGGTTAAATTAAAACAAACCGACTGAAATTTTCCACACAAAAAATCACCTGCCGCGTACTAGATTCAGTGATGATTAGTAAGGCGGTTCGGATTTTTGTGGGATTTAGAATTTTTAAAAAATGTATTCATTAAACTCTAGATTTCGTAAAACATCGAAAAGTGAGCAAAAAAAAAGATGCAAAGTAGAATCTTGCACATTGATCTCTCATTTATTTCACAGACTGCTCTCTTATTAATTAAGCAAATTGCCAATTATTTTAGCACATTTTCCCTCATTAATAATTTGACTTTCTGTATACCCGCGTAGAAAAAAAGAATCTTTTCGAGAATCTTTTCAAGAATCTTGGAAAGAATCTTGAGAGAATCTTGAAAAGAATCTTGAAAACAATCTTGAAAAGGATCCCGTATAGGATCCGGAGGAAGATTCTTTTCAAGATTCTTTACAGGATTCAAGATTCTTTTCAAGATTCTTTTGAACATTGTTTTTTCAGCTTGATTTAATTGATCAGTCATATTTGGTTGGTCAGATCTGGAAAACGGCGTGATATGATCAGATTGTAGCGATAAAATTGGGGGGAAAAAAAAATAAATAAAAAATAAAAAATGTCTATCGCGGGACTCGAACCCAGGCCGCTCACCGTATTAGGCTGTTATCTTAACCAATTTTTTTTTTTTAATTGTTTATTTGATAAAGGCGATACATATCAGTTAATTGAACAAAAATAGAATAAACACTATTAGAATATAATGAAAGTGAGAGAACTAAGGCCGATGGCGGCACACGCGAACATCAATTTTTTTTTGTATGTTGGTTATGGAGCATTTACACTGGAATATCGTTTTTGTAGAAAAAAAAAACGTTATATTTAACACGTAGGAATTCACGTGTTTTTTTTTTGTTACTTCTCTTGAAGGGGCATTCTTGCCTTGTATGAGTGTCCCTGATTTATGATTTTTTTTTGCCGCGAGTCCCTTACAGACTAGCTCAATAATAAATAAACAAACATAAAACAAAAACGAGTAAAGGGGAAGATAAAGTAAAACTATATACATATATACATTTTTACACTATAATACAGGGTGTGACTTTTCGATGTAATTCCACGAGAGATGGTGGGGTGTTGTGTTATTCTTATGAGGCTTCGGCGATTAGAGATGTAAAAAAAAAAAGTACTATTGGAGCCACCAGTATTTTTTTATGTTTGTTCTGTATTTATCTTTAATGTCTCTCGTAGGAATGGTGATGCTGTAACGACTTGCGTTAAGTAAGATAGAGCTATTCTTAGTTGGAGGGTAGTTGAAGTTTTTGCAGTTCATTTTTCTGGGAGTGTGATATATTGTGGGGATGTTATTTGAATCTTGGATGTAGCCTAGACTGTCTAGAAACGCGAAACATTCAGGAGGTATGTAGCGTTTAAATCTTGTTTTATCGTGTAGCAGAGGTTGGGGGAACCAAGGACCATTTATTAGGTTATTGCCTGTGGTTTTTGCAGAGTTGTATATATGGTTTCTGATCAGTTTGAGAATAAAGTTATCTATGCGGTGTATGTTGGCCTTATCGTAGATTTTTTGGTTATTGATGAAATGTTGGAAGTCGGATTCGGCTGAACGCCATAAGCTGAGACAGGCTCTGATGCACTTGCGTTCGAAAACTCGCATTTTTTCCATTTGTTCTGCGTTAAGGTTGAACCAGATAGGCGCCCCGTAAGTAAGAATAGGTCTTATTAAAGCTGTGTAGCATCGGATTTTAAGTTTATAATTGAGGTGCTTGGAATAAAAAAGACGATGGAGTGCTTTAAAAGCGTTTTGTGCTTTTGAGATTTGTGTGATGATGTGATTGTTAAAATTCAGCTTATTGTCAATGTTGATGCCTAAGTATTTAACGGTATTTTTATGCGGCACCGTTACGTCACCGCGGCTGTTACCTTTTATTACGAATTTCCGCCAGTTCTTTCTTACGTCTATGTGACAGAACTTGAGGATGGGACGAAATAAAATGGTTTCACATTTGGACACGTTAATTTTAAGCTTCCAGGTGTTGTAGAAATCTTGGATTTTGTTGAATGTGTTTTGTAGGGTGGATTTGATTATTGAAACTTTAGGGTCGTCAATATAAATAAGCATGTCATCTGCAAATGCTATAGCTTTTTTGTTGGGGTCACAGTTTAGTCCAAATCGCTCAAGTAAATCACAAGTGTAAATATTAAATAAAATAGGGGAATTAACGGTGCCTTGTTGTAGGCCATTAGGAATGGAGAAAGTTTTTGAAGAAAGGTTCGACCCATCTGAGGTTAAAAATTGTTTTCCTAGCAGCATGCTCCAGATTAGCTTGATGAGGTGTTTGGGGAAATCTTTTTTCAGTAGCTTGAAAAACAGCCCGCCCAACCACACCGTGTCGAAAGCCTTCTCTAGGTCAATGAGGATGGCGCCAACGCATTGGTTATTATTTAATGATCTGCAGATATCAGATGTAAATGTGTTTATAGCATGTATGGTGGAATGTAGATGTCGGAATCCAAATTGTTGGTCAGGGATTATATCGTTTGAAATGCAGTGAAGATTTATGGAAATGTTTATGATTGTTTCAAAACTTTTACTGATATTAGGCAGAAGACTGATTGGTCTAAGGTTGGCTGGATTTGAGGGATCTTTGCCTTTTTTAGGAAGAGCGATGACTTTGGCTGTTTTCCAGAATTCTGGGAAATACATGTTATTAAGTGCATTGTTGAATAAAATTGTATAATCTTTAATTGTTTGGGAGTTGAGATTTTTGAGTACCAACTGCGGGATGTTATCAAAGCTGGTTGAAAGTTTCCCTCTTAATGTTCTGAATAATTTTGTAACTTTGGCCTCATTTGTAAAGTAGTGTCGATTATCAGCGGGTGCATTTCGTGGGTTATCGGAAGTGAATACTGTTAGTGATTTATTATTGATTGCGTCATTTTCAATCTCGGTCCGTAATTTTAAAATTTCGTTATTGATTATGTTACTAAGGCCTGGTTTGCCGAGGTTGACGTTTTGAGAGTTAGCTGCAGCGAAATGAGCTCCTATTAAGTTAAGTTTATCAATGGGAGATGAGATAATTATATTATCATTGGAATCTTTGAGGACATTGTCCAAGTTAATGTCTGCATCGTTAAGCAGGGAGGCTTTATTGCTTGGTATTAGTAGGTTGGGGATATTTGTTGACAATTTTGGCCTTAAAAGTCTATTGATTTGAGGGAAAGTTTTTTTAGTGTCGTTTAATGGAATATTGGCTATTTGATCGTTCCAATATTTATTTATTGATATTTTGAATTCGCTTTTTAGTGCATCTGTGACTAGTTTAAGGAGTCTTTTGTAAATACTAAGATTAGGATGGTTAGTTTTAGGACCGTATTCCCTTATTAGGTTGTTTTTATATGTGATTAGTGTACTTTTTTGTTTTTGAAGAGTTTTAATGCGGGAATTGATGTAGTTTTCCAGAGTATTTGTACTTTTAAATCGAGGAACTATGTCTCTAATTGTTTCATTTATTGCATTTTCTATGTTCTTGAGAGCTGAGTCTATTTCTTGGTTTGAAAGGTTACGATCCATGGGTATGGAGGAAGAGTGGTTATCTATTAGGGCGGAGTTAAATTTATCCCAATCAGTCTTTTTGAAGTTGTATGCATTTTTAATGTTCGCGTTTTTGAGGTCAAGAGGATTGTTCAGAGATACGTTAAATTTTAAGGCATTGTGATCGCCGTCAAAATCGATCGTTTCTAGCTTTCGAAAATCAGGGCAGTTGATAAAGTTACATCTGGCATCTGCGAGGCACACATCTAGGAAAGAATTACCATTAGGGTACGACGGGTAAAGTAGGAATATAAATTGATTCTGAAGTCCGGAGAATTTTGATCGAGCCAGTTTTTTAGAGCAGTACCCCTTGGGTTATTAGAAGGGTTGTTCCAGTCGGTGTGGCGAGCATTTAGATCACCAGCAAGTATATAATAATTTTTGGGATTGTCCGGGTTGAGTTCTTTGAATAGATTATTCAGTTCAATTACGAAGTTAATGTTGTTGTGCCCCGCTGCGTAGGCCGAGATTAGAAAGAGGTTACAGTTGTCTTTTAAGTTCAATTTGATAATTGTTGTTTCGAGAATAGTTGCGTTATTGTTGCAATTAGGGAATATTTGCAAGAATTTAACTGATTTTTTTATTAAGATGGCGGTGCCACCACCTCTTATTGAGTTGGCTCTGTCGGTGCGCATTAAGCTGTAATTGTTGAAGTTAGGTTTACATCTGGGGGTTAATTTAGTTTCACACAAGAAGGCTACATCTGGGTTGTGGTTTTTTAGTAGTTCAAGTACCATGGCTCTACGTTGATTTGTTATTATTGAATTTACATTTAGTTCTATGAGCTTAATGGATTTGAAACTGGTTTTTTTCTACTGAGATGGGAGTGTTCGCGTTACTCATTTTAGGTTTCGACGATGCAGATGGCTGAAGTTAATGTTTCTATTTTTTGTGCGTTGACGGAAGTTAGGCTGATTAGTTGAGTGAATTGTGTGTTAATTGTTTCAAGGATAGTGTTTTTCCATGTGTCAAGATGAGTGGTCGTTAAGAGGTTTTGGTTCGCAAATGAGCTGTTGTTATTATTTACTACTGAGGTGTTTTTGGGTTGAGACAACGTGTGAGGTGAATTAAGTGCTACTTCCGGTTGCGGGAGTTCGGTATCGTGCGCTGTGATTCTCTTGGCGAGTTGATGGAGTTGAGTCGAGTGCCGGTTCGGTTGTGAGTATGCTGGTTGGGCTGCTTGGCTGAATGATTTTTCTTTGCTGACCGTCGAGTAGATATGATCCATCTTCGACTTCAGGGAAGCTTTCTTTTGGGCGATTTTAATTGTTAGACGTTTCTGGATTTCGAGGATGTATGGGCAGCCACGATAGGAGGCTGGGTGACCAGGCGCTTTGCAGTCCACACAGTATACCGTGTGATCACTATTGATTTAAGATTCGTCTCCGGTGAGATTGTTGTTACATTGACCTGGTTCGTGGGTTATCTTAACCACTCTGCCATATCATCTTTCTTGGATGAAAGTGAAATCAAATAGCATATAAGTGTCACCTGCTTTTTTTAGGACTTAGTTTTTTTTCCGAAAATTACGGATCGATGCACGTTACCACTTTGCTCTGTTTTACAGTATCTGGTACAATTCAAAATTCATCCTTCACAATCAGGCATTGCTTTCTCATAGACGAAACTTTGTTTTCGAGGAAACATACTTTTCCAGATTTTTATGTCAGGTCACTCAAAATGGTCCAAAACGTCGAGAAAAGTGGATTAGAAAAAATAAATAATTAAATTCCGTAAACCAAAACCTGTAAAGACATGATCATGCATCGATGCATAATTTTCGGAAAAAAAACTAAGTCCTAAAAAAAGCAGGTGACACTTATATGCTATTTGATTTCACTTTCATCCAAGAAAGATGATATGGCGGAGTGGCTTAGATAACAGCCTAATACGGTGAGCGGCCTGGGTTCGAGTCCCGCCATCGACGTTTTTTATTTTTTTATTTTTTTTTTTTTCCCCCAATTTTATCGCTACAATCTGATCAGATCACGCCGTTTTCCGGATCTGACCAACCAAATATGACTGATCAATTAAATCAAGCTGAAAAAACAATTTTCAAAAGAATCTTGAAACGAATCTTGAATCCTGTAAAGAATCTTGGAAAGAATCTTTAATCCTGTAAAGAATCTTGAAAAGAATCTTCCTCCGGATCCTATACGGGATTCTTTTCAAGATTCTTTTCAAGATTCTTTAAGATTCTTCCCAAGATTCTTGAAAAGATTCTCGAAAAGATTCTTTTTTTTTTCTACGCGGGTATTATTTTGAGGTGACTAAAATTACTCAAAATTTCAGATGTGGCAACAGGTTTTAAATAATGTTGCATGGGGGAAATGTGCCTATTGTAACGTTAATAATTTTCATTTGTGAAAAAACTTCCTCTATAAGGATGCTGAAAATTCGAAAAAAACTTTATCTATGAGGAAGCCAAAAATAAAAAAATAAAAACGTCTTTATAGAGGCGGCTTCGCAAAAGATGAAAATTGATGAGAAACAATTGTGCAAAGTTCTTCTTTTAACATTTTTGAATTCAGATATGTGCGTGGATTTTTGTGTTAAGATGCCAGTTTTTTTCACCTATTAACCTGAAATTTGGCACACAATGGGACCAATGTCATCAATGTATAATTAATTTTTTCTAAACAATGTTAAGCACTCTAAATGACTTGACATTTAGAATATCAGCCTGCAATTTTATACATAAATAAATGATAGCAAATTTTTAATTTTTGGCCCAAGCAATTGCTGCTATAATGTTGAATTTAGATTTTACTTTTTCACTTGTGGCTTATGTAAAAAAAACAGAACACGAGGATCCCTCACACGAACAGCAACGGCGCTCCGTACACCACAATCATCATTCGGGAAGTGTATTGCTAATCAGTGCCAGGAGAATCCCTTACACATAATTCACAAATTTATTTTAAATGAAGTATATTATAGAATAATATTGACACTTAAGTTTGGCCTGACGCGGTCGGAAGGTCTAAATCTTGTGCAGCTTTGAATGTTTTTGTAATTTTCTTCAAAGCTTTACTCAATTTCGCGATGTTGAATCGAAATCTTCCATACGAATAAAATCATAATATACAATGATGGGGGTGCAATTTTACGAGAATCGCTGAAGCGAAATGTAATGATGACGTATGATGTCGAAAAATCATTTTTAAGTATTTCTTGATTTTACGCTTGCCTTTGGACAATTGTTGTTATGAAGTTTTATTTTATTACACATAATGACATGATCTTTTATCGCACGTTGGTAAAACTTAAAACACCACTTTAAGTAAAATCTACACGAAAAACTAAAAAAAAAACTTATCAATATTAATAACAATAACGATACCATGAAAAAGTAATTCTCGGTTCTAAAACATCCATAAAATTGGAGTACAACAAATTATGGGGAATAAATTCGAGTGCGAAACCCAAAATTAATCGGTAATAGCTTTCACGTCACAAAATATCGATACCCAAATAAAACACATGGTCCGCAGGCCGGCATATAGATTTTTGCAAAGCCACTATTAGCCGAGGTCTATATAGCGGAGAGATTGATAATCTACCCTCGTTTCAATCAGTTAATAACAAGCCATCATCGATATCACCCACAGCCTGAATTCGCCCAGTTCATACACAGTAATTATTCAAAGCTTTTATACGCTATTTCCCGGCAAAGCTGCAATACATTACAAGCACCTGTAACCATGAAACCACTGGTAAATATTTATTAAACAGAATACATTAATAACGTAACGAATGATCAGGTCATACGACCGATCAAAGTCCTGATCGATCGGTAAGTTACCGATCAACCGCTGGATCCACGCGCCCGCATAACTCAATACAGCAGCCAAACTATCACGAGGACCTTGAGGACACGCACCTCTCGCGCTATTTGATAACGAGAGTCTATTACTCGATGCCTATTAGCGGTAATTTCATGGGGTAGGAATTGATTCTTAGCTTAAAGGGTACATGAAAAATTTCTCACAGTTATCGTACTAACAAAGAAATCTGCACATTGGCACATGCACACACATACATAAAGACTTGGTAGGCGGAAAAATACTCCCGGAAAATTACCCACTGCAAGAACTACCCCCGGAAGGTGACAAATGACTTATTTCCGGGTTCAAGTATTTTTTCGCTTCCTTGATTCTTGCGAATCCATGATTCTCTGGAACACGATACAGTCTGAAAAACAATCTACTGAAACAGGACAAGCATGTGGATTGAGCTTAGAAATACCAAAAAAGTAAACCGACACTGGTGGATTTTTTGGTTAGTTTTTCTATAAAAACATGGGACAGAACCCCATCCAACATAGCGAATGGAAAATATTCCGGCAGCATGGTAAAGTCGAGTAAAAATGAATTATACGTACGCACAATACAGTATAGGAATTTTCTTGATGTTTATAAGGCTCGAGACGCGACAGAATTGTTGAACACTTCAATACTGTGTGGGAATCAAGAGACCCGGTAGCGGCTCGACGCCGAGTATTAAAACCGAGACGCTAGTGCTTCTTTCATTTACAGCAAGCTCGCCCCTTTTGCTTCTGCTACGAAATGTAACTCGAATTTTCTCAGTCAAAACGTCGGCGACGGCAAAATGTGTCAGGTTCAATATATATTTATATATTTTTTTCTCTTTACAACGAGCTCTATTTTAATAAAATCGGCGCCTGCAATGCTAATATCTGGCTACTTACAATTCTGAATCGGTCAAAAAAATTTCACCGCACTCACCCAACGTCAAACTGTTAATGTGTCCGTCGACATACGTGCATGGCGTGTACCAGCCCGTCTTAACTCTATTTATCTCAGGAGATAGATCGCGGACGCTAAATATATCAGCACCAATATTGTTTATTTTTTACCCCTTTTTAATGAGACTGGTTGCGATAAAATTGGCTCCCGAAGTGCTGATATTTGGCCAAATTTCAATTTTGTCCAAACTCACTCATCGAAACTGATTTGTCCGATCGCATATACGTGTGGGCACGTGTGAAGAAAACGACGCACACATGACACGTCTGCCGACGGGCTCGCTCACGTCGTCTGGTGACAGATGACAGGAAGTGAGCAAATAAAAAAACAAAGTCATGCGTAGACGTATAATGAGTCTAGTGAGTGAATGTGATTGGCAACACCGCGGAAAGAGGATCATTTTCTATGACGACAAAAATGTGGGAGATAACTTCTAACCTCATCAGCAGGTTATTTTTACTAATTCGTAATGTTTATTTTAGAAAAAATGTTTCTTGCTTTAGTTTTTTGCTGCCACTGATGAAAAAGTTCAATTGAAGATTTTATGCAGAGGAAAAATAAATACGAATATATAAGTACAAAATACAAAGACACAATTTACTTTTAAAGACTTAAATTAGATTTTCAATTAGCCATAAGCGGAACGTTCAGCCAAAAAGTAATTATTCTATCATGAAGACCACTTTCCCCCTCACAGAAGGAAAAATAACAAATTATTGCCTCTCTTCACAATAAACCCAAAGCATTTTTTTTTTGTGAATGGGTCAATCGATTAGGTTGTCATTTACAAATCAATTGACGAGTTTGTTCTCAAAGCCCCTGCTAGTGCTTCTTATTCCACGCTGCAGTAAATAAAGTCATATGTTTATTATAAGGGTCACTCTCTCCTTCACAGAAGAAAAGACTAAAAAAAATTACCTCCTTTCAGGATGAACCCAAAGAATTTTTTATAAGTGGATCAACTGATTGGGTCAACTGGTGGCTTAAAAACCAAATTAGAAGAAGAGAGCACTACGCCAAGGATTGGTCTTCGCTAGGTGACATTCTCTTCGCAGCACACACTATTCCAGCAGAGTCAAACAAGTTGTTTTTGCTCATAGGGGCACCTTTCACCCTCAGCAAAGAAAAAAAAATGTAAATGTCCTCCCTTCAGAATCACACTGAAGGATTTTATTACAAATCGACCAGCCAATTTGGTTAACCGCTTACTTTGAAACCAGGTTTAAGAGTTCTGCACAGTGCGCAGGATCCGGAGAACACTGCTTTGGGGATTGGCCTTCACTACGAATTTCTTTGCAGTTGCACTGCACACCAATTAAGGGTAGACACGGCGTACTGTTGAGTCATTCACCAACTGAACTGAAGAAATTAAAAGACGCATCTCAAGGTTGATTAAAATCATTAAATGGTTCAAGGGATCTAGAACTACACCTTTCTATGCTGCAGAATTAAAAATTTCTCAGATAAGTTCGCTTTTATCATTTTTTACTATCAACTTTGTTGCTGATTTGACTCATATGTTCCCTGATGCAAAATGTTAAAAATGAAAGTAAAAAAATGTTCAGTATCAAAATATGAATCTATGAAGCAATCGATACATCATATTGAGTGTGACATAACATCTTTAGGATGTCTAGAAACAGTAACAGTCAATAATCTACTTATATTTGTAAAAAGTCGTCCATAACCTCACAATTTGTGAACGTTGGTAGCATCGCGCTTCTCGAAAGCCGCGATGTCTATATCTATATATATGGGTCTAAAACATCATTTAACTGCAATATCTCCGAAAAGCAGTGGGCACTGCCCGATTTTTTTTTTTTTTTTTTTTTTTTTTTTTTTTTTTTTTCATGCGTTCCTAATAGTCCAATGTGACATTGGGGAAAAAATGTACCGAAAAAGTAGTCTGAAAATGTGTATATTTTACGACCAAGTAGCCCTTTCTACTCGTCATGACATGCAACCCATGCTAAATGTTTGAACTTTCTGCTCGCATATTCGGAATCCGTATGGGCAACAAATAATTATAAATTGTCAAAAAATACTTCGTTCATTATTTCATAATGCCTGCAATTTTCAGTTTGAGAAGTAGAGAAAGGCAACTGAGGTGTATATCCTTAAAAGTACCCTTTTTATTTCATAAACCTTGAGGGACCCAGTCACCTAAAAATGTCATAGGAAAAATAATTCTGAAGATGATATACTTCTTTTAAAAAATCTGACATGAAAACATACTTAAATACAAAACAAGTATTACAATTCTGCAATTTTGTAAAGACATACAGGAATCCAAACCATGGTACCAAACTGATGAATTAATTTTATTGTTCAATGTCTCATTTTATCTGTCAAAGAGTGCATTCTGGATTGAATATAGGAATTTTTATTTCAAGTCTTTATCACAAAACTATCATTTTGAATGTGTCAATAAATTCTTCTCTATCAAAAAGTTACTAAACAATTGGTCACAAAATATGTAATTTTTACTGCATTCAAAATCGCTATATTTAATCCAGAATGGGATTGAATCCTCCTCAACAGATAAGATTAGGCATTGAACACCAAAATTGGTTCACCAGTTTGGTCTGAAAGCTACGATAACTGAACAAAATTCCATTTTACCTTGTGCACTATATGTCTTTATAAAATTGCAGTATTATAATGCTTGTTATATACTTCATGAGGTTTGAATGTAACATTTTTAAAGAGAAAGATATAATTTACAGATTATTTTTTTTATGACATCTTGAAGGTGAATCGGCCCCCTTAAAGCAGAGTCATAGACAAGAGAATAAAATGTCAGAATAATACTGGCAAAGATCTTTATAAGTCTGACCTGTTAAAAAAATTGCCTCGCTCAATCGGTGTGCAGTGTATCTTCAAAGCGAATGAGACTTAGTTAAGGCCAATCCCTGAAGCAGTGTTCTCTGAATCACACCCAGAAAGTAAAATATCATGAATCTGGTTCAAAGCAATCACTTGACCAAATTGGCTGGTCCATTTCCAAAAAATCCTTCGGGTGCATCCGGCAAAAAAGTAATTATTATGTTTTTTTTCGACGAAGAGGCGAGTTGTCCTTATAATTAAAAAAAAATACACTTCGGGCTGTAAATGTAGCGTTTAATTTAAAAACCACTCACAGTGGCTTTCAGATCAAACTGGTCAATGGATTATAGGTATTGATGCAGAGAATATTCAGTAGGTCGAAAACACAATTCATTGACCGGCGCCATCTGAAAGCCAATGCTGGTGCTTTTTTATTTGACGCTGCTCGAGATTTTGGTTTTTAACTAAATGCATATTCTTCAAATTACAAGTAAAAGCCATTGACTGGTTTTTAAAGTAAAAATGTTCACTCGTTCTAGTCTTCTCACTAAACCGATGAACAAATTTTAGTGTTCAATGTCTTATTTTATCTGTTGAAGAGTGCGTCTGGATTGAATATCGGAATTCTTATTTCAAGTTGTTATGAGAAAGCTATCATTTTAAATGTGTCAATAAATCTTCCTGTATTAAAAACTTACTGAACAATTGGTTAAAGCAAATACAATTTTCACTGCATCCAAAATAACTATATTCAATTCACAATGCATTCTTCAACAGATTAAGTAACACATCAAACACCGAAATAGATTCACCGGTTTGGTCTGAAAGCTACGTCAAGTGATAAATTTTACTCTTGACCTTACACCATTGTTATGTACTAAATGAGATTTGAATGTAATATTTTTTGGAAATAATTTCTAAAAACATTTGTAAATATATTTTTAAAAAATATAAAAATATGCATTTACAGATTTTTTTTTCTCATGACTTTGTTTTTGTAACTCGGTCCCCTTAATGAGGTTTAAATGTATTGTTTTTTAAATGAAAGCAATCATTTACAGATTTTTTTTATTATGACTTTTTTTTAGGTGACTCAGTCCCCTTAATCTTAAAGCCACTGAAAGGGCTTTTTTGAAGCTGCTCGTGATTGGACTAGTAAGTGGATTCTGCTTGTCGATTTAAGAAATGTGCATTGATTTTAAAACCAAAATACTAGAATGACACGTATGTAGTTAAGACCAATTTTTGAAGCAGTGTTCTTTGTATTACGCGCATAGTATTAAACTCACGAATGTATGGTTTTAAAGCAACCGGTCGACTCAATCAGTTGGTCCATTTACAAACACATCCTTTGGGTTTATTTCGCAGAGGGAAATTATTTTTTATTTTTTCTTACTATGAGAGTGAGGGTCGTATTCATATTTAAAAAAAATATATTTTCAATTAACCTTCCTCGTATGTCTAATTGAAAATAAAACTAACCTCTTTGAAGGGAAATAGTATCTTTGGATTGTACCTTCTCATTGGCCATTTATTGCGCCTGTGAAGTAGATTTTCAATCAGGCTCGTATTTGTTACAAATTAAATGACAAATATTTGAAATAAATGTAGCAAAAATAACAAAGGAAACTATCAGCATTAAATCAGTGCCTACATCTTCTCAGAAAGTCAACAATCATAATTACAAAGATACAAGTGTGATATCGATTATGGTGAGAATGAAAATAAAAAGGATTCACATTATACAACAATGATGCAAGGCAGAGGCGCTGCTTGGATATTCATTGACGATGTAACAGTTAAGCAGGGGAATACACCGAAAGAAATAGATACTACCCGATAGTAAAAATATACTATCGAATAGTATATTGGATGTTTCGTATAGGGATCACTCTCTGGAGTGCAACAGTTAGTATAATTATAGTAATGGTTAATACCTGATTGTACCAAGTACATTCCGTATAATAAACCCTTACAATACACACAATACACGGTACTATCCAAATACTACCCGATAGTATATAATATTTAGTATATCGGATATTAAAAATCTTAGTATCTATTTCTCTCGGTGTAGGCCTTGCAATTCTAAAGACGCGTAGATATGATATTTAAAACGAACGGAAAAGTGATAACGTTGCATGTCACTTTTTGAATCCTCTCGGCGCCTATATTGAAGCTGTTGTCTGTCGTTCCAAATATTCGACTAAGCATCCTCTAAAATTCCTACTGCAGCCTGTATACATTTAATATACGGGCTTGTCTGTTTAAAAATTTAGGAGAGTCTACTGAAAATCTACTTACCTGTATTTACGGATGACTGTAAATTAACTTAGCAGTTTTTTCATCGCGTTTAGATTTTCAAAAACATAACAAATTCCCCAAAAACGTTTTTTCCAAAAAAAATTGGTGCGCAAATCACATGTAATCAAAAAAATTTTAGCTGAAAAATCTTAAAACACAAAATTGCCTTTCAAAAATATTCATCCGAATCTTATTAGCCAAGTAAAAACGCTCGATAAATGTTTAACAGATGAAGATGTTTCTCTACAAATTTGGCGTCCCTGCGACTATCTCCCGTACATAGTCCATTGGAGTAAGTGCTGGAGAAAGCATTTTTTAATTATAACATAATCGCAATATAACTATATTTTCGCTGCGAGCTATTTCGTAGCTTCATTTGTATACAAAAATTATACAAATATAATACAAAAATTGATTTTAAAGCACAATTGGGAATTCATGTCTAACCATGAATTTTCCTACTGCGCCTGCCGACTAAATTCTTTGCACCCAAAAAAAAATCTTAAGAAATCAGTGAGCCTCCTAACGTGGGTTCCTCCCTTAAAAAACGAAGATCATTATTTGTTGGTATTTCCTTGCGATGAGCTTAACTGTTTTGTTATATATAACTTAATCTCGCGGCTCGATCGGGTTACGAGAATCTCGGTTTGACAGCACGATACGAGAGGACTCGATTGGTTGACGTTTCGAGATGAGTTCTGCTATTGATTTATTCCTCGGATTGTCTCGCTCAAATGCAACACTAACGCCGTTGCACTAGACGATCCGTTGTTTTTGGACTCGTCAGTCGCGCATATGGCCAAGTGGACTAAATGCGTAGGCTCGTTCATCGAAACACGATGATTTAATATATTGCCATCTCTATATATTGAGAATTCCAATGCAATTCAGAATATACTGCTAAAATTATAAATATTGTTCGACTAATCGTAATGTAATTTCTTCGTTGAAATTAAAATAGTGTCAAAGGAACTCATGGATAAAAAAAAGGATAAAACCCTTTTTTTCTTCTATCAGACATTGCCTCACTCATAGTAACAACATAACTACGTACAGCGTAAGATCCAGGAAAACCAGAACATAATTCGATTGCTATGCCGAGTCGAGAGATAATTCTCATATTCCTCTCTCCGAATGGTTGCGCGGTCGGTGTGAGGCTCTGATGATCCTCCGAGTGACTCAGCGAGATGTGTTTCACAAAAACTCCATCATTAAAAACAATTGACCGAGAATAGTCGCATACCTTAAAAACAGTAATGTTAATAATACACGGTCGCTGCCTATAACATACTATGGTTTAATATTGACTTTAAAATCGAAATTGTGAATCAATCTGCCAGGGCCACGGTGGCGTAATTGGTAACGCACCAGGATAGAATTCTGGGTGTTCTCGGTTCGAACCCCGGTCATGGCGGAATTTTTCCGCAATTTTTTCGAGATAAATTCCGTCGAGTGTGGCTGCTTGATTAATTAATTGAATTAATTAACCAGCTACAATCGATATTTGTAAAAGACTCGCATTTATGAAATTTGAATTGGGCTTCCATCATCCAACAGTCATGTTAATAATACATGGTCGCTGTCTATAACATACTATAGTTGAGTAACGTTACAACTTATATTTTTCGGATGAAACGACAATAGGAGTGTACCAAACTGAAGACTGTTGTCCGCCGTTCTTCTCTCAAATTGTCATAACATTTCGCTGGGCGAATATTTATTTCGTTTCCTTATGGCAAGGATAAAAGTATACAGGTGGATAAAGACTGAATTACCTACGATAACCGAAAAAATTAAGCGGACAATGAGAATTGTCAAATGGCAATTTTTAATAATTAGTTAAAGATATTCAATCGCAATACTACCGTATGTCTTGGGTACAGGTTATAATCACTAGGAAAGAATATAGCTGTTGTGATCACGGTCACATGACTACTGTCAGACGTCATCACCATAAGCACACCGGCGCTGAGTGCAAGCGACACCGGTCTGACAAAAATTCACGTGCACTTTCTACGAAATAAATCAACTACGAAAAAGCTATGACCATAATTGAACATTTAAACAATAAATTAAACATTCCACTTTTACTTTATCACCGTCCTTTTCAGTTCTCAATATTTTCTACCATAGGAATCCATGCTTTTCGGTTAGGCCTTGTTGCTAAGGTGCACCACAAGCGGCGCCGGAATCTTGATACGTGAAGCTGATAACGCATTGAATAGTCTACAGGTCATGCAACCGATCAGTCAAACTCACGATCAGTCGGTAAGTTACCAACTGACCACTGTATCCGCACGCCCTCATAACTCAAAACATCAACAAACACGTGACACGGACCTTGAGGATACATCAGCGCCCCTCGCGCTATTTAATAACGAGAGACTCTATTACTCGATGCCCATTAGCGGATATTTCATGGGGCGGGAATTGATTCTCAGCCTCTTGTTATCCACGGCTACTGGCTGCCTATGCGCGTGTGTGTTTCCCTACAGGGTTCGCGACCAATCGGTTAATCACCGCTCTCGTCCCTCTCGAAATATTCGCCTGAGATATACGATCATACCGACCACGCCAGCAAGAGTGAATTCTCTTGGCTGGCGAAAGTTTGCCAGCTTCCCTCGCTCCCTCTGTCGCCCTGTCCTCAATTAATCTTACCCAGAATGCAATAACTGTCCAATCTGCCGCTCCCCGTCGCTGCGTCATGAGTGTCGGGCTTGCACACCGGCCGAGCACCGTTATGCGCTTCCAAGCGAGTAGCACTAGTGCGTTACGCTGTGGCTGGTGTCGACTCCTCCAGTGGCCTCTTCTTGCACATAGGGTCCTTGTAAGGAACGATCTATGTACGGAATATGTCCTCAACACCGGAAAATCTCAAACTACTCGCGAAAATGAGAGAACCCTCATGGGTTGGCCATGGAGAAAAGCGGTGCAGCCTTGGGTACTGTCGAAGGGTCGAGGGGGATCAGCTGGGGAGAGAAAACATATTGAATCGTTAAGGGTCTGGCAGTTTGCTTAACTGGCAACGACTCCGCGCCATTCAAACCCTCAGATTACGAATCCCAACGGAGAGCCACGGTGATAAAGACCCGTTTCTTCCCTAGGCCCACTCGTCGGACTTCAGGATAGACGTTTGTTCCGGAGACAGCCAAACAATACTGATTTGGCGTGAGTTGAAAATGTTTCTGGGACATATGGGCATTATGTACACTTTTCAAACACACTATGCATTTACCTGGTTTATTTTAAAGAGGTCTGTAGTTTTTATTTATCGAAAAATGCTTTCGGAGGTTCCGAATGACAAATTGGATCGGTATTGACATTGCAGCCGGGGTCAGTTCGTGATCAAATTATTACTGGGTCATCAGGGATAGGATAATCATTCCCACATTTAGTGTCAGTTTTGTCATGATCATGATTGTTATGCTTAGGCCAATTCCATTGTCAATATTAAGACAACTCCAACATCGATCGATCTCCAATAACGGGAGGACCATTTTTCAGTTTTAACTACTAGTCCTGGCAAACACCAGCTTGCCAGTATTTCAAAATCAAATGAATTTTCCTAGAAACTACTCGCGCCTGCAGCAGCATAACACGCTATGCCTCCGTGTATTGTACTAAAATGACTCGTTTCGCTGTGAATCGTAGATGTTTTGCTACTGAAGAAACGATTTGCCGCGGGTGGATAATCTTCTTACGAAATATGGGGTTCGCGTACAGTTTTTGAAGACACTATGCATTTGTTCGTATTGTTTCGAAGCGGACTGCCGTAATTTTTTTACCGAACCATGCTTTTCAGGATCCGAACGACAAAATGGATTGATATTGGCACTGAAGAATCGGGTCAGCTTGTGGTCAAATCATCACTCATTAGGGCGTTCTGTCATCATCATGATTAGCGATTGCTGATTCAGAATCAATTCCAACGTCAGTGTTGAGGCAGATTCAACATCGATCGTTTTCTGATAACGGTTTGACAATTGGTGGAATTATAACAACTAGTCCTTGCAAACACTTATATACCAGTATTTTGAGAACAATCAGAATTTCCTAAAAAAAAGCTTGCACCCCAGTAACATAACACGATTTGTCCCAGTGTATATTGTACTGAACAGACTATTGATTTAAATCAAACGTGGTTTACTGCTATGAACAGATTTAAAAATTGGCTTAATATGTTTGCATTACTTTTCCGAATAGTCAGACCTTCATTAAAATAGTTTGCTATCCAGTATTTTGACCTTATGCCATCTCGATACAGGTCCGACTCCCAAATGACTTTCGTATATGCATGACTCAATATTGCGCCAACGAAATCATCAAAGACTGGCCTACCTGACCATTGTTACTTTCTACCGACACTGATTTTGATTTTATTAGTTTTGGTTTCATGGTATAATTCAGTGCTTCAATACTGATTATGATTGAATACTTGCACTAACACCAGTATACTGCCAAAACTACCTATATGTAGATTGGACACTACCCAGAACTGCCCAGTAAACTAACAGAACGCAGCTAGCTTAGCCAGTCCTCGCGAAATCATCAGAACACAGCTGGGTCAGTACGGCCAGTACAACCAGGAAGACCAGCAAATTGCTAGCTTATTGCCAGTGCAGCTAATATACGGACATTATAGCCAATAAGAATTACCGATTGGCCACATGCTGGAAGGCTAAAATGTAGGTTGGTATAACCACCATTTTAACCACCATTTAACCAAGGTTATACCGTTCCTTAGCCAAGCGAACGGTATAACCAACCTACATTTACTAATAATACGATTGAAAAACAATTTGACTTTATGAAATTATGAAATTGGGCTATGATTGTAGAAAATAATGATTCCGGACAGAGTCTCGAAAATTCGTAGACAATTCTGTCCAATCTACTGACCGAAAGAATTTTTTTTAAATTACTCTCATCGAATCTCAATTTAGACAATAAAATCCCCGGTGTTGTGAATTTTGTATTCCAATTTGCTTTCTCTATTTAATCGTTAGATTGGATTAAGGAATGATCGTTTAAGAAGTTGAGCTTTTTTGTAATTGCCCACTAACAATTAAACGGCTGTTTCAATTAAAAAATTGTCTGCTATTAGATAACAGGAAAATATGTAGGTACAAAAATATTTGAACTTCTAGTTTCTTCTATTCGTGAACAGAAACTTAGCGAAAGTCTATGATATGCAAATGAAGGTCACTGTCGGGATACATACTCCTCATTCTTCGTTGTTTCCTCCGTTTACCAGTTATTTTTTTTTACGTTCAAAGTAAAATGCAAAATTCTCACTGGCGCTCTTTAAATTGGAATTGTTCGTAGGATATGCCGCTGAGAGATGTGGTCTCGGCCTCTCACCGCGAAATATGTAAAACTGTTGCGATGTACGATGCAAATTTTCACGAGACCGCGCCCGAGCAATAGCCTCTTTGGGTCGCAAAAGCAAATTTATGTGCATGCAAATTATGTATTACGAAAGTGCGGGAAAAGCGGAAGTGGAAAGCGCTGGATGGTAGACCGATGGTTTTTGTCTTTTTTTCTCATCCATCGCGCATTAAAACAGTAGAAAAGAAAAGAAGGAGAATATTTTTTTTACAAATGGTAACAGCGTTTATTGTTAATAATAATGACAATAATATTAATAGCGAGGACTAATTACAATAATTACATAATAATCAATGATGAAACAATAAGAATTTCGAGAGATTGAGATATTAACGGATTTCTTCTCTTGTTGAAGAAGAAGTATCGATTATCGTATTTTTGCATATTCGATTTATTTTTTTTTGCAAGACAACGCACTCTACCATTGAACAGTGCACCGCTCCTATCATTTTCCTCTTCATTTTGCTTATTCTCACTCTCTCTCATCTCATTTTCTATTTATATATTTATATATATATTTATAATATATATCTTCGCACGGGGATTTGTAACTTATGTTTATACACGTATAATGTAAGCTTAGGCTAGTGTGTGAACGATAGGGGTAGGAAGGGTGCGATATTTACAAGTTTTTTGAATAATTTTCGACCTTAGGCTCACCCTTGAGTCTTTTTTTAATTAATTAATTAACGACTGACTCTCGAGATATGCAATATCGTACATAACTCGTTGATTTATCTTTCTCTCTCTCTCTCTCTCTTCTTTCTCTGTTCAAATAAATAGTACCTATGGCCCTTCGTTACAGATCTAGAGAGGACCAGAACCTATTTCTGTTTTATTTTTTTCAATATTTTTTTTGTTTTGTTTTGTTTATTAAAGTAGAAAGTGCGCGATTGATAAACTATTAAAAAAACAAAAAAACAAATAATAACAGTCGACTACACCCGCACGTATCACTGAATCGTTTCTTTGGTTTACGCAAAGAGTAATAATATTTTTTTTTAATTGCGTATTGCGACCCCCATTATCATCATCACAGTCTTTACTGAAGCATCGGCGGATTTACGGTCGTTAGGTTGCTCGGCGTAATCGTCCCTATCGAGGCTCGATGTGTGCCCGTACCGATCTCCGCGTGCTGAGTCTCGCGATGCCTCCTTAGGTCCACTTTCCGCTGGAAAGCTCGACCGCACAGATCACAAGCGAACGGCTTGAAACCCGTGTGCTTTCTCGAGTGCGTTATGAGGTTGCTACTCTGCGAAAACGCCTTTCCGCATACCTGACACTTGTGCGGCTTCTCACCTACAAAACAGAAGAATAGAATTTTACATTATTTTCCAATATAAGAAATCATCATTAAATTGTTCCAGTATATTAATAATAAGAGATTTATTTAAAAATATCCATATTTTGGCCGATCATAAGTACACGTTCAAGAAAGCCTGGAAATTTTCATGCATGAACGCGTCAATTAAATTTAATATACAATTTTGATATCAAATTAAGGTACTCTTCGTTAAATTGAAGAAAATTTTAAGAATTAAAGTACGCTCCAAGTAAAATTAAAGAAGATTATCGGAATTACTGTAACAAAGATAATTTTGACATCGCTCTTGTATAGTAAATAAATGGGGATTGCATTGTTCAAAACATTTTTTTGTTTCGATCAATAAATCTCGGATGAATTACGAAATCAGTATTACTTTATTATTTCCAGTTCGTTAACAAAAATTCCTCTCACATCAAATCCCTATTCTCACTTAAGCAAAATTATTATTAAGTTTTCTTAAATGCCTATTGAATTTTTCTGAAACGCAATAGATATTTTTACAATGTAACTGAATTCCCTAAATTGTGGTACAAATTTCTTGATTTGTTATTGAATGTTTGTGAATTGCAGTTGATATCCCCATAATACAATTAAATTATCCATTATTTCATTTGAATTTTCTTTGAATTGCCAGTGGATCAACCTAAATTGCATTTAATTTTTCCTAAATGCCATTAAAATTTTTCTAAAATGCAATCCCGAAACCCTATCCCATTAAAAATTAATCTACCCGCACTATGCTTCCTGAATCCATAAAACCCAACATCATTCCAGACTCAGCACTTTCTTTCCAGCTGCAGCACGTAACTCCCCGTAACCGTAAATCCGCGTACTTCGGAAAATATCGAGTATCGAGATTCTCCAACTGGAAGACAGAGAAAGACCTCCATATAAAGTACTGCAGACCAAGGAAAAGAGAGACGTTTCAAGTTAATTCGAAAGACTCTCGTGTGCGACCAGTAGAATCCAGTACTCCATAGAATCCCGGCGCTGAAGGATCGAGCAAAAGCGAAGAGCAAGAGAAAGCGATATAGTGCCTCCATGAAAAGTGGGATAGTCTCCATGGTATAGCCTCCAGTGGCAGTGGCGACGCAGTGGTACTGGTGGTGGTGGTGGTGGATATAGTGGTGGTATCGGGGATGCGGGGCACGCCCGGTCAAGATTTCCTCCCAAGCGAGAATCTCAGCGAGGATGAGAGGATGGAGGGAGGGAGGGAGGCGGGATGGGAGAGGGTTGGGGGGTGGGTGGTGGTTCTGCAGTCGCTGCCGCAACGAGTCTTTGGACGAGGGAGGTTATTTGAGGGGTGGCGCAAGGTAGGGTTGCGCTCGTTTCTCTCATCCCGGCCACGGGCTCTGATTGGCGGCCGGGGGCGGCTCCAGCCCCCGCGTTGCCATAGCAACCGCGGATATACCCGGCGGTGGCTCTCCCAGCAGCAAACTACCCCCCTGTGCACTCTGCAAGCAGAGAGGAGCTGAATACGGCTACACAACCACCACCATCACTACTTCGTAGAGAATAAGGGTAGGAAAGAGGCTAAAGAGAGAGAGAGAGATTTGGCTATGCCAACTATGCGGTGCCTGCAAGCGATGCCTGATAATGGACTCCCTCACCCTGCGTTACTGGTACCCTCTGTGTGTCCGTTCAGCGAAAGGCCTCGTCGAAACAGAGCTTCCTCTCTCCGAGGGCTCATAGAGAGAAAGAGAGAAAGAGAGAGGGAGCACCAGGCGGATCCATAAACAACTCGTTAACCGAACCTTCAATCTCGTAGAGGTAGTATACGATACGAACGAGCGAAAACGCAACGAACGGACCCCTCTCACCCTCGATTCTCACTATCTCGATTACCGCATCGATCCGATCGCCCAAATAGTCCTGACCATTGCCCTTTTTCGGGGTAACACCTGATGCTACCTATTCATGGAACCGTTTGCTGTAATAATCACTTTCAGAATGGTTTGCTGGAGGTTTTGTTGCAGGTTTTATAGGTACCCCATTTTTGGTGATCGTGGGACCGAATGGTCGCGGATAGATATCCTGATTTTGGCATCATTAGGACATAGTCATTTGCGACTATAGTGCATGGTAAAAAAAAAAGTCGTTCGGAGAACTATTCTCAGCATATGCTGTACCACAAAATAATTGCAGCAACTAACTCGACATGTGAACTGATGCATGGAGAAAATGTTTTGCTACGCCAGCAGATCTACTGCTAATATGGTGATAACATCGCGTTATTTGGTAACCTAACAAATTTTTTTGCTAATCAAACAAAGTGTTTCGCTAGCCAAACCGATTGTTGCGATAGACTTGCACGTAATCAAATACTATCGATATTTTATCAAACGATTAATTGGGCCAGCAAAACTGTCCTGTCCGTCTGTACTTGCCATTGTTTATGGAAAAATAGTACGTAAGATCAAAGAATTGGTAGTTGTAACCAATCGCAGTGCTGTTTTACCGTTTCATTTGTTGAACAACCGTTCATTTGTCTTTTTTTTTTTGCTAAACATGATGACATGACATTTGCTGACATGATTTGTCACTTCACGTAACTCCAATTCTGCTTCAGTGTTTCGATATAATGGGCGTTCCATGTACCATGCCATTTTCTTAGCAAAAAAATGTAGCGATTATTAGAGTCTGAAGTTAGCCCCAAGTCAAAGTCACCGACGACCAATCAAAATGCTTGGAAACTGGCTTCAGTTTTCGACATTTCGATTGTCGACTGCGATGTGCCATGACTTTTTTGAAAAGGGAACCTTTAGGTGAGGCAACCAAACAATATTATGAAAGTGTAGATTGTAATCGTTCTGAAACAATTACGAAATACGTCCTCGGTACTTGACGTAGTACTATGAAATATCTCACCCAAAAATAGAAATAATGCCACTATTTCGGTTCTCAATGAAAATACTCATCCCTCGACAAAGTACATATGAAATCAATGTTTAGGCGGGCAAAATGCATCAGGTCACCCTATAAAAATTAATCTTAAAAAATTGATAGCATTTGCAACTCGTCCCACGTAAAAACAGAAGCAAAATGATTCAATTCTATTATCCACAAAAAAGACAGGATATTGCAAAATGATTAATATCAACCTATAATCGTATTTTTCATAATCTTTGATTGCTGCCAGTTTCCGAAGCTTCATTTCTTTATGTTCCTAAACCCTCGAATATTAAAAGTCTAAGCAAGACGCCGTTTTCAACAAGAAGTTTATGCGAAGTCAGGGGAAAATTTTTCTTGCTGGTATAGAAATGCGAATCAATGTAATCCCACACGAAATATAACTCGAAGGTTGGCACCTTATCGAATTACCATCAGTAGTAGCGGCCGGGGAATCCCAGACTGAATCCCAGGCGCAAGCGCCTCTCTTTGAGTAGAAAAAGGAACAAAAGTGCAGACGCAGAGTGCGCGAAGCAGAATCATTTCTACGTGAGACAGTATATATATGTATGTATATTTGTGTGTGTGTATGTGCCTGCAAAAACGCTCGAGGAACCTCGCAGGGAGCTCTCAGGAATTTACGGGCTCGTAAAAATCAAGAACCGTCCGAAGCTCGCACCGAGGTTGTCCTATCGTCTTTATCCGCGCAGCTTCCTCTCTGTGCTTTTGCTTCAGCTGATGCTCCGGCTCTTCGCTTTCTTCCCCCTTTCACTCCTCCAAGCTTTCGCATAACTATGCCGTGCACGTACTCTCCTTGGGTACATACGTACGAGAAGCTCTCGGTCGCTGGTGGATTATATACATATGCGAGCATGTGTAAAGTGGACGACAGTACTTTCGTTGCGGCAGGTAAAACTTAAAGTACATAATGCTGCAACGTTCACTCGTCTTTCTCTATGCGTAAATGGTTAGATCCATGGCCCTTGGGAGGAAATAAATGAGCGTCATTTGCAGGTAATATTATTTGATATACTTTTTTTTAGGTGAATAAGTAATTATGGTGAAGGGACCTGTAAATTAACAGGTCAGCAGAAGCATTAGTTAGTCATGAAATAAATCGTTTCAAAATCGCAATAGAAATTCATGGAATGATAATTTAATCATCCTTTTGGTTATCAATTGTCATGGTACTCGCAATTACGAGATTGATAAAGTAGAGAACAGGACTTATGTGGTGACAGGTGAAGCTTAAAGTACATAATACTGCGACAGTCACTCGTCTTGTTTAGTCCACACTTAGTCAGACCGATATCCGAATTATTATTGACAAATCCACTGACCACAACCGATATCCACTTATTATTGACCACCATCTTGAAGAAGGATTATGCCAAGTACTTTGTTGCGTAGATAAGCAATTAAGGTGAAGTTAAATGTGAATAAATAGTTAAGCAAAATCATTGACTTATGATGAGTATCGTACGACTTTATTTGTCCTCATTACTTGAATGTACATTTACTCCATTTTTCCCAATCGTTCGCTTGGCTACAGCTGACAGTGAAATGATGCTCGACAACTATATGCTTAAAAATGTCAATTTTTTAACCTCAAATTCCTATTTATTTGATGAACAATACAAACTCTATTTGTACGATATGTCTATTAATGCAAGAAGGATATCGAACATTGAATATTAATGTCTTCAACATATATAAATATTGTGCTGACACTATATGAATATTACTAGCACTATTTAGATTTCCAAATCTGACAAATCTCCCAATGTTGACAAATCCGACAAATACGACAGATTTATAATTATACACAATGAATAGATTCGACATGATAAAGTGATAAAGATCAATGATACTAATGATAATCTTTATGATCATGAATTAATTTAGATTTTTTTATTCATGAAAAATACTATACTCATACAATTTTCTTGCAATTACTCATATTTACTTATACCGAAATAGAATTGTTGATTACAATTTATTCGGATATTGCCCATCCCTACTTTACATGGACACAGAAGATTGACGAAGAGAAAGGTTTGAGAACCCCTGAGACTTAAGACGCCATTACACCCCCAGGCTGTCGGCCGCCGCCCCTAAAACTATATTAAACTCCAGGAAATCTTGGGAGTCCCTCCTTGCTCCATGCCCTTCTCGCTTTATCTTCCTTTCGGAAGAGAGAAGAAGATAAGTCCTTTAGCTCAGTCTCTCTTTCTCTTCCGGTTGGGTTTTCGTCGTATATCCTTGCTGCCTTCTCGAAACGAACTTCACCCTCTCGTCTTCCACAGAATCTTCCCTTTCCTCTCCTTCCCGTCGAACGAGTCCGCCATCAACTATTTTCCGACTCTCTGGCACTGAAAAAACCAGCACGGCAGTTTGATCGCTTTTCCAAACGACTCCGTCGGAACTCTGGAACTCCACTCATCGCCTCTCGACGTCCCTTTTATTTCAACGGAAAGAGGGCAAAATTTAACTGTTAAACAGACCCTCACGACGACGTCGACGAAGATACAACTCAACGATCCTTCGGGGACAAATCGTAATTCGCTTTACCGTGATTACATGAGGATTAATGCTCCTCGCTCTCCGACTGATGAGAATTAGGATGGGGATGTTAGTTATTACTTTTGAAAGCTTCAAGTAAGATTAATAAATCTACGATTAATAATCTCTAATTTTATAATCCCCGACAATCCCTTCTCAATGTCAGACGTCTTCATTTACAACAGCTAAGACCTGATGGATTTGTAAATTGACGGGAAATATCGTAAGTTCTCGGAATAATGCAATTTTTCGAAATATTGCAAGTTTTCAAACGATGACGAGTTTTTAAAATATTGCAAGTTTTCAAACGATGACGAGTTTTCAGAATATCGCAAGTTTTGAAACATTTTTAGTTTTCAAAATATCGCAAGTCTTGAAACATTTTTAGTTTTCAAAATATCGCAAGTTTTGAAACATTTTTAGTTTTCAAAATATCGCAAGTTTTAAAACATTTTTAGTTTTCAAAATATCGCCAGATTTCGAAATATTGCAAGATTTAAAAATATGGCAGTTTTGTAAAATAAATAAAAACATGTTGCACATTTAAAAGTCGACAAAAAATGGAAAAAATTGATTCAATTAAGTGGTCTTCGGAGACAAATTGCAATTTTCCTGTGATTATACGAGGATTAATGCTCTCTGATTCTTCGACAGCTGAGAAGTGGTGTGGAAATTCAAGGTATGAATTTTGAAAGCTTCCCTTAAGATTGATAAATCTATGATTTATAATCTCAAATTTTATGATCCCTAAATAACCCTCCTCAACGTCATACCTATGTTCATCAAGCAGCTAAAACCTGACGGACTTGAAAATGAACAGAAAATGTTTCAAGTTTTCTGAATTTATATTGCAGATTCAAATTCTGAGCACAATCAAATGTGATTAAACCAACAAAACAAATATTTAGAAGGCCGAAAAAAAGTTTGCCGACCAGTTTTGACATGTCAAGTCAATATTTGTCGCACGGTATCTAATTAATCTAGGAGCAAATTTTCCGCAGCATTATAAACGATCCAAAAGTGCCTAGAAATTTGGAGATTCACTAAATTTTTTTCCTATCAAAAAGTTTTTTATCTGGATGGGAATAATATATTTTTAAATTATAAAAAACAAATATTTAATATTAACGAATAAATATTGATTGGGAGTTACATAACTACATTTTCCTTAATCTTAAAAATCCGTCAATAATGAAAAGAAGTAAAATCCAACTACATATCAGACATGAGACTAAATAAAAACTCTTGTACTTAGGTGCCCACTTACAAATTTTAGTACGGCTGAATGTCAAGATAGAAATTAAAAATTCAATTCTTTGCCATTGAGTTCGATAAATATATATTCGCTCACAAGTTTCCATCCGCACAAAAATACTACTTCTATTTAACCCAGTGTGATAATCGAGGTTTTACGCCCGGTTTTCCCGATTTCACACTTTCTAAAGAAATTTTTGGATCAATACTCATTAGAAAAACTTTTACCCAACGCTTAAGATTTCAGCACTTGCGCCGAACTCATCTTACCACACTCATCCCAAATTTAACTCGTCAGAAAAAGTTTTACCGAACCCATATACAGATATACTATCCCTAAGTAAAAATGAGAAATTTTTATCTGATCAATATTTACAATACAAGTTCCACAACTAAATTCGCTTTGGCTATGAAGAAATCTATAGATGCTGAGGAAAAGGGAGCAAAAAAAAATCGGTCGTAGTTTATCTCGCGGGATTTTGCGAGGTGGGTCCAATGCCCTGGAACGTTTGATCGACGTAGAATCGTTGAATTCGGAGGAGTCTCTTGGTTTCTATACTGCTTGCGAAGGAGAAACGCGAGACACTCGCCAGGGATGGTGAAGAGAAAGATGCTTGTGCTGCTGGTACCACCAGCGATGCTTTCGTGGGGCGAGTTTCGACGAGGTGGGGTCGAGGAGGAACGAGGGAACCGGACTCCTGCCTAAGGCATTGATTTCCTCTCGTCTCTCCATCGACCACGTTCCACGGTGGCCTCTGGGGGTCGTGCCTTGCCCTCCAATCCAAATCCCCACGAGAGGAGACGAGAGCGAAGCTTCTTCGCAAAGGAGAAGCTGAAGAAAGAGACAAGTAGAGAAAAAAACTTTCGTCCAAGAGAGTGAACAGGAGGAAAAGCGACGAGTGCGAGAACGTGTGAGTGGAGACAAGAAGAAGGAGGTGTAGAGAGAGGGAGAGAGAGGCTGAAGAGAACGAAGAACCAGAGCGAGAACCACATCTCATATTTCACGTCGAGGACAGCCAGGATTTTCTTCTCTACCATCTTCGAAGCTCCGTGCCAGGATTACTGGAAGATATCAATCAGACCGGAGGCTTCGACTGCTCACGAAGCTTCGGCGGCTCAATTCTTTCATTTTTATATGTACTCCAAAAATCTCAAAGTATCGGCGAGATCAGTTCGACGATCTTGCTATAAATATGGGTATCGACACGTCATGGTTAAAAAACGAATGGTTTTCGTGAATTTCGATTGATCTTAAAATTCTCGCACTTTTTGATGACAAACAGAGATAGTTAATATGAAAATCGTGGGACGATATCGCGACATAAAGAAACAGAGAAAAAAGGATTTTATCAACGGGTGTTATTGAATATAATGGTTAATATAACAAAGAAAATGTGCATGACTGACAAATTATCGAGAATTCAAGTCACTCTATGAAACCTTCTGTTAGTTCCAGAACTGATTAAATGAACCGTCCAACCGAGTTTTTTAAAAAATGAATCAGTTAAATGTTGGATGATATGTTTGTTAAAAAATAACAGAGTGCACTAACAAAGACCTAGTAATTATTGTTGACACCACCAACTAATGGTATCGAAAACAATTGACGGTACTTTGTTAGGATAACCGATTGATTGATGTCGAAGTAATAAACTGATTGTCGTTAGAACGGCCAAATGATTGTTGTTAAATCGACCAACGAATGGTTTGCAAGACAATTGACGAGTAGAACTTAGAACAACCAAATTATTGTCGTTGATTATCGAATTAAAACAACTGATGATTAATCGCAAAAGCATCTTACGTTGAATTTGGTGACTTAAGATCCAATTTCGTGCTATCTTATCCATCAATATATTTCTGAATGCAAAAATGTTCAACTATGGTCTTATTAAAAATGTTAGCTCACGCTTAGAACAATTGTACTTGGCATTAGCGTGTCATTGATCGTTATCCAAGGTTCATTTATCTCATATACATCGGCAGCCATTTCAGTTATTAATTAACCCCGTAATTTTCAATATATCAATAAGATTTTTGCATACATGTTCACTGTGTTGATTTAGAAAATTACCTGACTACCTTCTATTATATCTCTAGACTCGATGTGCCTATCCGCGAGCTTGTTATCCCTATGAGTCTCCACGGACCGGACCGATTCTCACTGAACATCGCGTGGCCAGTGTATTTACTATTTCCGGTACACGGATAGCCGAGCCTATGTTTCACGATGAAACGTAGTTGCCTTGGGATTTTGCATTCGACATTCTGTGTACATACATACATGTATATCTACACACAAGCTCAATCGACCTCCGGTATTCAGGTGTTCAGCCGTGTACATATCGAGGCCTGTATATATCGAAGTCTCGGGGGTTACAGGTTACCGTTTGTTGTCGTCACGTCTGCTCACCATCGGTTCACTACTACTGTCGACAGCATCGAAACGACACCGTTCGAACGATTTCGAGTTCGCAAAAGAGCGATTCTGCGTGTGATGTACAATCGATCGCCGATACAATCACATATGTTGCTTCATAGATACATTGATAAAAATCCAGCAAATTGGAGCCGGTGAGTGTGAAATTTATTCTGCGTTTGAACCATTTAATGCCTATAATATTGAATTCCACATTGTTCGATTCAACAATGTAACTGACGGTGTTGATTTTTTTCGGTTTTGTTAATCTTGCTATATTACGAAAAATCTCAGGATCGCTGTGTTCGAAAACATATCTCTAGGGCTAGATTTATATGGGGCCTTGGCCATCACCCCCCCCCCCTCCCCTTTCTCGGGGTCTAATTATCAATATAGGGCTATGGGGCGTTTCTCCATAATGATCGGTATGGATTTTTTTGCTGGGGCACACCCCCAGATCTCATCATCCGTATATGGGGTGTGATCAAGACCTGAGACGTGTTTCTCTATGGGTTTCGATATGGGGGACCGCCCCAGTAGTATTGATTCATATGGGCCTTTAGGGGGTCACCTCCTCCCCGGTCTGATTATTCATGTAGGACTATGGGTCGTCCCGCCGTAGTAGTAATTCATAGGGGCTTTATATAGTACTATAAGGAGCAGTAATTCTTAGGGGGTACTTCCCTCCAGCCACGATCTGATTATTCCACCGCCCACTCCCCGATATGATGGGGGGAGAACCGATAGCCCTATATGGGTACGTATTGGGGATACGTACGCGACTTGAAAGGGGGAACCCCCCCGCCCCCCCAGGTCTAGTTACCGATGTGGAGGTTATTCCTTGGAGGCCTTCCCCCTTAAAACCGAATTTCCACCAGACCCTCAAAAGGGGTCTCACCAGCCGTAATACTTGTCATCTTGCGGTCTCACTAAGACCTAAATTTTTCGAAACCTGCCTAAATGCCAGTCAATAAAACCCTGCAAAGGTTTTCCCGTCCTGATTGTTCCGATTCTCTCTACAAATCTGTCTCTACACCTACACAGGTCTTCATTATCATGAGTCCCACTTCAAGCCGCCTTATCCTGCCCCGAACCTAAATTGTTCCTGATTGTTTGAAAACCCTTAACCCTGATTGTTCCAAAACCTCCAAAGGTTATTAAGGCGTGTTTGGCCCGTTTATTGTGAGAATTGGGGAAAACACTGGTACCATTCAGTTATTGAAGTGATTATATATTTACAAGAGTATTGATATCGACTACAACAAAAAGTTAGTATAAACCGTGGTCGTTCCTTATTTAGGTAACGACACGTGTATATATCCAGAATTCCGAGGTTACAGGTTACAGTATATGGTCGTCACGTCTGCTTACCGTCAGGTCACTATTACAATCACCAGCGTCGAATCGACTCTACTCGGACAACACGAAAGAGTGAATCTGTATGCGGTGTATAAGGCGGCCGAGGATACAATCGCACATTGCTAGTTCATCTCTCTTTCTCTTTCGATTTCCATGTGTATATATACCCAATCGGATAGCCGAACATTCGTCCAGTTTTCACTGCTCGTTACGCACCTACATCACAGCTTTACCCGAGTGAATGCCTATGCAACGCCTGGTCAAAATGCAACGGAGTCCGGATTCGTCGGGGGTCAAGGGAATTTGCGGTAGACTAGCCAGCTCGACGCGAATCGAGGCTGCAGCAACGCGTCCACCTCCCGACAAAATGTTTTGCGCTGAACTGATACGCCAACTCTACTCCACACCTCCAGCGAACGCCATCGAAATTCCGATGCTACTGCAAATCGAGTCTCGAATGCATTTCACCTTTTTTCAAAAAAGAAAGGCCTCACCGCTGCAGGGATTATTTTATCACAGTTGGTGTTGCGAACAGGAAGAAAAATGCAGGAAATTCGAAGGCATTTTATTTCTATCAAGAACATTGAATTTATATGATATCTATTTTATTTAATGTCACAAATATTACAGTTGTAGATTTATAGATTTGCTGAAATCTTATTCAAAGCCTTTGTAGAAACATAGTTGGTAATATCCATCAAATTAATAAAGTAGAAGTCCGTTTCGTTAAGTCATTATCTAGTTGATGAGTTAATCGAAAAAGGATGATATAAAATAACCACACGTTTATGATGCCTAATATTTTTTATACGTTAAATGTTAAATTTGAACATCTCAAAATGTTTGCATTTCATAAAACTGAGGTATATTAACCGTCTATATCGCGTGGCCGGAAATTCTATATTTGTAAAGTGCTCAGTTCATCGAAGGAGCAATATACGATAAAAGTTTTCCGAGCCGAGATCGTCTGAAGGGGTATGAGAAGTTGGTCGACAGAGGGATGATTATGATTTGGGGGATGGGAGTGAGGTGAAGCCGATACGCAGACAACGAGGAAGGAGGGGTGGAAGCGAGCGGCAAGAAGGCATCAGCAGAGAAATGGGATACCTCAGAGCTAAGTCGGTTAGGTCCTTAGTGCGTTCGGAATACTCTCGGCTATACCGCAGGGACAAGACGTACGAATAGCGAAGTAATCTCGATCGAGTTGTCCCTCTTCGCATGTAGTGACGATCAGCAACGATGGATAGCTATTAAATTATTAGGGCGTCGATTACATTAAGAATCGTGACAAATCCGATTTTTGCTGACCGTGATCAAGGCCCCCCGAGTACAGCCAAGTAGGAATCTAACGTTTCACGAACAAATCGACGAGAAGAATAAATCTAGGGTGTAGAACTTTGCTCTTGTGACTCTCGTAACAGGCTCGAGTATACTGCGTTACATTAGGGGAATTATGTTCTCCCAAAATGTCGATATCCGCAGATATTTAATCATGAGCACGGCTTGCAGTCATTGGAAGGTATATTGTTAGCCCTGAGGACTATGATGTAGACGTCAATGGCTTTACCTACCTCAATGCGACAAGCAAATAAAACTTGTATCGTCGATGTTCTTTTATTGACACGTTTGCTAATATTTTGTTGTTTTAATTGTCTTGAAGCGCAACAGGCTTCAATGACTGGGTAACAGAGATTTTTTTTTCAAACAGTGCGGGCAAGACGAGAAAAGGCCTAAGGAAGTGCTTGATACCGGGTCAGAGCCATTTTAGGTAAAAGTGCCAAGTGCTTGATCAGGCTCACTCATCGATTCATTTTGAAATCAGATTTGGATCGAGATCTGTTAACCTTAACAGCGGGGGAAAAGGACCTGCGAACAGTGTCTTGTCGGATGACCTCGCTTTGTGATCAGACACACTTCAGGCAGCGGCTTAACGTAGCACCGTTACACTTTGATCAGGCTTGCTAGAACGCGAAGTTTAGTCTCCACCAGATGGAGCCCTCATGACTCTTGCCCGATTGGTTACACTAGTTTTCAACCAGGATTGCGAGACTTGGACTAGGTCCGCACCATATTTCTTGTCTCATCAAATTTCAGTTAGGTATATCACGACGGCTTTCTCGATCAGTTTGCCTAGATTTCAGCAGGATTCAGGAAATACTTCACATGCTCAATTAAAAAGGTATTATAAGAAAAAAGACAAATAATAAGGGTTCAACCTCAAGTGTTATTGCGCTTATGCCTGATCTGTGCTTGTTAAGGTATTGTTACCTTTTACGTGATCCAGTTTGCTAGATTTCGATTGAGTCTAGGTTCATATTTAAGTAGGATTTATGATCGTTTCTCATGCATCATCGACATTGCTATATCTCAGCTAATTCCAGGCCGGATACACTGTCAAAAATATTTAGAAAACTAATATTTGTATTGGAAGTTCCTTTGCAGATACCGTGTATTAAGTTTCGTTTCATATACAGAGATGTGTTGTTAAATTCCAATAATTATATTATAAACACAACTTTTATAAAGTGGTGAATATAGTTGTATATCAATAAATATTGCTATATTAAATTTAATAATCGCGTATCTGCAAAAAAACTGCCAATCCTCTGTATTAATTCTAATACCAAATTTTCAATAGCGTAGGACATTGGAACGTCCTTCTTGATAAGTTTCGCCAGACTTCAGTTGGATTTCAAAAATACTTCACATGCTCCAATGACAAAGGGTAATCAAGAAAAAGACAAACAATAAGAGTGGAATCGCTCGAAGCACACATAATTCGAATTTGAGCTGCATAGGACCTGGCTAACGAGGCGTAAAGAGCCGGCGACAAGGAGAGCACGTGTCTGTGTGAGTTGAAGATTGGGGTGTACCCAGCCCCAAAGTTTAAACAGCTTAGAAGGATGTTGCGGTGGCCCGAGGTCGACGTCAACGTCGAGGCCCGGTGTGGGGCGCCAACTCAGCCGGAAACCTCTAATAGCTCCAAAAGCAGCGCCCACAGTAACCTCTATAGTGCCAACACAACAGGCCAAACGAAAAGCAAAGCGTCAGCGGGAGCAGCACCACTTGCTGAGGACACTTGGTGCTTCTGCCGGTCTTCGTCCCAGGGATGATGGCTCTAACCACTCTCCGAGATCGCGACGCTCGCGACAAATAATTCAGCGATCACACTCTACGTCATAAATTTGAGCCTACCTCGAATACCCGCCCGGCGTAGGCTCCGAAAAAGCCAAGCTAAGAATATTTATAACTTATTTAAAAACGCATCTTATATTCAACCGTCCTTTGGTACGTGTTGGAAATATTTGGAAAAGAAAAGATTATTGGCTTTGTCATTTCAAAACATTTGCTAACTTGTTTTTAACTTATGGATTTCTTTATTTTTGAAAATTTATATGAACATATATAATTTTCAAAAAAAACTAACTTTTTTTTGCCATGACGATTTTTAACTTTCGGATATATTTTTGTGAAAAGATTCCATGTGATATATGATTAATTCCAGGATTATTGATGTTCAGTCTCAGAAAAACTGCTTCAAAAACTGTCGAGTATTTAAGAATTGTTTGAGAATTGCTCCGAAAAATCATAAGTATTTACAAAAATGTCACCAATATATATCAACGTTTATGACGATAATAAAAAATTTGTTAAGTGATTGATTTTTTTCGTACGTTATCAGAACCTTGTTGAGATTATAATTATTCGAAATCCATTATATCAGTATCTTCGATGGCGTCAATCACTTCTATGCACTTTTTCTTGCTGTGAAATACACAAATCCTAATCGAATCAAACTTTCGTTCTGCGGAATTCATTATCGTACGGTTACATTATTTTTAAATTATACATTTGTTTCTCTAAGATAAACTGTAATTTCTTCGAAAATGCTGTCAATCTCACAATCAATTTATTTTTTGACGAAACAAAATAAAAACAAATTCTTCAAAACATATTGAGTGAAATATTGCATATTACTTTCTAACAATTTGTTTTCTTTTTACAAATCTGCCTGGATCAAGTGTAGTAATCACAGCAAGTATATTGATCGATTTTGGTTTCCTTATGGAAGAAGCTTTGTACAAAAAGAATCGAGGATAACGAGAAAGAAACTTGCGAAGTTCTACTTAGCAGCTTTTTTTTTTTATATAGACGTTAAAATTCATGAAAAATCGCATCCACATAAAAAATAGTGATGCAACTGCTTACCGATTATTGCTGAGTAGTGCGGGTTGCATGTATAAAATTTCTAAAAGTACAAATTCTGATAAATTTGAACCATGCGGATTATGACGAAACTGTGTACTAATCATTGCTGAAGCACATCATTAATGTATAAAATTCGAATTCGTTCTATCATGTTTTGATAAAGTTATGGCGACAAGGTGAATTTTTCGAAATTTGCAAAACTCTATAAAATCTGAACCACTTTTTCGATTTCAGTCAAAATCAAATTCAATTGAGAGTACCTTTGAAGTACTTTTCACCAAAATATCGTGATTTTTACGAAAGCTATCGCGCGCACCTCCTTATTTTGAAAGCAATCAAAAGTTACAAAATCAAGTATTCTACATACATTTCGTCAAAAATGTCACTAGTCAAAAGCGGGACACTGCTTCACTTATATGTTAAATTTCGATCCAATTTATCGAACAATTCTTGAATGACATGTGAATAGAATTTCGAAGTCCACACACACACACACACACACACACACACACACACACACACACACACACACACACACACACACACACACACACACACACACACACACACACACACACACACACACACACACACACACACACACACACACACACACACACACACACACACACACACACACACACACACACACACACACACACACACACACACACACACACACACACACACACACACACACACACACACACACACACACACACACACACAATTTTCGTAAACCACTTTTTTCGGTGCTTGGGATGTTTCTGAGTATGCTGACATGAAAGTCGCGTATTTCAAGTTTTGATAGTTGCAGAGAATTTATTTTTCAAAGTGTCATCATCATTCGTCACCCCTGTTGAATTATGGGAGGATCATCGCGAGGGTTGATCACAGTGAGGGCGCGAGGAAGGGCTGCCTGACAGGTCGCAAACATTTGTGGTTCTTTCGCGGCTGCCACGAAAGAAAACCGACACTTTACGGGCTTCGCGCCGTCGAGAGGCGCAGAGACTGCGAGCGGACAGGTTGTGTTTTCTGTGAAAACAGGGGTTGGTTCGTTCGGTGGCTGGTGGGTAGTATTCTGGAGTCCGGTGAGTACAGGGGTTGCGTTTTGGTAACACAATGAACAGTCGAGTACTCGTCACACGCGCGTCACGTAGAAATACAGTTGCTTTGATCGATAACAAAGCCGAACAACACGAGAATCGACGAGAGGTAGACAGAAGAGTCGACGACTCATAAGCTGAAGTTTGCACTTGCTGCGCCATATACAGTCGAATTCACGGGTTGAATATCTGCAATTTCGTCAATTACTCTGATAAAGAAAAATATTATCGGAAAGCTTTAACCGACTGGTGAACTCGTCTCTACTGGGGACGAAGAGAAAGAGGCGACGACTGCTATCGAGTGTTGTCTCAATGATTCCGTTCTGAAGTAGCGAGCGAGTCGGTCTATTTTCATTTTGGCAGACGGTGCCACTTTGTGGACCAGCCACTTGTCGTTCTGTCGTTCTCGTCGTGGTTATAGTTTTCCTCGAGGGTAACTTTCCAAGGGTTATACCATTTTTATAGGTCCTCTAACTAGTTCCAAACTTAGATGAACGAAGTTAGTGGAAGCAATTTACAATTCTTTTCGTTTTTGCCTTTAGGCGCATTATGGGATTTTTGTGGATGTTAATAACTTATATTTATTTTAATACTGATTTGAATGAAATTCCCGACTTTTGAATATAGTCTTTTGGTAAATTTGTTGGAGTCTTACGTCGTTTTCCGAATTGAAAGAATGAAGAAATGAACTTTGTTGTATCTACAGAAGACTGAGTTGCATCTAGATTCCGTCAATAAAGGTTTCTCTATAAAAACAGTTTCTGATTTTGAGGTACATTACGTTTTATCAATTGAATTCAATTTTTATTATCTGCAAACGTATCCATCATTCGAATAGTTATTAATCGAAAATTTAAGGGCACCATCAATAAATTCTTTGAATCAATGAATAAAATAAATTCAACATCGGATAATAAAAGAATGTCTAGTTCTTGTCCAATTGGTTCTCCGGATAAAAAAATAACAAAATATCCGGTTCATTTATTTAACAGATTCATAATTATTTTTTTAAGATACCATTAGATTCTAAGACACGAGAAAGTTTCATAATTATACATTTCGAATTCATATTGAATAAATTTAAAGCTTAGCAATAAATTAACTTTATCAGTAAAAAATTTCAAAAGAACATCATTGTAGTGTTTCAGGCCAGTTAAAAAAAACTAAGTCACCTGAAAAGCGTCATGAGAAGAAAAATGCTGTAGATGATACATCTCTTTAAAATAAAACCACAAATTTAAACCCCACTATGAAAATATCAACTATTTATGATTCTCCAATTTTGTAAACCCATACAGTTAGAATGGCGTGAGGTAAAGTAGAATTCAAATTTGAAAATGCTCTCGACGACAGAGACAAAAAAGACATCGAATACTAAAATTTGTTCACCGGTTTGTTCTGAAAGCTTCAACAAGTGAGAATTTTAACTTCTTACCTTACACTATCCTGTTGCACTGTATGTCTTTACAAAATTGCAATATGATAACGCTTGTTATTTACTTTATGAAAATGGAATATATAATTTTTTTTAACTTATTAATTTTTCAGGTGACTATGTCCCCTAGAGTCTCAAATCAAATTTCCACTTTCGCCCCAATACTTTCGTTGAATCAAGACCCTTCTTCACTATTGACTCGGGTAAAGGTTCTGATACAGTATGGCAAGTAGTATACCAGAAGACGTGGTGCAGCAACAATATTTGCAGAGCTATCGTTCGCGAACAATGTATATATATAGATAGATATACATATACAGTAAAAAGAGAGCAACAGTGAGAATTCCCCCTTCTTGGTGTACGCCGGTGTGCAACGAAGGGGCAGCCCACCTACCCACCTAATAATGATTTTACGTTACGCCACACGCCGGTCCCCGGGGAATCCTACGGGTGTGCCGCACCCTCATCGTTGCACATGGCCCCCCGTGTGCTCTGCACTCGAAAGCTGGTGGTAGTCCACCGAGCCATGCCAGTCTGATTATCATTAGAAGCTCGACCAGAGAGTCCCAGGGACAGCTCTCTCATTTTCTTCCTATCCTATCTCTCTCACTCTCACTATCCAAGCTGTCCTTCGAACTTCGTGCACGCACGCGACACTCCCGCTTCTCATGGGATCCACGAGATTTCGCACCACCGTGAGTGGATGAAGAAGAGTGGAATAAAAATTTGTAGAAATAAAAAAGCAAAATGAAAGGGGCATGCGAAGAGAGAATTTTTTACTCGGGAGAAAGTGATTCTCACTAAATCGAGGGGCGAGGAAAATTGTTTGATTGAATTGTTTTTCTAGCGAGCGACACGTGACTCTTCCATGTATTCCCATCGCCTTCACTGTTATATTTTTAATTGACTATGAAAAAATATTGAAGATAGCCAAGTGAAGAAATTATATCTACAGTATTAAAAATGCAAGTGAATTGTATATACAAAACGATATGAGATTTACAAGTCAGGTATATGAATTCTATATTAATATAGTTTAAATGTAAATTTCAGATTAGTGTATGAATTCTTAGATACTGATATTTAAGAATTACGGTATGTTAGTATTGGATTCTTCATTTTAATATACCAACATTGTATATATTACGTCCCACAATAAAACATAAACTGTATTTATTTACTTAACCGTAATTATATATCAATGATAAAGGACCTAAAAAGTTCCATTGATTAAAGAAAAACGATTTTACTTAGTAGAATGATCAACGTATCGATCTTCTATTGACTGATTTTTTTTCGCAATATTTCCATTTGCATAATATTTAAAATAATAAATAAAGTAAGATGAATAAGTGAAAAAATATAAAATACGAAATGTAATTCAGTAAATCCATTACAAATTCAGTTGCGTGGACGAAATACATTTTTTTTTAAATCTTCATTTTCTATATCATAATAAGTACTTGATTTTTTTCTACAATAAAAAATTCAGGTTGAAATATTTCTCTCAGCGAATCCATTGAAAATTTAATTTATTATACAAAACATTTCTCCCGAAATGATGCAAAAAATTAAATAATTCTATGTAAAATATATTTTTTTAAATGCTGTATTCATCACGAAAAATAAAATTTCAAATGTATAAACATAATTTAACAAGGCCCAAAATTGTTATGTCTATCTATCTCTGATCGTACAACGTCTGCTGGTTCAATTGATAATAAATAAGTCACGACCATGCGAACGATATCCGGCTGACCGCAGGAATAAGAATAAGAAGAAACAAGCCCCAGAAGACGATAGCCGTCAAAGCGACAATCGTCGTCCAGTGCTCGTCGCCCTGTGTAATACGCTCTCGAACCACACGAGTATTAGACGCCAGCTCACAAGGGAGCATCACATTTCACGTACACAAACACACACCCATACAATAGTCCACTAAATTTTTCATCCCCTTGGCTGAATAATGAATTAAATGTTCCGGAGGCCGACCCTCGACGCGGGTGGTAGACCCTCGTGTGTTCCGGGCGTTGGTGGACGATTTCCCGGCGCGGAGAGAGGTCCCATAGGTTGTTAGCGTAGACCAGTCCAAAGCAAACGGAAGAACAGGGCGCCAGCCAAGTGACCATCGCTTTCGCTTTGTATGTCTCTTTTGCTCGATCTCGCTTTTTCGCTTATAGTGGCCACACGTTTGCGAAAGACAGATGAAAGAAAAAGTAGAAAAAAAGACACTGAAAAGATGGAAAAGAGGAATGGGGAGTAAACGATCAAGTCCACAGCAGTTTTGTGAAAGAAAAGCCAGGGTTTGCTTTTGGTAACCCAGAGAATCCTTGCAGGGTGAGAGGAAAGCAGCAACTCTACTGGAGGCGGAAAGTGGACAAGGTGATAATTTGATAAGACATTGGGAGAGCAGAGAGCGTTGCCATGGAGACGATACAAAACCTGGAGAGTGAGTCTCCACCCTCCAATCCAGCCTCCTCATCACTTTCTCTTTGTCTCTCTGAAGGACATCCTCTTTTCCTGTCCTCTCAGTCTCCACATGGTAGAAGCTCCATTCTACGGTGTAACCCTGCTCCATCAAGTCAAGACACCCGAGTGTCAAGTGTCCCACCCTTCGCTCCTTCTTCTGCTTCTTCCGCTTCGCATTTTTCTCTTGGCTTTACTTTGCGGAGGCGGAGATGTGTTACAGCAATACTCTTGTGTACTTGGTTTTTTTACATCTTCCTTCACTTCTTCTGCTGACTCCTTCGATCGCCTTGGGACTGAATATCGAAGACAAACATAAGGCACCTGGAAATCCATCTGGGCCGTCCTTTTTCGAAACCATGGACACTTTAAGACGAGAACCAGCAGATTTTTTTGCAAGAGATTGTAGGCTTTGTTTTTAATTTTCAATTGGAGCCTTTTTTCTAGGGTATTGCAGAATTTGAATCTCGAGGTAATATTTCACAGTATCTAAGAACTTTGATAAATTCTGAGTCAATACATTTTTGATCGAAGAAAGCACGGAAACAATAAAAATTCTAGAGTTTGAGTTTCCATTTTCCAATCTAGCTTTCTTCGCATTTTTATTTTGTCTCCTGGAGAAGGTCCTATTTTTCTTCTCTTCTAGTCTTAATAAAGTCGAAACTCCACGCTTAGTGAAATCCGAATTCGTCAAATTAAGACGTCCGAGTGAAAAAAGTTCAATCTTTTACTCCTTCGTATTTTTCTATTGGCTCCACTTTGCGGAGGAGGTGATGTGTTTCAGAAAACTCTTGGGTACTTTTTTTTTTTTTAATTGAATATCATTGACAAACATGAATAACCCAGCATTTAATCTGGGCTTCCCTTTTCTAAAGCCAATATGACTTTCATATGAAAAGCAGCAGATTTTTTCGCAAGAGGTTATAGGCTTCGTTCTCTATTTTTTCTCAGTCTTTTATACCGATGTATGATATCATTTGAATCATAAAAATTTTACAGATTGTGAGTCAATGCATTTTTGGTAGAATAATGCATTATCAGGATAGCAATAAAAAAAATTATATCATGAGGATCAACTCTCCGATGTAACTTCTCATCATTCTCTTTTTCTGTTTCGGTAAAGACCCCATTTTCATTCGTTCTCAGTCTTCACAAAGTCCTACTTTGTCGAGTTGAGAAACCCGAGTGTCAAAAGTTGAACCTTTCGCCTCTTCATATTTCTCCCCCTGACTCTACTTTACGAGAGCGACGATTTCTTGCAGTAACGCTTTTACGTACTCGTGTTTTTAAGCTACCTATTTACTTCTTCTTTGTTGTTCATCTAGCTGACTATCAAAAGAAAATACACCGCTATGAGAAACTACATCGGGACCGTCAAGACCTGCAGCCAAGAAAATTTGTATACAAGATTTTTCGTAGCAAATTGCTGGTTTCTCTCTCCAATTCCTATTTTTATTCACGTCTCCGATTGAAATCACAAATAAAGAACCCGACAGAGAATTCACATAAAGTCAATCATCAAGATTACTTCCAAGTCTCTACATCCGAATATTATAATCACTTCACTGGTGCTAATTGCTATCAAGGGACCAAAAGAGGGCAGTTAAAAGGGAGGAAAAAATGTATCCCGTCCTTCGATACATCATAGCAGTTTATGAGTGCGGAACGAATTGAGATTTCTCTGCATCCATTCCCACGACTGACAAGGGGCTCGGGATAATTCGTCGGGCAGTAAAAATCTATTTGAAGATTGGTAACGATTGCACTGGCAGCAAAAGGCATATAAGCACTGGGAGCATCATCGTCCCCGCGAGAGAGCAAACAGTCAAGAGAGCCTGGAGTGAGCGAGCCAAGCAGCCGGCTTTCTCCTCTGTACAGATCGTGTCAGGGCGAAGGGCGCATTACGATTATTACCGTAGCGGGGGTTGAGGGCGGGATGAGTAGTAGCTCGTGCCACGCACCAGCCCCTCTGTATTATATGCGCCAAGTAGTAGATTTCTGGCCGATGGTTCCTACTGCGACAGGCACACGCGCCACATGTGTTCACCGTGGCCGGATGAATTCTCGAGCCCGGAGCACTGACTTCGTCCAGACGGTCGACTGCATTATTTATCGTTGTGTATATACACAAGCAGAAAGTCGACCAGGGGTAGGCGAACCTCTGCTAATTGACCCCGCGACTTCTCTCTGTCTTGTCATTCGCTCCCTCTTTATATCTCACGAGTATCAGGGCACCAGATATTTATAGGAATAATGCACTAATGTTAAAGATCGATTTTGTTTCAGATTAAAAATCCGTTAATGGTGACGATACTCAATGAATTACTTGTCATTTAGCAATGAATTCAGTAAAATTGAAACAAGATTCAAGATATTAAAAGCTGTGGCATGTTAATATTGATATTGGTGAAAAATGGTTCTAATAAAGATGACCCCAAAAATTGAACAAACGAAGAGGCACTAATTAGAAGCAGTAATTGAATTCTACGTCGTATTAAAGCAAATATGAAAACAACGAAATTTCATTTTTACCGCTTAATATATTCAACTGTGAAGATTTTTTCGACTCCGCGACTTTGCCCTGTTCTTTTCATTCGCTTTCTTTTTATATCTCACCAGTATCGGCACACTAAATATCCATAGCACTAATGCATTGATGTCAACACTCAATTTTGTTGAGTTGGAAATTCGGAAATGGTGACGATAATCAATGAATTAATTGACGTCTATCAATGAATTCAGTAAAATTGAAGTAAGATTTAGGACATTAAAAACTTGAGACATGTCGATTTTTTATCGATTGAAAATTATTTCAATGAAAATGCCTCCCAACATTAGACAGACAGATTAAAAAGGCGATTTTCAAGAGAGGATTTGTTTCACCCTTTAAACCATTCTATATAGTTGATTTATACTAATTTTGTTTTTCAAAATTTCCGAAAATCACTTCATTTGAGTGCTCTTACACTGGTATAGCTCGTTAAATGCTTTTCTTTCGAAATCGCCAAGTGGTATTCAAAAAATTATTTGCAAAAAACCTAAACCTGGAGAATCCATTAATGCATAAAAAATAACTGACCTGTGTGTATGTACGTGTGCTTCTTCATGTCGCTCTTCTGATGAAAGCGTTTCCCACAAAACTGGCAAGGATAAGGTCTCGTGTCTGAGTGGATGAGTAAATGAGTGCTTAGTGTACTGGATCTCTTGAAGGCTTTGCCGCACTGTTTGCACTCGAAAACCTTCTCAGCGGAGTGAACGGCTCTGTGCTGAGTAAGGCTAATCTCATGACCGAATGTTTTGTTGCACAATTCACAGGCAAAAGGCCTCTTTCCGTTGTGAGATCTCCTCGCGTGTACCTACAACAAAAAATTATCTCTGCTTTCAAACTGAAAAAAAAACCACAACAGCATCGAAGAAGACTGACGACATCCATTGAGGGAGTATGAGCCAGAAAAAAATTAGTTTCAATCGGATGAATTTTTTTTCTTTACATAACTGAATAATTCTAATTAAATATGACCCTTCAGGCAGAAAGTGAAGAACTTTTCCGTCAAGATGATAGTCATGTTTAGCCCATTTGAACGTCAAGCACAGTTCAAAAAAAAACTGCTCATATTATTATCCTCTTTGATATTTTTTCTTCGCAGCATCATTCTACACCACTCGGGCAGAGGGTTTTTTTCATAAATGAAATTGTTAAAGTTATATGACTGCAAGTGTTAACATTATTATTTAATTCTGTAAATCAGTTGACAACTTTGCGTCAAAGATCTCAAGAAATAATTCTCGCGTTGACCTGGTATAAAATGACATTCTAAACAACATAAGACATCACAGGAAGCAATCTCATTGAAATTATTGATAACTTATATGAAATTAAAAATTATTTAATGTCCTACTCATACCATACTTGAAACACTAACAGTTTCGATTACGAGTTAACAATTCAACAAAAACATAAAAATAAAAATTACAGGCTGACGGAATCCGGTCGAATTTTTATTCCAGTGGACAAAGAATCCGTTAGTTTTAAGTGTAAAATGGACACAAACGCACTACTTTGCTGAAATTTCATCCGATGGATATTTGTATTAGTGCTTGAAAATTATCAGTCAATTCGAAAATAAATACATCCTATTAAAGATCATTCTTTCCTGGCTCAACCACCTTAACATCATACGGAGGATACTTTACCTCGAGGCCGTGTGGAGTACTGAACATCTTGTCGCACTTGACGCAGCTATAGACGTCGCCAAGTGGATGCGGATGATGAAGACCGTGCGTCGTGTGCGCTGAGTGAAGACCGGGATGAGCATGATGAACTCCTCGAAGAAGTGGGTGAAGATGAGGTGGTAGCAGGTGATGAGGGAGCAATTGAGGATGAAGGTACGTTAGGGGATGATGAGGATGAGGAGGAAGGAGTCCCGCTGCACCCTGGAGATGAAGCGGAGGGTAGAGTATCGTTGAGGAGGCAGCTGAAGGATGATGAGCAGTTGGTCCACCTTGCACCGAAGTGGGAGGTGCATCGCGACCAGGCGAGTCGTTCTGTTGATGGTGATGATGATGTGCCGAAGGTGGATCAGGCCTCAAAAGTGCCGAGACGCTGAAACTGTCGCCAGATCTTCTCGTCGGTGGATGGAGACTTGGTGGAGTTCCTCTCGTTATGGAAATCGGTGAAGGCGTTGAATTTGAACGTGGTGGACTAGAAGTACTGGCCTCGCGTTCGTCCTCATCGCCGACTTCCTCAACATCAACATCAACCTCCTCCTCAACGTCCACATCGATTTCCGTGTCCCGATTTCCCGAAGACGTTGGAGGTGACTCCGGACATAAGGAGTGCGAAGAGGGGGAAGGACTCCTCGTCGATGGGGAACCAACCAGGCGACCCACTCCGAAGGACAGACGATCTGTAAAAATCCAAATCAAGTGATATGGACATCGAAACTGGCTATATAAGAGAAGTCACGTATCAAGGATCCGACCCTTGGAGGAGGGAAAGAAAAGGGAGTTGAGAGTTTCGGGATAGTCTCACGGTGTAATAAATACCAGGAAAATTACGAGCTCTCTCTCTGGAAACGGGAGGGCACAGCAGTAGTCGGAAGATAGAATCCGGTAATGGGGAGTCGATTGAGAAGGAGTGAGGGATAGCTCGATATATCAAAGTAGCGGGTCCGTGATTCGAGTATAGCTACCAGGATCGATTGATAAATCGGGAGTGGTGCTACTGTATGTCTCGCAAGCGTCTATTGCGCACAGGGGGGAGAAGGGTCGCGTTGGAGCACTAGGAATTCGCTTCTGGTGAACTATTGGGGATGGATACGATTCCTGCACAGTCGAATGGTGTATGCGCGTTCGGGTTTCGTGCGGAATGTCATATTATCTTGATGTATTGTTGAAATAGTGACGTGAACTGAATTTTATTTTTATATTCAGTATTTGATCACCTGAAAAGTTCAAAAACAACTGTGCAGACTTATTTCACTCGTTGAAACAATTTTTCAAAGTTTGAAAAGTGCTTCCTATTTTTTTAAATCTTTAATATTGTTAAGGTGCATCTGCATCAGAGATGGATTAATAAATCAGGAGTAGTGTGTCTCGAATGCGTATTGAATCCCAGACGACTACCTTAACTAGTCTCTAATCCTCTCCAAAGTTCAAAAACAACTTCGGGGATTGTTTTTACTTGGTAAAACAATTGTTTAAGATCAAAAAGTATTCCATAGTCTTTCAAATACTACAACATTGTTCAGAATACAACGTTGCTCAGAATACAACATTCTTCGGAATACAACATTGTTTAGAATACAACTTTCATCAGAAAACAACATTGTTCAGAATACAACCGTGTTTGGAATACAACTTTCATCAGAAAACAACATTGTTCAGAATACAACATTGTTCAGAATACAACATTGTTCAGAATACAACATTGTTCAGAATACAACATTGTTCAGAATACAACATTGTTCAGAATACAACATTGTTCAGAATACAACATTGTTCAGAATACAACATTGTTCAGAATACAACATTGTTCAGAATACAACATTGTTCAGAATACAACATTGTTCAGAATACAACATTGTTCAGAATACAACATTGTTCAGAATACAACATTGTTCAGAATACAACATTGTTCAGAATACAACATTGTTCAGAATACAACATTGTTCAGAATACAACATTGTTCAGAATACAACATTGTTCAGAATACAACATTGTTCAGAATACAACATTGTTCAGAATACAACATTGTTCAGAATACAACATTGTTCAGAATACAACATTGTTCAGAATACAACATTGTTCAGAATACAACATTGTTCAGAATACAACATTGTTCAGAATACAACATTGTTCAGAATACAACATTGTTCAGAATACAACATTGTTCAGAATACAACATTGTTCAGAATACAATATTGTTCAGAATCCATCATCGCATCAGAATCAGAGATGGATTAATAAATTGGGAGAAGTACGTCTCGCACGCGTCTTTTGGAAAATAGAGGGAGAACGGTCGCGTAGGGACACTAGGAATTCTCTGCTGGTGACCTTTCGGGGCTGTATACGATCCCTACATAGTCAAACCTTGAATGCGCTTTCGGGGTTTAGACGGTATAATATCGTGGTAGGCAGCAGCCGTCTGGTGAAATTATTATCGAGACTCGCTTTTCACTCGCCCCCTTCACCTCGCATACTTATTGTATATCATATTTATAATCCGTGTGGGCGAGACGGGGGCACGTGCCGTAGAGTATATTATAACGCCGAGTGGCTAATCGGGTTTAAAGCCTACCGAGAAACTTTTGCCTTTCCCTTGACTGGAGGCGAGACTACCAGCAGCATTGATGTCACGGGATGATTTGTCGATCTTTGTACTGCGGTTACTAAGCTTCACGAGGCTTTTCCGGCAACAATCAAATAACGATCTTAGATTAATCAGATTCTAATCGAAATTGACGTACAATTCGTAGGATTTAATCATAAATGAAAACACTTCTTGATTCAATACTTGGAGTGCACTTTTATCGCTGTACGTCATACTAATTTAGAAACGATACTTTGTATTGTATAATTATCATAAAGTGTAACCGATTGATAATACAATATTTTTCTAAAGTAGCATTTACAAAAAATTATCTATTTATTGGCGTGAGCACTTCAGGGTCGTAAATATAAAGGTGATGAGGATTCAAATGAAACGTCTTGGCATCTTTTACCCTTAAATGATTTCTTTGACAGTTGTGACGATCATGAATGCCAATCCAGGGACTTTGAATTGTAATTATTTAAATGACATTTTTAAATGGCTTAGCATTCAAATGGCAAGTCAAGGGCCTATTGGCTATACCCTGTGGCCGTATTTTCAAAAACTTTGACATAGTGACGACCGTGGTCGCTACGTTTGGTATTTTGGATACCTGCTATTTAAATGACATTAATAATTAACTGCCAACTCAGATTTTGTGACTTTAAATGCGGCCCAATCGGCTAGATGCTTTGACAACTCCTACTTTGGATGGATATCTTCAATCCCTCCAAAGACAATGGAAATCATAACTGCTAATTTTGATATTATGGATACCTGTTGCCCAAATAATATTAGTAATTCACTCAAAACTCAGATTTTGTAACTCTAAGGACTGTCCAAATGGCTGAACACTTTGGCATCTCCTTCCTTGCATCTAGATCTCTAATTCCTCTGACGACAATAAAAATTATGACTGCCCAGTTTCATATTATGGATTCCTTTTATCCAAATAACATCAGTAATTAATTGTGAACTTAGATTTTGTAACTTTGAGGTCCAATTAGCTAAATGCTCAGGCTTCTCCTGATCCAGATCAATGTCCAGATTCTGCCCCAACACTGCATTTCGGTCTTTCGTAGTAGATTGTCCCTACGACAAATGGTTCGTGATGACATTATCGGATAAAAGCGACGCAGACTGCTGGTCATGTCGACCAGCTCACGGGCGGAAGTACGATTGCACCAGATGCTGCATTGGGTGCAAAATGAGGGGGGAGAAATAATCGTATAGGAAGCGAGAAGAACTGCTTACGCAAATGCCACGTCTGGTAGATGCTGTTGGAATGCGGTAAAAAGGAGTCGAGTGGTGAAAGGGAAGAAAAAGCTCATCGTCTGCGTCGACGTCGTCGAGCGTCAGGCGCAGATGGTGCTGGAGAATCTCCCGAGCACTGTCTCTCGCAAGTTCTCTTGGTCCGGGTTCTCTGCGCCGGATTTCGCCCAGATTCTGCCATGTTTTTCTGCTCTCAACACTCAACCTTCGTCTATCGATTCGCGCGGCCGACGAAAAAGCTTCATGAAAATTCTAGAAAAAAAGAACTAACGAAACCTGGAGGCCTGGAAAAGTCACAACGATGACGAGGACAACGCGTGGATGCTGATTACAACGTTAATGACTGCGGTGGTGATAGTGGCGTCGAGACTCGGAGGGATTAATAGAGGAAGGCCAAGAGGGGGAACAATTAGATCGAGTTAACGGGCAACTTTAATCCTCTGTCGTCCGTCAGTCGTTTACTGCGTAGCGATCTGCTGCAAGCTATTAAAGCCCTGTTATACACTTAAAGTTTCTCTCCCTCTGCTCCTTTTTTCAATCCTCTTGTCTTCTCTAGCCGAGTCACTTTCAGTGCGATCGTTTATATTCCTAGTTTTTCTTTTTTTTTTTTCAAGATTCGTCGTTGTAATTATAATTAGTATCACGTTTGTTCTTAAGATTTTGTATTTGGTGTCTCCGGTCTTTTGTTAATATTGTGCTATCGGAGTTTCACTAATCGAACAAGATTATTTATGAATTCATTTTTAAGCGTCGAATATATTTTTATAATAATTTGTTATAATGTATTTCAAAAGATATCTACATATTCCAAAAAATATATTTTCCTATCCATTTTTCTTCCTCATAGAGGAATCTTTGTTCTCATGGAATCTTTATTTTTCGAGATTTTCATGTGACGATACTCATAATTTGCTAAAACGTCAGAAAAAGTGATTTAGAAAAAATGTATGTATATGCGTGTATGTTTAGAAAAAATGTACGTTTATGCGTGTGTGTGGCCAGCATATAAAATGCAAACGTGGATACTTAGAGAATGGATTTATCAATCGAGCTAAAGTGTTGCACACACGTGGCGCAGATAATCCCCTTTATTTATGATAATTTTTTTTTTTAACTTAAACATAACGTTTTTACAATTCAATTTTGAATTTTTATAAAAATGTCAGCAGTTTCTGTAGCTTCCGCAAATTTGTAGTTGTCGAGCTCAATGACTTTTCACAAATGAACCCATGCTTAAGCAAGATTCGTATCGGATTTGGGAAAAATCTATAGATAGGTTTCGTTTTTATGGGATTCCAAACTTTTCGAAAAATTCGCGTTTTGTGCTAACTCACGTAAAATAGTTATTGATTTTATGGCAGTTTGAATATTTTTATAAATATATATTTTGCTATATCTCATGGGAAATGTTATGAAACAAGGATGCAAACTTGAATCTTGCTTTCACATCATTTTTTATTTCTTATAAAACTCTCGCTGTGAGGAAGGCAAAATCGACTGACATACTTTCTCGCAGAGGTATCTTCCCAAAATGCGGAGAGTAATGAGAAAGCAATGGGCAAGATTCAAAATTGCACTCGTTTTATAGTAAATTCTTGCACAATAAATTACATATTTGAAAAACATATCATAAATTACACATTTTCACGTACTTTTTTCGATTTATTTTTTGTGTCTGGATGGAAGATTCTATTGTATCTTCCAGGACGAGTTAATTGCACTTTCATAAAGACGAGAATTCGAGTGGCTAATCCAGCGGAATTAGAGAGTAGAATCAGTCCAACCCGTTGGTCACCAATCAATGATGTCGTCGCGGTGTCGGAGTTGAGGGCGAGAAAACAAAAAGAGCGGCAGGGCGAGGGGGCGTTCCGGGGTCACGACGACGACACTATGACCATGTTAGCTATAGTATACATGCTTTGTCGGGTTGTGGTCACGTGCGAGAGGTGCTGTGGGTACGCGGCCTCGTATGTGGGAGCGTTTAACATGACAAGACGTTACTAATTCAGGGTAGGTGCACTCGTCGACAACTACGACGACGGCGACGACGTCGACGACGATGTAGTACTTGCGGACTAGCGCGCGCGCTAGAGATGAGAGTACAAAGAGACCGCGCGCGGGAGCATCCGACCGACCGAATCCCTGTGTTGCGCCTCTAATCTGCTCCAATTGGGGTGACGGCAAGCGGTGACCGCGGGGGAGGTAGCAAAGGAGAAAGAGACCGAAGACAGAAACGAGCCTCTCGCGGCGACTCTCTCGTGTACATACAAAAGATAAATAGAGAGAAACGCGACGTTAAGAGGGAGAGAGAGATGCACAATATGGTACGGACACGCTATGACGCGTGCTACCATTTATCCCAATCATCGGACACAACCGGTTGTAACGTACTTAATGATTGATAAAGAAAAAAAAATATAAAAGGAAAAAAGGAGTCAGCGTAATCCGGGTCCAGAATAGGAAGCGGACTTGGAAACGTTGTGGACTATATTTTCAGCGCTAACGACTTAATCCTTAAGGAGGATCAATACACCGAACGAAAAGATTTTATTGATTCACGGCAATTTTCGCCAATGGAAAAAAATACTTTAGTTGCAATACTATTCTTTCATCGAATGATCTCGAACTCAATGGGAAGTAGTGACATTGAATCAAAGAAGTCATCTCGGTTCTTTTCATTAATTCTACTGAAGGGACAGCGGCACTTCCGTCAAATCAGCTCAGAATTTTGAGACCTATTTTTTCCTATTACTCGCCAGATAAAGCTCAAGTATGGCAGGAATACGATAAAGTACAGGCTCTTTGTAACTGAAAGTCGCTGTTCGGGAGAACCGGAAAACGAAAAAGTGAGGTTAGCTGCAAGAGAGACAGCCCTATGTGGGTTCAACATTGACCTGTAAAATCCCCCCCCCCCCCCCTTCTGCCATCAAATGTATCTTTTCAATGAATCGAGGAGACCGTTTCTTTGAATCAATGAAAACTTCCCTTTAAAGCAATCAAATTATTTCTTTATTATATGCTCATTAAGTAAAAATGCTCTGTAAGTGTTACTTGACAGACAATGAATGGTTCTCTTTGAAATTTAAGTGTACTATTTTATTGAAGTCGAAGAAACATTTCGTCGAAATCAATGAAAACAGAATCGATCCCATTGGTGTCAATAAAGTCTGTTTTCTCGGTGCAAAACATTTTGTGGTCTTAGGTTTGTGTTAAGGTGAAGTGGTACAATTTGTTACCGTTATGTGTTTAAGGCTTTTTTTAGCTGTAATTTGCTATAGACTCCGTTTGTATTGCTAAGAGTTGTATACTAAATATCAAAACAGCGAAAAAATTGTATGTTTCACAAATCTTTTTTTGAAATGTTATTACGTTTACATGATTTTTTATGCAGCGATATAGTTTTATAGAATGGAATGGACGCATTAAGAAAAAATGGACAGAAGAAATCATCGTCATCCGGGTCCAGTATTGGGAGCGGGCTTCGAACCATTGTGGACTATATTTTCATCGCTAAGGGCTTATAATCTTTAAGGGGGGTCAACACAACAAGTCGTGGAAACTGGGCATTAGGTTTTTGACAATTGCTGTCAAGTTTTGTTTGAGGTAGTCCAATTCGGTACCAATTTATGTGTAAGGCTTTTTCTAACCTATAATTGGACTAATATAAGCTTCGATTTTATTGCTAAGAGATTTATTTAAAATATCAATTTAGTACAAAAATAGCTTTCTTGAAAAAATCAATATTTTTGTTATTGTAACAGTTATATGCTCTTTCATTCAGGGCCATCCATTTATAAAATGAAATGGATGCATAAAGTTATCTAAGTTTTTATAATTTTTGACAAATAATTTCTAAAATCTTCGTGTTTTCAAAAGTATCAAAAAAGCTACTTTCGCACTTCAAGGATCTAATAAATCCAATGTTTCAGAAGCGTTAGATAATTTATTTCAGGTTCTATTTTGCAAAAAATATAAATTTACGAACTGTGACTGTCTAAGAATAAAATAATTGTATAAAGAAGGAAAATCAAAATAATGCGCATTATTACCTGCATTATTCTTGCGATGGGGTGGAAGCGTCGTGATGTCGTTGCCATTTCCAAAAGGTGCCCAGAGTCTGGGGAACATCAGTCGCACGTTGCATCCGTCTGAAACATCGTGAAGTGACTTCATTTTATTTTTTTCGTTTTTCCTCATCGTGGCTCCTTGCGTCTCTCTATTTCAGCCATTGGGAGTCAAGGGCGGGACGTACATCTTAAGCATCGTGGAGATATAGTGTGAAGATGAGACAGAGGAGAGAAAAAAAAGGGAATTTCGTATTCACCTTGCGTAGGAGAGATCAACCCCTCGACAAGAGCGTCTTTATTAGAAAGGAACCGGGTAGGCCCGCTATTTATCAACCAACGTCTCGCACCATTACTGACGTACGTTCTTCGCGTTTTTTTAGCTCTGGGAATTCGACGAAAAAAAACAATAGTAGTATGCAACAGTTTTATAAACATTTCGTAGAAGACAATTTCAAAAATAATAATAATCATACATAAGTCAACGGATTGTGATGGTAATAATAATTGCTAATTTTTTTATTCGTGATAGAATTTGTACATTGATGATAAAATTATTACAATGAGGCTTTATTATGATAAAATTCATGACCAAGGAATCTTGAACATGACCATTGTTTTTTTTTCTCGTTACAAAAATCCACGGAAAAAAAAACAATTGTTCAATTTAATACTTTTAGTGTGAGCGAATGATATTACTTTTATATTTTAAGCAAATTGTTACAGTACAATTGTGCCTTTTTTCTGGTAATAATAACTCAATTATGTTAATTTTTTTAGAGAATGATACTAATATGACACATAAATTATATTTCTGCTGTTACAAAGTTCGAGTACTACTTGAATCAGCGTTATCACAACCGCGCTATTTGACCTCAAGTTGAATCCACTTCGAGGACATGCATTGAAGTTTCGTGATAACGTTGCGGCAAAGAAGCTGAAGTGAACACAAAATGAAACTAAAAATATCGGAGTGAAGAGAATTTGAAAAAACGGACCATTCGGGTAATCTCCACGATACGATATATATGAAATCGCACGAGAATCCTGAAAAATAAATCTACGGTAACATTATTTTTTTGTACAGCATAATTTCGTCAATGAAAATAATGATAACAATAACAATAAACAAGAAAGGAAATTCATGCCACAATCATTTTTAGGGATTTTTTATGACGATAGTAGATCGATAACGAAAACTAAATAACGCAACTTCCAAAGTGAATTTTCTTCTTTCTGAAATTACGCTCGATTGCCTTCTGAATCAGCAGTTGCGCTGTTTAACCTAATGTAAAATTCAATTCAAGAACTTTTCTATTTATGTCTCGTGATAACATTACGACCAAGAAGTTGGAAAATAAAAATGGAGTTGAGAGTATCGAAGAGGAGAGAACGTGTGAGAAAAAAAATAGGTAATCCCGGCAACAGAAACATCGGATAATCTCGGCGATAGGATGTACAGAAAACCGCACGAAGCGGCGCGCATCGCCAACGCAGTGTATACGCTCAGATTAGCTGTTAACGTTGCAACGAGAGAGTGCGCGTCGAGCGGCTCGCCTGCCAGCGCAAAGCTATCTGCCGGACGGATTATCGAGGGAATAAATCATATATTTTCCTATATAGCGGCTACGCGAGGCGAGAGGTGTATGAGGAGGATCGCGACGGTGATAACGAGAGTACGATGCGTTCAACGACACAACTACGACGACAACCAGTCGATGAGATGGGCCATGTGGTATGTTTGTCGTCAGCTGGCATCGGGAGCATCACCGCAGCTGTACAGGGCCTATATACCTATATCTTCATAGGTATATATAGGTGAGGACTATACATATAGGTGCGTATAGATGACACAGGTATACGAATTCGTGCTGAGAGACATTGTGTCTTTTTCTGTCGCTTATCCCTTGCAACGCGAGCGCAAGCTTTTTGTGTACGTATCGCTTACCCTCGTCGCTATCGCTGCTGAGGATCGTAAATCTATAAACTGTAAATCCAGCGTGATTTCTGCTGCAAGAGAGTGAAAGAGAGGGCCGAGGGGAGGGGAGAACAAAGATTAAGGAAAAGCAAGCGATATGACTCACTTTTGATCGGGGATTTTTTTTCTTCTTATTGTTTTTCGGCGGGCAGGAAATGAGCTTCGGGAATTGACGACGTAGTAGGTTTGATTCATCTTTGCGCGATGTTAAGGGGAAACACCACTCTAGAATTTTGGAAAATATGATTTTTTTTGCTTAAATACTGCTTTAGGTTCATCAAAACAATATGCAATTGGTGCTACAGTGAAAAAATGTTGAAACGTTCAATTTTTCACTTTCCTCCACATCTCGGTGCACGCGCTCACAATTAGTGGGATCATAAAAATTTAAACGCGGTTTTCTTGAAACCACTTTTTTTTCAAACTGGAAGGCCGAATTATTCGAACACCGTTCCATTGATATGTTTGAAATTTCAACAGAAGCTTCGAAATTTGATTTTCTATAGAAGTACGTAGCTGTTTTTTTATTTAGTGTAAACTTTTTTTTATGAACAATTTACTGCTGTTTTTTTTTTTGCGGGAAATCGTTTTTTCATAAAGAAAAGGGTATTTACAGAGTTTGTTTTAAAAAACTTCCACTAGATAGATAATTAGAGATCGCTGACGATCTTAGTTTTTCAAAATCAATCTTTATTCTTTAATAATTGCGTAAAAGTTACGACCTGTTCTCATGGATATTCCATTGTTGAGTTTTAATTTATAGCCATTTTTTGCTTCCCATACTTCTTATAGTTTTTTTTTAATAAAAAAATTGTTTTAGTTCGACTAAAACTTTCTTTGAAAAATAAAACAATAAAAAAATTACGACCTTTGGGCTCTTCTAGGTAAATGTAACCCCTTAATCTTTAGCCTACAACGGTTTAAATATTATAACTCTAATGTGGACAATGTAAATCTTAACCATATGACTACATGTTTTGTACATTTCAGGAATGGTTTTTTAAAATAGGAAACAATTCTTTGACGCCTTGTTGATTTGATTAGAAACGTATCTTGCTAGAAAAATAATGTATCTACACATTAACAATTTAGAAAATGTTCACTATTCCAATATTTTTAAATGTGCCACATTGTGAATGAAATTGTCGTCGATTTTTTGCAGAAATTGTTCGTTTTTTATTTAAGAGATTTAAAAACTATGCTCAATGATTTTTGTTGATTTTCTTAGGCACAAGATCTCATTTTCATTCGAAAACCCGTTTTGTCTGCACATCCTTAAGCAAAGTAATCTTATCGCCTCTCGTCTCGGGATGCAGGAACAACAATAAAGCAATCTGTCATAAGTTCTTGAAAATAATTTGGTGATAAATGTCGTGATAAGAGGAAAGCCTCGAAATTTTTTTTTTTCATCAATGTGATGATGCATCAATTCGGCAGAAGAAGGCAATGAGAATCAATATCGTGAATTATTGCCCCCATGGACAGAAGATGAATACATCTAAGATATATCGAAAAACATATCCCGAATATACGACATACACCTTGTCCAAAAAATATTGTAACTGATATATATTATGGGATATTTATGAGATATATGCGAGTAACAATATATCTGAAATACATCTAAAATAGATGAAAAATATATTTTTGTTATATTATCGTCCCAAATGTTCTATATGCTAGATATATTTTGTAAATATTCATTTTTTATGGGGAAGGTTGCAAGCTGAGAAAGAGAAAAAAACACTCTAAGACCCAAGTGTACTATTTCCTATCTTTTACACTATGGCGCTTTTTACACACATTCAAGCTTGTTGCTCATCCATGGTAACGATACGTAAATGGAACACGCTCCAAAGTTTGTAAAAAGGCGTCGTAATGTAAAGGATCGACAATAACACACTTGCAACACGCTTGGTTTTTAGAGTGAACACAGCAAGTAAGTCCGCCATAATTTGCTAAAAATTATTCGTCGATAAGAGTCGAGATAAGAGTAAACGCCTCATAGATTGTTTTTTATCGATGTGCATTAATTTCGGAGGGAAAGGCGGTAAAAATCTATATCGTAAATTGTAGATTCGAAGTTGATAAGGATTAATAAAAAAGCATTCACATGTAAAAATCGCCCTTCGTATCGGAATACAAGAAAAAAAATCTGTTATAATTTGCTGAAAGAGATTTGGTGATAAGATTGATATAACAGAAATATCCGGTAATTTTTTATCATCAAAATGTCAGTGCCTTTATTCGGCAGACGAGGCCGGTGATAATCTATATATACACACTCAGGGCAAAATTTGGTAATTTTGAAAATAATATAGTTGGACTGACGATAATCTAACTATAAACTATAATTCCCAGGAGGAACGTCTATATTTTATGGTTATAGCAAATATAAGAAAATAGTTGGATCAACCACTAATATAATTCACAGAAGGAACGGCTATATTTTATCGTTATAGCGAATATAATTATAGTAGCAATTATTAAAATGATGATAGTTACAAAAACTATTCTAATAGTTTCAAATATGCCGTTTTGTTGCATATACGATTTCAACGTTGGTTTCCAATAACCTTGCAAGTATCGTTTATTGAACCGTATTATCATCGCTTCAACCGAAAAACATTGCAAGCCTTCCTATATTCTTTTTACCATATGAAAGCGTTAAATAAACGATATGCTTTTTTCTCAGTGCACCGTTACAGATATTTGCGAATTTCACTGAGAGAAAATTTTTGTACTAGTAACTATAAAGTTACAACTTTTGTTTTAGTTCGCATAAATAATTTTTTTTCGTTGCCTCAACTATCGAATGGTTATCGTAACTACCAAATATTTACCATGACTATTTCCATAGCTGATGTAACTATGAATGTAGTTGCATGGACTAAAAATTTATAGTTGCCACTTTATAGTTGACTGTACGATCACGATTTCTCTAAGTATACACTACCGGAAATGCCATTTATCAAGGCATGCATTAAATTCAACGAGGGAGTATTGTGGAATTACGATGTTTTATATTGAATTTCCCAATTTCCATATTATGTCGTAGAAAGGAATGGACTGTTAAATTGCATGAACCCTATTCATACGGAGGTAAGGGAAACGAATAGAAACAAATAACACGTCGAGCAAGGTGGAAGTAATCTCACTAACAGTGTAAGCACGAAGACTAAAAAGGTGGAACGGATAAAAAGTTCCTGCGTCAATATTCCGTTTTATCTCAAGGTACTTAAAAAAACTAGCATCATCGTCTGAAAATAATTTCGTGATACGTGTCAAGCTGAGGGAAATATCCTTGAGAATATTTTTGCTATCAACATGACAATCTATCAAAACGCCGATAAAAAAATTGCGAATCTAAATTATCATTCATTAACTAATACCTTCAATTCAGCACACTAGTAGAGTTGTAGAAACACGAATTTCCATCTTCGATTCATTTATTATAACAGAATGCCGTCAAAAGTAATATTTCACCAAATGTACGTAAAAGTCCTTACGAAGAAAAGAAAGGTAAAATGGAAGAAAAGGGCCCGCACAATAATTTCCGTTTATCTCAACGTATTCAAAAATAAATCTAGCATAATGGTCTGCAAATAATTTGGTGATGAGTATCGAGATAACAGAAAAATCATGAGATTTTTTTTTTCTCATCGACATGATGACGTATTAATCTGCCAGAAGGAGCCGGTAAGAGACTATATCATGAATTATAGGTACTAAAGTGAGAGAAAGAGAGAGACAGAGACAGAGAACCTCCCACGCAGAAACGATCGCCTGCCATTCACCTGGCAATTATCGCGCTTAAACCGTTTAGGCGGTCTCCGACAAGCGGTACAGGGTTGATATTATTGCGTCAGGCTGTTAGCTCGATTAGCGGATGGGTATTAGTAGCAGGAAGGGGGTTGGGGTGGGGGACTCTGCCGTAGGTGTATATATACAGCAGGACGGGTGAGGATCGTCTAATACTCCATCCATCCCCTTCACCTGTTGAGCGGTATTAAGCCCGCGCTCTCCTGGCCAGCCCTATACGCACCTGCACGCAAGCTTATTCCTCTATATCTCACCCCCTTCGCACCCTCTGACGGCTCAGAGTCTCGCACTACAAACCCCGTTGGACTAGTCGCCAGATCCCACTATTCCATTACTACTCACTCTATTCTACTGTGGCAAACATCAGCGATAAGCTCACGGGGATTCAACACGCAACGCTTTATTATATTAACCCTTTGACCCTTTGGTAATGTGCGGTAACCACTTGAAAGACTATTTTATCTTTTGCGCCATTTCAGTTACATTATAGGAATGTTTATTGATTGAACGAGTGTTACAGAGTTGCAGAAAAACAAGAATTTATTTGATGATAAAAATGAATGAGTTAACTTCGGCAATGAGAAAACAGAAAATATCGCACCAAATGAGATGGTTTAATGAAAAGTTAGGGAATTGGGGAACAAAATTGTAAATCGAAAGACTGTGATTTTCGTTGTAGAGATTTGATCTTTACCAACACCGATACAAAGAATTGGTAATACCAACTGAATCTGCCATTACGGGTGGCGAAACAAATATTTGGTTGATTGGAAGAAATATTAGTTCCAATCAACCAAAGATTTCTTTCGATACGCTTTCAAACGAAATATTTGGTTGATTAAAACGAATATTTCTTCCAATCAACCAAATATTTGTTTCGCCATCCGTCACCGCAGATTCGGTTGGTCTTACCAACTCTTTTTATCGGTGAAGTAATATGCATTACTATTCTAAAAAAAATAAGGTCAACACAGTTTTATCGATAATTAAATTACCGAATCAAAAAATAAACATTATTTTGTATAAATCTAATATCGGAAATAAAGAGTTTACTATAAAAAATCATGTCCAACTTCAAATGTTAATAAAAACATTGTGATAATTAAAAGAAGAAAAATTACGAAACATAAGCTGAAACATGTTGTGACTCTCGCCTACTCGACGTAGGGTCAGTAGATTTGCAATAGAAGTCGGTGTAATATTATTCCGTTGCTGCCACTATTCACTCTATTCGAATGTGGGAAATATCAACAAATAAGCTCGGACGGATTTCACACGCGACGCTTTACGTTATTAAACCCTTGACGCTTTAGAAATGTGCAGTAACGTGTAAGCGCCACTTTTTTTTTATCATGCAAAAGAAAATTTTATAGAATGTTATTACATATATTTATACAAGAGTTTGAGCAATCTCTCTATTGATTTTGAAAAATTAAGTGATCAAGTTGGAATAATCTAAACCTTTGTCAGTGTAAATATAGACATGATAAGTAAATTTATCTAAATCTAGAGTAGATTAATATTTTGAAGTCTTCTGGATTAATAAAACTTTCAATTTAAGAGTCCATTTTTCTTAAATCCAGATCCAAATTAAAAAATGACAAATAAAGGTTCGTATAAACCAATTTTAGGTTAATTTTTTTTAAATTCTTGTGATCGACACCTTATTAAACCAGTAATAATTAACTAGAAACTAGACATTTATCACCCGTGTAGAGAGCTGAGATGTTGTTCAATAGGCCTCTAGTAGACTAATGCGCTTTTTGCAAGTTTTAGACTCAATTTAGACCAGCTTGCAACCCTCTGAATTGAGAATTCCATTTAGAATCACTTTTATGAAACTAGCCCAACGGTAGCATAATGATCGCACAGAAGTAACTCCTGTTACAGGTTATAAAAATTTCGACTCCAACTCGATCCGTTAGGGCATTTTATATTCACCCGGAAGTCATAAATCAAATGGAAGTCTCTCGAGAATCGAAATATTGCAAAAAAATATAGGTCGCTTTTTTGTTTACTCTCAGTCTCAATGAAGTTGAACGCAATTATCATTCGGTCGTCGCATCGGTTCTACGAGGAGTGTACACTGTTTAAAATCCACGGTGTAAGACCCGGCTGGTGGGGACTTTTTGCTTAACAACCCCAGGTAGCACGGCAACTGCTATGGACTTATATAGACACTGTGCTGGTGTCAATTTTAATATCACATTTTGAATAGTGTACTAGGAATCCTGGCACCAAGAATGATAGCAGTGTATTCATCTCCTTATTGTTGCAGTAATGATTCCAATTTGACCCCATAATAACCCCAGACCAGTTGCCAGTACTGGTTACCTCGGTACCAAGAGTAATATTTATGTGGAAATCTCATTATTGTTCCATTAATGATCCCTATTTGACCGTAATTCAACTCCGAAACATTTGTCAGTACTAGCGACCTTGGCACCACAATTGGAAGCATTGCATTCAAATCCTTATCGTTACAGTGATAATTTCGATTTGACCTGAAAATAACCGCGGACCATTTTCCTGCCGGTTACCTGTATAGTAGTGATTTCGATATATCCGCAAACTGAGCCTATACCATTTGCAGGTACTGGCAACCCAAAAATCAGTCCTGAATACCAAGCCGAAATTAATTGGTATCGTGCGGATATGGAACTTTTTTATTGCTCTGACTAATATTGTTTTGGACAACTCATTCCCATTGAATATGGTTGAACCGATAATTATCTTTTTTATCGGGGCACAATTGAGGTTCAGTAATAGTATATTACGATCCTAGGCCAGAAAGGTGGAGTTCTTGGCGCATGTGATATAAATACCGAGGCGAAACTGAGGCAATTATATCACATACGGCAGGGCATCCAGCATTTTGACCGTGGGTCGTATACTATTTTTCTATATCACCAGCCGAAAGTACGGTAGATAATTTATTTTAGTTTATGAATTGGCGGCCATTATGATATTCAGTTTGTTGCCCATGTCGTTTGTCAGCGCGCCCTCGTGGTCATCTCGTTAAATGTTACGCATTCTGAAGCGAAGCCGAGGTTTTTACTGGCCAGGTCGCGCATTAGAATTATTGATATTGTAGTATCGCAAGCATGATTAACACTTTAGACATCAAACGTTCATAATCTGAATATATTAAAAATTTGAGGTTACGTACAAATGAATTAAACAAGCGCTGTTGTGAATTCAGCAGTACTACTGAGCCATAAAAAAGTCGTGGCCTGCTAAGGACGCCCTGTTTCGACCAGACCACAAAGGTTGTTGTTGCTGGCGTGAAATGCAGCCGGGAAGACCGTACTTCCGGCTAGGGATTCAAGAAAAGATGCATTGGAGGATAAAATCGAATTATACGTCGTTTATGACAGAGGAATTAATGGAACTCTCAAGTGTACCGTTGGATTAGGTTTCTTTGTTATTTGTGCTACGAAAATATAATTGAATGAATTGGAAGGTCTGTTGAAATAAATAACTGTTCAAACGGGTTTTTACAGGCAGTCTAGTGGTTTTATCTGGTTCCTTTTCTACAGGGTTGAGACGGACAAGTAAAGGCGACTATCGGGCAGAAAATTATTGGGAGAAAATACGAATGTAGGGAGATGCAAGCGAACGAGAGGGCGCATGACATGCAACCCTCGCTCAATGTTGGGAGGCTATCGATGCAGCGTTTGTCAGAGGGTTGAAAGCGCGAGCGATGCAACAACCCTGTCTCTGCATCCTTCAGGCTTAATAGGCAGGTAATGGAACTCGTGATGACAGGCGACAGTTAACCAAGGAAGAAGGGAATGAACGCAGTTAAACAATGAACAAAGAAAAGCAAGCAACGTTTTCATCCCCGATAACTTTCTCTTGTATTCCTTGACAGGAAATTTCTATTATTTGGACAAAAGTTTAACGATAACTCTAAAACGTATATTCATTGAAGAAAAAAAATTAAAACAGTGAAATTAAAATCTCGGAAGTTCTTTATGATATAATTTATGTTTCAGGTATCTAAAAAATTGCCAGAAGTGATTTAATAAACAAAACTATTTTTTGTAAAGATTTTTTCATTCTTTCCATGATGTAGCTTCAATCGCCTTTTACCACCGTTCGCAGCCTTGCTCCTACCGCTTCCGACCCGGACTACAATAAGCTGACCTAACCTCCGATGCGCCCGCAGTCGATTTACCTACACTGTACCGCATTAGCCATCGGCACCGGGAAACTGCGGAAAAACCCGTATACCAGTACAGACGGTCGTATATTCTTTTGTGTTCCCGTGTATATACGAAAGTAACTTATTTATAATACACCGAGTCCTTAGAAACACTAACCTCCCGCTCACCGGTTGATAAGCCAGCCAGTGCATATGTGGTCAGCCATCTAAGTTATGGCTGCAAACAATGCTGCTTAACTAGAGGGATCGCTAGAGCCGCATACCGACCGCACAACCACCAGTGCCGATCGATTGAAGGAACAATTAAAACAGAAAATCAGTTACATATAACAATAAAAAAATTTCGCAATTTGCTAGTTTTCTGTTCCAAAGAATAATAATAGAGAACAATGTTTTCGACTGTTGAAAATCCATAGCAAAATTATCCCGTCATGGTCATACCAAGGGTCTAGACCAAAGCATCGATAGGTCGCGCGTTCGATTCCCGGTGCCTTGGAATATTTTCGTCGAAAAATGAAAACATGGACGCGATGAAGCTGCAGATGTATAGGTGCGACACACACAGGCAACTGTGGGGGTCACATGTATACAGCTGTAGTCTGTGATTACATTCTCGACGAAAATCGTGACGTAGCTATGGTGCCGTGAGGCGAACTCGAGATCGGCTATATCGGAATAAGGTTTTTCCGCAATGTTTTCCCATGCCCTCAGGAGAAATGCTATGACAAATACGATATAGAGGGGGCAGTTGGATACGGCCGCATGGGGGCCTAGTTACTGATCCGGACCAGGCCCTCAGGGGGGGGGGGGGGGGGGCTGGCTGGCTACTGACCCGGGCCGACCCTGTAATAGACATAATGCCTGCAGACGAGCGGAAATGCGAAAGGATAAATATATAAATGGTTATACCAAGCGTAACATCATTTTTGTGAACACAAATTCCGAAGACTCAGAAAAGTTTGGAAATAAAAATGGCCTCACTTACAAAAACTTTCACTCAAATGATAATAAAAAGTAGTGACTATTGTAATTCATTTTTTCATCGCCGTTTTGCTAAGGAACATAAAAATCGCGTGTATACAAGTGTTCCCTAAAAAACTAGGGAGTGAATTGTGCCTGACAGATTATGCTCACGAGATTTCGTGGGAATGTACAGGTGCGAAAAGCGTCTGGGGGTGCAATGGCCCAAAAATTATTTGGCTATGACAAAGACGCGAGGGTAAAACGAGGAAAAGCAAACTTCTGAAACTGGAGCGACGGCGCCAAGTCGCTATACACAAAAAGTTCTTTAACATGGGAATGTATTACCATCGCGCCAAGCAACAACACAATTTTTTAAAATGTACCTGAGCCTTTTTAATCATCCGAAAAAGTGCACAAATATGACATTTGATTGTTGGATTTCAGATTTACGACATTTCAGGTTTTAATAAAAATTATGAATATACTGAGAGAAAAGCATATCGTTGATTCAACAATTCCACATGATAAAACGCACATAGGAACGCTTGCAATGTTTTATGGTTGAAGCAATGATAATATGGTTCAATAAACGATACTTGCAAGGTTATTGGAAACAAACGTGGATATTGTATATGCAACAAAATGGCGTATTTGAAACTATTATGATTTTGATGATTGCTACTATGATTATATTTGCTATAATCATGAAATATAGATGTCCCTCCTGAAAATGATATTAATGGTTGATTCGACTGTTTTCTTATATTTACTATACCATGAAATAGAGAAGTCCTTCCTGGGATTTATACTTTATAGTTATTTATACTTTATAGTTAGATTATCGTCAGTCTCACAATATTTTTTTTAAATTTACCAGATTTTTTTCTGAGTGTAGATACTTAAAATGCTTTTTGATAAGACGAAATTTCTTCAAAAGTGTAATTGGATGAAAAAAAATGTTTAGGTATCAAGACAAAATTCAGAGGACTAAAGCTAATTTCTGAAAAACTCAAATCTATGCAGATGTAAATTTTGTGATTCTCAATATATCCCAATTATAATATATTCTTATATATCGAATATATTCCATTTTTCATGTCATTGACGGAAATTTATGCGTGCAACATCTTTTGTACATGCCAAATAATTTGAAACCTTTTATAAACATAATATATTCCCCGCATATATTACTCCATATGAAATATAAATAAAAATCTGCAACACATATTTCTCAATGTATGATATATTTACAAACTCAGACTACAAAAAAATCGTGCAGTCTGTAATTGCGAAACAAATCGTGGAAACTGTTACTAAAAATGTTCATAAATAATGTAAGCCCTTAAAAAAAGATTTCTTACACGTACCGGAAGCGTCGATCGGAACCTGCGTGTGTTCCTGAAGATTCTCATTGTTGTTTGTCTCAGTGGCGTGAATTTGTTGATGCACAAGTTGCGCGGCCGGTTGTTTAGGTTTGACAACACGAAAGGCCGATGCCTCGGCGACTCCGCGTCGGGAAAAATCCAGCGGTCCAACCCCGACCGGCGAGTGTTGCTGCTGAACCTCCATCATGTTTTAAACTTTCTAACTAAATGCCAAAAACAGGAGGTATGTCGGTTAATCACGAAGCCCTCACAGAGGCCCACCACTCACGACCGCATCAAGCCTCAAAATGGCGTTAAAATACAACCCCTTCAAGGAAATATACCCCCACTGTCAGCAACTCAATTTGGGGCCTTGAAAAAATCCTTTTTTTCTTCTTTTTCTTTTCACATCACCAGAAAAATCACCTGTTCAATGTGTCTGCACGATAAAACCAGAGTCCCAATCCCAGTAATCACTTTTTATTATTCCAACTTGCATCAATGTGATTATTTTTTTTTCCGGCGAAAAACGATCACTGATTTTCCGATTTAACGGATTTTACGAACAAGTGTCTTTAGGCAATAACTAAAAGACCACTTTGCACCAACTGTCGAACAAAGGTGTTTTTGGAGTATAGGTTTTTGTTGTTGTTGTTGTTTTTTCTGGAGATCGTGTACACAGTTGGATTTAGCTGTCGCTCGCGGCGAGGGAGGAGAGACGTTTATAGCGGGTGCCTCGACGCCGACTGCTGTTAACGGATCTCTGATAGTGGAGGGACCCAAGCCGAGCACGGCTTGGCGTGCGATGACGGACGAAAGTTGCGAGCGCGGGGAGAGCAGCACACGATGCTTGGCTCGGGCAAGCGAGAAAGCGAGCCACATGGACAAGGAGAGGGAAATCGGTGCGTTGGGCGAGCGGACGAGCAATAGGAGCGAAGGAGCGAGACAAGTAGAAGGCCAACAAAGTTAGTGCAATAAAGAAACGACCAGTAGCGCGCTCGGTAGACGGCTAGAACGCAACTGGGATTTTCAGTCCTAGCCACGCCTTCTCTTCAGTCACGCCCATTTCATCCCCACTCTTCAAACTACTTCTCAGATCACTTCACCAGACTCGTTCTTTACACCCCCGCGCTCTCGGGTACAACACACAATACTGGATCCCGAGATGCTCCATCTCCCTCAAAGGATAGAGGAGCAATCAGAGTCGTCAATAAGCCTTTGCTCATTTATGTATTTTCAGACGTGGTCTTTAGATACTTTTTGGGGTTAGAAAATTGTAGGTTTATTTAGTCTAGTTTTCATGATCATGACAATATTGAAACATTAATTTCGAATAATAAACGTACTGAATCGTCGATTGAAGATTTAATATTGATGATTGACTGAAGGACGTCATTAAGTCAAAATAATGAAAACATATTTATCGGTAAAATTAGTTTCGAAAAAATCTCCCAAAATTGTTGTTTGGGTATAACACCAGTGTGGTGATCTAGTGGTTGAAGTACTGACTTCTAGACCGGAGCATCGGTAGGTCGGGGTGCTATTCCCGATGCCGTCGAAAAATAAAAACATGGACGCGATGAAGCTCCAGATATATACGTGAGGCACACACACACACGCACACACGCACACACACACACACACACACACACACACACACACACACACACACACTGTGGAGGTCACATGTATGGAGCTTTAGTCTGTGTTTACATTCTCAACGAGAATCATGACGTAACTCTGGTGCCGTGAGGCGAACTCAAGACCGGCTATATCGGCATAAGATCTTTCCGCAATGTTTTTCTATGCCTTTACCAAAAATGCTATGGCAAAAGCGATATAGAGGGGGAAGTCGGATGCGGCCACATGGGGGCCTGGTTACTCATTCGGACCAGGCCCTCAGGGGCGGGGGGGGGGGGGGGGGACTAGCTATTGACCCGGGCCGACCCTGTAATAGGTGTAATGCCTGCAAACGGGGAGAAATGCGAATTAATAAAAGTTGTTGTCCAGATATGTTGCAAGAATTTGTCATATAGTGTACCTTCGTTAGTTACACATGCTACTTCTTTGTTCAATGGAATGAAAAAGGATTTACAGATCGTAAATTTCTAAATTAAAAGATTGTCATTTTCCAATAATTTTGTCTTAGTCATTCTTTTATTGCTAGAATTTTATTGCTATTTCAAAACTTCAGATGCCATAGATGAATATCCGTTTTATGGGAGTCAAAGTTATTTTACTGCAATACTTCCGCCAGAATTTCACGTATTCTGAAATTTTGTTAGGTCTGCATCCCACTTTATTATTCAATGGAAGAAAAACTCACAATATTGGGACCCCAAGCTGCTTCATCATCCTGAAACTAAAAATAGTAGTAGGACAATCAGAGCAGAAAATCGTGATTAATATGTCCGTTGATTAAATTATAATTCCATACACCCACTGAAGGCCCAGAATGAGATGGCATTAAAAAATGCTTACTCGGTCCTAGTATAGCTATTTTCATTAAAGAACTGCACGACGAAACCTATTTTTACGAATAAATAAATAAATCAAATGCCAGTTTCCTTAAATGATTTATAGCGTAAGAGCGACCCGTATTGGCTACTGGCCAGCATTGCCCCAATTTCTCCGTTCTAATACTATTTGGCTGCATTTTACCAGTCGTATAGATCCGTCCCGACTCAAATAGAAGACTCGACATGTGCGATGCACGCGATGTTGGCTTCCGTGCCAGTGGTGCATTCGTTCGTCCTTGCTGACAGGATACGAAGTCCTTGCCGTATAGAACTATATATATAGAGTCATGTGCTGTATGTGCTGGCTGTAGAACAGCACGTAGTGCATTAGTACTATACATATATGTATATAGTCTCAGTACGTATATTAGCAGCTGAGTAGTGAGTAAAGTACCAACTGTTACTATTACTACTATTACTTGTGTGTATAGAGGTACATTTGTCTATCCGTGCAGGCATTTGTAGCAGCTCACGAGCCAGTAGTTGTGCCAGTATTGCTGCTCCCTGGCATCGCACGGTTCTACCGCACTCAACTACCCTGATTCGCTCTCTTGACTTCACTGATTGATATTTGTGTCCTCTAGCAAAAAGTTTACGCTATTTTCCTCGAAGAAGAAAAGTAAAAAACTTACTCATCACAATACTTCGATCGTTGGCATGTGTTCCACTATCATTATACATTTACCGCGCCACCATTTTATTCATTCCATACTTCGAATTGTTTTTGATACCTTAATTTTTAATGAATGTAATTAATAAAATTAATTAAGTAACTGAAATTAGAATAATGAGTAATTCGTTTTTATTATTGAACACTCACCAGTGAATGAACAACGGCTTTTTGAGAGTTCATGAGAAATTTAGACGATTTAACTAAACGGAATTCGACTTTCAATTTGACTATTTTTTAGCCACCTACTACGATTATTTTGTAGAAGAACCTTATTTTCAACTAAAAATGTCGGTTAAATTGGCTTGTTCACTGGTGTTTTTAAATTTTTTGTGAGTACTATACATTTTTTAATACTTTGCGACGAAAGCCCAATATTTTTTTAGTCGCATGAAATAATTCGACATTTTCGTCGTCAGTTACAACTTTAAATTATAGTCTGGGGATATTACATTTTATGGAAACCGATGATAAACAAATCGTTCTGCTTAACTGTTACTGGTGACCTTACCCTAGTTTCTTCAAATACAGATAATAGAGTATCTGCAAATACAGATATTAGAGTATCTGTCTATGATATCATGGTCTTCCTTTAGACAATCTAATATAAGATTTCGAGAATCGTCAATGTCAGCAATAAAGTCTCTTCAAAATTGTCCAAAATTTTTCGTATAAAGTTGAAAGAAGATATTTAAAGAATGGCTATTTCCGCAATGTACCAAATGTATTACCATTGGCCTCTTATGAGTTAAAGTAATTTTTCCATAAAATTGTCCAATTTTATAATAACTTCTTTGGAAGTTTTACCAAACAATAATTTTTGATAGAAATTTAAAACAATTCAAAATTATCTACAGCTAAAAACCTGTCCTCGTCGAAGATAATAATTGTCTGGGAGCCTGATAATTGCAATTTGTAATGCAGGTCCCATGGTGTTGGTTCCTTAATAAGTATCCAGTCCTATATACGACTTACTTATTTTCCTTATCAGACGTTCACACACTCACGCCTTATCAAATTTGTGTGTTTGAAAATGATAAATTTTGCTGTAGAGTCTTATTTTTAGGTGGATCAGGAAGCTAATTCTACTCATCAATACCGAACCAGTTTACATGTATACTTTAACACCTCAAAATTGATGCGAATACATGTACGTCAGTTTACCTTAACTATACTGAGGTTCGTGAGAATCTCAATTATCGATTCTCTTCCTATCGACTCTGAACTCATATTTAGGCTGAGATTAAATTATAGAGCATGGATACTGAGATAGCATCAAAAGTCATCGTCCAAACGATTGAATATTCATTTAGGTCAATTGAGTTCAATGCAAATCTACGCATTTCGTTTTCACTCCTGCCGCGATCTCTCCTTCGCACACCGCGAAAAAGAGATTGTAACAGATAGGTGTGTTGTCAGCTATTAACGGCCAATAAAGAATCAATTCTTCATTTTATACGTTTCCGACCTAATCTACGTCCTCTTCAGAGACGTTATTGTTTAGTTGAATGTTTTGTTGGAGCTAGGTTATAAATAATACGTCGTATTTATATTAATTATGGTTTTATTTAATTTAATACGTATGTGTGATAATGAAGTGCTTTAAAAATAGATAAACGAATTTGTGAAAAAAAATATGCACTCAGTGAGCATACAGTTTTTCTTGAAGTGTGGGAATATTTTCGACTAGTTAGCGATTCTCGATATACATCGATATATATCGAGAATCGTACTTTCATGGATGAGCCCATGCGCACACGCCCAAAAGCAACATACCCATTGCCCGGGACAAATAAAATTATCTTTAACATATTTGTTGGTGCTGTTGCTAGTGTGTCAAAAAGTGTGTGCATTATGTTATCCAATTGAGTGGTTACCAGGTTCTCTGGCCCCTGTGTCTGTTACTTTTAGGTTATGTATGTGTTCCGGGTTTTTTATTCTTCGATTATGTTCTTAATAATTATTATAATTCACTATTTATTGTGAAGTAGTAACACATACTTTTCGTAGTTCATTTGTGACCTCATAAATAAAAACTTTTGGTATTATTAACCATCATATATAACACATCACACGTTGTTACCGTGTAAGCGAGCCAGAGAGCTCGGCAAGCTACCTACTGCATCATTAAATAGTGAATTATTAAGATTACTAAGAACATAATAGAGGAAAAATACCCGAAGTATACATAACCTTAAAATGACAGGCACAAGGGCCAGAGGGTCCGGTAACCACTCAATTAAAGAACATAATGCACACATTAATAAACATTCAGCTAAAAAATCGAGCGACTGAAGAGGAGCCAGATCAGAGTCGGAATGTATCAAATAAGGAATTGATTTTTCATTGGCCGTTGATAGCCAACAACAAACATATTGATCAACCTCTCGGCCGCTGCGAAAATAGCAACGAATAGATTGTAAAATTTTTAATATCTAAGATAGTGCAAATATTTTTTGCACTCGTTGCTAAATGGATACTACGGTATATTATATGCAGAATTCCGTATTTGCACTATGATATTGTTCCCACTACTGCTCAGTTACTGTAGAGGTTAGATACAAATGCTTACTTTCACATAATAACCCCACAAACCCAGATATCTTTGAATAGAAACATGTTATTATACATTACTTTCAATACACTATTACTATCTCAATACTCCCCGTGCAGAAATTTACTCAGGGCTACATATTGGGCTCGTATGATTTTCCTTGAATAATTACGGGGCCCATCTAGAAATCAAACTACAGTCTGTATTGGCCAGTTACGCTCTGAACTATTGAGCCTGTATAGGATTTTTGCTTTTCTTTTTTTTCACTATAGAAAAAAACGGATTAACACTTGAAGTTATAGTAAAACGCGAAGCGATTCGCAAGATGGTTCCAGCAACAAACGGTGGAATGTTCGATCACCGTGTAGACGGAGAATCAACTAGCTACCGAGCAACGGCAGTCATTAACAAATATGGTATAATCGGGGAGTCACGACTTCCCGTTCGGTTTTGGAACAGCAGCGAGTCGCATGTGGCAAAGAGGCTGTATAAGTCCCAATCCACAGAGTTACGGCAGATGAGAACGTTGAGACTTGAAACTCGGAGTTACATAGCCAGCCAGGAGACTAGGTACTTGCGAGAAGCGCTATGGCGCCCTAGCCACCTCTTGGCCGGCTGAGGAACTAAGCTCCGTAGCGTATGTGCGTGAGTGCCCGCGGTGCTCGAAAAGTCTGCTCTGCTGGCGCGCGATTATGCTTATTTGTCATTCTCGATTTCGCTTGAGAAACAAACATTAATTAACAATTAATTAAATGAAATGATGAATTCGACGTAGTAATAAGTCAATCGTTCGGAGAAGTGATCTGAACGAGCGGAAAAAGTAGGTCACCAAGAGGCGGCGTACAACAGTTATACTTTTTTCAGGGTAAAATGGTGCCAATTTATAATGATCACATCAATTTGAATGTACCACAAGTTTATTGTAACATAGAAATCATAAAATATTGAGGCTCAATTTGTATGTACCATAACAATTTTACCCTTTCATTATAGAAAATCTCTTTCTTAAGTTAATAACTTTTCTTCGTACATCTCACAGACATTTGCGCAGTCTTTGTACTTATTCGTGAAAAACTTAAATAATAAACGGCACCGAAATTCGGCAAAATTACCCGACACAGGTGGGGTTGCACGGTCGGTGCGTGGCTCTGGTGATCCCCCGAGTTAAGCAGCATTGTTTGCCGCCATCACTTGGATGGGTTACCGCTTAGCCGTGCACTGGCTTGCTCTTCAGCCAGTGTGTGAGGGGTCAGTTTCTCTGAGAACTCGGAGTAGTATAAATAAGTTACTTTCGTGTATACACCGGGAAGTCAGAAGAATATACGACCGTCTGTACCGGTACGGGTCTCTCGCAGTTTCCCGTTGCCCATGGCGAATACGGTACAGCGTAAGTCGGCTCCGGACGTATTGGAGGTTAGGTTATCTTAGTGAAGTGCAGGTAGGGTAGTGATAGGAAAAAGGGTGGGGAGGGTGGTAAAAGGCGATTGGAGCCATACGATGGAAAGAAGGAAAAATCTAAAAGGCGCAAAAATAACATTACTGTCGATGAAAGAAATACTTGAAAATTATTTAGTAGCATCTACAGGACCCGATGAGGCGCTCCAGCATGGCTGCCACTTAGTTGGGCCAAGGAGGGATCAAGATTAGATTTCTTATTTTGGCTTCCACGAGAGCACCCGGAAATTAGATTGTGGCGATTTTTGTTGGGCCAAGACGGGCTTCCCATCTCTGGTTTCCACGAATAAGACTGGGCGTGTCATAATAGGCATGTACTTCGTCGCGGATACACGCATTAATTTCTGCACGGGATCTACTCCACCCTAAACATTTAATTCGGCTGTTTTTTTCGGTTTTCAATGGTAAGTAGAAATAAAAACAGTAGTTTTTACGGTCACTACGACCAACTTTCGGTTTTTTTTGCAAAAAACCACCCGGTCGTTTACACGGTATAATGGTGGTTGTTTATTATGGTTGTTGTTTATATTGATTAAATATTTTTACATTATTAAATTATTATGGACCAGATATTTTCTGAAAATTTGCTTCATTTTCATTTTCTAATTCTTGGTCAACAGAACACATGGGTGATAAAAATATAACGTCTGAACATCTATTAGGTCGTTAAGTAGGTTGATAGGTAGGTATAGATTTAAATCGCACTTACCTCTAGAACAAATATAGTCAATGAATCTCTCATATTCTTACATATTTATTAAGCAACACCACTTTCCTTAAACTACTTGTCCCTAATTCAACGTGAATACGCTACGTAGGTGAGTTCGAAACCTGAAATGGATTTTTCTTCCTTTAACAGACAGGATTATTATCGAGTACGCCCTGCTTGAAAGCCCGGAACCCTCATGGAAAGAAGTATGCTGAAAAATTATATTTCCCTATATATCGAAAAATATGTTAATAATATACTTGGTATATTTTTTATATACTTTTTATATACTCAGCAATATCCAACATTTCGTCCAAACAGATATTTAGCGAATATACGTAAAGTACATTTTTTTGTATATTAGTAGTACATAAAAAATATACCAACTTGTCGATTATAAAAACACGATAACTCGACCACCTAGGTTTCCTAAATCGAAAAAAAATCTAAAGATTTCTACATTTCAGCATATATTTTTTTACATAAATACACATACGAGTAGTTTAAAGAAATATACATACACCTATGCTTCCGAATACATAAATATGCCTTGAGACTTCGATAAAAAATATCAAAAGTATATACTTGATTGACTAAAAAGATATATGAACAAGTATAACACCATATATAGTTATCAAGCATACTGGAGTTATATTCGACAATATCCAATTTTTCGACCGAAGTATACTTGGTGTGGAAGAAAAAATACTTTTTGATATTTTCCCGAGTATACTTTTTTTTTCTACAGGGGAAGATTCATTTATCATGTTTTGGTGCGTAACGTGAAGAAGAACAAAAAACAATCTTCTATACGACACGTATAGACAATCGTAAGCAATGCGAGATTGTTGAGACAATTGTATTGAGCAATATATTATTAATACTATAAATACTAACGTTTGCAATAATTAGCTTTATCCTTATACGTAATATAAACCATGCAACTGGCTAGTATTCGTATATGCTGTCTGGTAATCAAGAGACGGGCAGCCCTTCTATCCCGCACATGTCTTGTCACCACAGCGCAGATCCCCTACATGCATTTCTCCACGGTGCCGTGACTACACGCCAGTTTGCGCTCACATTTCTAATCTTCACGCGCTTTTTCCTCCACATGTCGTTCCTACACATTTTAATCCAACACATTCTTTACTACACAATGCGCTACCCCACAGTGCTTCTACCTTACCGACACGAAATATTCGCTTTGGTTGATGTCGACAGATTTAATGTGTAGAAACGAAAGGTGTTGGAAAAGTTTTTGTTGGATCGGTTGTGTGGGACTGAAACGTCTTGTATTGCCCCTGTGAGGTATCGCATTGTGTAGTAAAGAATGTGTTGGATTGAAATTTGTAGGAACGACATGTGGAGGAAAAAGCGCGTGAAGTTTGTAAATATGAGGGAAAACTGGCGTGTAGTATCGGCACTGTGAAGACACGCATGTGGTGGATCTGCGCAGTGGTGATAAGAAATGTGCGGAATACAAGGGCTGCCAAGAGACGCGGTAGCGTTGCGACGCTAATATTGAAATATATATTTCTCCGAGTACACTGTGATGGAATTAAAACGAAAATACGACTGGCTGATAAGGCGTTTAAACGTTAGGAATAGAAGTGAAATAGACCTTCAAGAATTTAATCGATTGGGAATTCCTCCTCCTTGATTTCGAGTGTCACGCTCGTGTCTTATCCATCCAAACAGTAAATGGAACAAGCTAGCGAACGGGAACAAAAAAAATTGACAAAGCATAATTTTTGATGAATCACGTTGCTACGGAATATCTTAAGAACCATCAACGGATTTAATGTTTCGTGTGTACAAAACAGAAGATCTTAAGAGGATCGATGAGATCAACAAGATCGGAATCTTTGGAGAGGCATTGATCGCGATAGAATCGGTTCCTTTCGGTCTTTTATATTCGCTATTCTTATATTCACGTTACGGCGAACGACGATAAGACGATATCGATATCGGTAGAAGATGTGACGACCTATCTCACATGCGAGGCTATTGACACGTGTCGGTATGGTCCGATCAGAGATTTCAGATTTTCACGAACTGGCATGGCTAGAATAAAAATGTCGTATAGTCAAAAGTTGATTAAAACCAGGTGTTGAGTACCCCGAGAGATCAGATTTCATTGCCAGCACAGAAATGGGTGTGTTGATTCTTTTTTCACTAATTTCGACGGAATAGTTCTTCGATTTCAATGAAATAATGCACTTAAATTTCAAAGAAAATATTTCATTGTCTGTAAAGAAACGTTTACTTAGTGCGCATATAATAAAAGAACAATGTAATTGCTTTAAAGGACAGTTGTCATTGATTCAAAGAAACGGTCTCCTTGATTCATTGAAATATGCTTGATGGCAGGAAGTGGTGGGAATTCTATAGTTTAATGATAAACACCTATAGGGCTATCTCTCTCGCACATAACCTAACTTTTGCGTTTTACGGTTCTCCCGAACAAATGCTTGGTGTTTTAAGGAGCGCGTACTTCAGTTTCTTTCCGCCGTACTTGAGCACGTTCTCTCCAAATTTGACCTTTATCTGCCCAGTTGTGTAGGAGAAAATAGATCTGAAAATTCTAAGCTATAGTGGGGAAAGTACCGCCTGTCTCTTTAGTAGAATCAATGAAAAGAACACAGATGACTTTTTTAAATTCAATATCACTACTTTCCATTGAGCTTAAGATCATTCAATGAAAAGATAGTATTGAAATTTAAGTATTTCTTTTCATTGGCGAAGGTCACCGTAAATTGATGAAATTTTTTCTCTCGGTGTAACCGTTAGAGGGGTGAATTTTAAAACTACTCTAACTTACACTAACAGTAACTAACTCTAAAAGTGAGGTGACTGATCAACTTTATTTCGGCATCTTTACAATGCTTAAAGTTAGGTACCTTCAAAAATTAGGTAACTTTGAATCTTGGGTATCTTTAAAAGTTAAGTCATTTTAAAACTTAGGTAACTTTAAAACTGAGGTGCCTTTAAAAGTTAAGTAACTTTGAATATAAGAAAACTTTAAAAGTGAAGTAACCTTAAATAATTGAATAAGACTTCAAAAGTTAGGCAACTTAAGAAGTTGAATGTGGATCAAACTTATATAACTTGCAAAGATCGGTAAGATTAATTACACAAGGTTAAATGAGGTAAGCTTTGCATGAATATAATTGAAAGATAGACGAAGTTATCAACATAAATGTGAAACTCAAGTACGATCGGAAGATTCATAAAGAAAGTATAAAAGGCACGTAGGGTTGAATCAGGAAAGCTGTCCCCCACCGGTTGGTCGGTTCTTTCTTTGTAGACAATTTTTGAAGAATGACAATAGTTATTAAGTCTATTATTATTATTTTTTTTTTTTTTTTTTTTTCAATTCGCATTTACCTCCGTTTGCAGGCATTACACCTATAACTGGGTCAGGCCAGGTCAGTAGTCAGTCTCCCCTGAGGGCCTGGTTCGTATCAGTAACCAGGCCCCCATGCGGCCGCATCCGACTTCCCCTTCTATATCGCATTTGCCATAGCATTTCTGCTAAGGGCATAGGAAAATATTGGAGAAAAACCTTATGCCGATATAGCCGGTCTCGAGTTCGCCTCACGGCACCGGAGCTACGTCACGATTTTCGTCGAGAATGTAAACACAGACTACAGCTGTATACATGTGACCCTCACAGTTACCTGTGTGTTTTTCACGTATACATCTTGAGCTTCATCGCGTCACACTGAGAGAAATAGATACTAAGATTTTTAATATCCGATATACTAAATATTATATACTATCGGGTAGTATTTGGATAGTACCGTGTATTGTGTGTATTGTAAGGGTTTATTATACGGAATGTACTTGGTACAATCAGATATTAACCATTACTATAATTATACTAACTGTTGCACTCCAGAGAGTGATCCCTATACGAAACATTCAATATACTATTCGATAGTATATTTTTACTATCGGGTAGTATCTATTTCTCTCAGTGCAATGTTTTTATTTTTCGGAGATAATTTTCGACGGCACCGAGAATTGAATCCGCGACCTACCGATGCTCTGGTTTAGAAGCCAGTACTCTAATAATATACCACCGTACTGGTTAATACTTATGAAGTCGTTTTATTCAATAAATATTTATGAGCCTAAATTATAGACATTTATGACTTCGAATTTCTGTGCTATAGAGTAACACATTGAACAATATTCCAAGCTAATTTTTCTTCAGGTTTCTCCATAGTACAGATAAGCTTGTCACTCTGCGAGTAGTAGCGAAAATGGACCTTCAACCAAGGCGGAAGCAAGTAAGCGCGGTGTGGGGTGGACCAAGGAAAGGAGGTTGCGCAAGCTTTTTAGGATTCGTCGTGCCATCCTCGGGGTTTCTCGCGAGTACCAGCCGCAACGTCTCCGTACGACGCACGTATCTCGTTCGGTCTCTTCGTTCCGGCGCGACAATGGTCCTCGTGACTACTACTTGTGCTGCCACTGACGGCCGTAGTAGCGGTGGTAGTGCTGCTGGTAGGCGTGTCACACTCCGCTATACACGACGTGAAACACGAAGAAAAGCTCGAGTTCTTCCGGGACTCGCGCGAGTCTCTCGAGATGCGAGCGCTGAGAGAAAACGAGAGGGGAGCTGCATCAATCATACTCGCTCACTTCGCGTTCGTCGCGCGTTCCCTCGAGCCTCGGAGCTGCCTTGGATGCCCCAGAGCCGTTCTATCTTCTCTGAGGAAATTACTCACCCCGATGCAAACCTCTTTCTCTTTCTCTCTACCTCTCTTTCTCTATCTTGCTTCCTGAGAGGTCCGTGCAAATAGGAAAACTCGTGCTCTTGCAACCTAGGCAACGTGGACTAAAAAAAAACATGGAGCCGCTGAGCTTTTATACTGACGACATTTCTCGTTGAAAATGATAAAATCGTGGACATGAAAAAGAAGACATTCAAAGAATTTTTTCGTTGCTCGTCGTTGTTTGTGTGAAATTCTTTCTTTTTATATAGGGAGTTCGTTATATCCTAAACTAGATGGAGAAAGCCATTTTTTTGCAAAGGTCTGTGTGTACGGAGATAAATTTATAGTTGTACGCGAGTGAAAATATGAAGTCAAGCCGAACTCTGAAATTACTGAGACCCTGGAAGTGCCTAGACGGCGCCCGTCGAGGCCTTGACAGGGCCCGATAAGCGCCCGGTTAGACCCTGATTGGTGTCTGGTGTAACGCAATTAATTATTACTTGGATGGGAATTACGATGATATTTGAGAGGCCTGAATGAACTGAGAAAGTCGTAAGAAAAATAATTATGTCGATCAAATCCTTCTTTATAGAATCTTATATCTAAACTTCATCAAGTACATATCAAGCATTATAATGCTACAATTTTGTGGAGGCGTTTAGTGCTCCAAAATAGTGTGAGGTAAAATGTAAGATTTTCAACTTGTCGTAGATTCCAGACCAAACCAGTAAACAAATTTCAGTGTTTGAGGTCTAATTTTAACTGTCACAGAGTGCATTCTGTGACAATTGAAAATCATAGCTCTGTCATGAACTTATGCAATAAAAATTCCTTCATTTATACTAAATTTCACCCTTTGACAGATAAAATAAGACATCAAACACTAAATATTGTTGACTAGTTCGTAAGCTAGGAAAAGTTAGATTTTTTATTTTCACCTCATATCATTTTGGTGCACTGAACGAAATTTAAGAACTATAATGCTTAGTATGGACTTAATAAACTTCTAATGTTAGATTGTTCCAAAGAAGGGTATCAGCTAAAATTTACTATCTCGCGACTTTTTTGGGTAGCTTTGCAACTTTAAATATCTAGTGTGCAAATATTTTCTAGAATTTAGAACGGTGCCATTATTGAGGTAGTAATAATCTTATACTAATAGCATAATAAATATATCCTAGCATAAAGATTTTAAAATTCATAAATATCTGAGGCTTAAAATTTAAAAAATAAATATTTTTTTAACCAAATTCCTTTGAAAATTCCGATAAATAATTGCCCACACGAAAAAAGTTACATTGGATTCAATATGCCCCAGCCGATTAATTGGTTAGACCAACTAAATTGTTGGTTACCCCACCCACATTATTGGTTGTATTGCAATGAGCTTGCCTGCACTAGCCAATAACTTGGTTGGTCTAACCAATTAATCGGCTGGTGCATATATTACCAAGTGCTCAGTTTTTGCAACTGAGCGATTTTATCAACATATTTATACAAGATATTTGTACGTTTTTTACTCATATTGTACGACAATATTAAGATTAACCACAGCTACTGTCAAAAAGTGTCACTTAGATTAAATTTCGGAATTTAAAATATTTTCCGTAGTTTCTCTTTACCTTACTCTGTTACTCATTGTACTTTACTATGAACTTTTATCATAACAATTTTTATTTATGTGGGCATACTGCGAATTTACAACTTCTTTCGAATCAAATATAAGTGTTTGACTCGAAAACAAACACGAAGCTTTGTTAATTTGGATATATTTTTTGTTTGAATAAGAAAAGCTGTGTAAAACAAATATAAAAAATCTTGAACACGTACTGTGTTTATGTTTTTTTGTTTTTTTGTATGACTAGAAATTGACGAACTCTTGAAATAGATTGTCGAAATGAACGAATAATATTTTAGCACACTTACATTGAGTGTACAAAAAAAATGCAATTTTATCATTACTGTGGATAGAAACAAACATCCTAACAGTATTAATCACGCCACCAACGACATCGTCGTTGCAGTCGACGGGACATTATTGCTATCGCTCGTTCGCGGCTGTCCAATAAAGATTAAATCGTCATTCCGCCCGTCTCTCGTTTCCCGTCGCTTGTCGTTCAGCGAGCTTTTCTTTTTCTTAATCTCACCGAGATTATTAAGCGAAAGTCACGTAGATTTTCCGCTTGTAATCCGCAGTGTTCTTGGAATACGTGAATTAATCTACATTATTAATATTATTGTAATATTCCTTATGCGTCACGTTGAGCGATTAAATGTACAAACAAATATGCTTCGAGAGCATAACCTTTATTTCCAATTAAATAAACAAATTTTCCAATCTATAGCACAACAAAATTTCTCAACATATGTACTTGATTATTTTTTTTTTTTTTCATATATCGGGTCGGTGAAAGAAATCCGAAGATCGAAGTTGATGCTCTCATCGCGTTTTCAATGTATAGTAGGTGTAAGCAAGCAAGTACGTCTCAGCCGCGGATTAGGCTATCTCGAGACCCGTAAATCACGTCTCGGCACGCCGCGCGTACAAACAGACGACGACCTTCGTCATACTACACTCAAGACTTACCTTACGGACCTTCTTTCCCTCTCTCTCCCTCGTAATCTCGCTCTCTTTCTACAGACAACACGCATATCTAAGCATGCAACGATATTGCACTATCGACAGGTAAGTACTTCGAGATCGTTAAAAAGCAAAGCATTGATATTGTGGATAATAATCGACACTCTAGACAGTCAAATGATTGAAAGTACTATGTAACGACAATTGATTTCAAGCTCAGTGATTTATTTATAGGTAATGAAATATTGAAAAAAGTGAAGTGTTGAAAAATTTACGTTGTTTATTTTCACGATTTTCACGATGACTTCATAAAATTAAAATAAAGGGTTCATTCCAAATGGAATTACCCTTGATATTTTTTTGTCTTTTTTTCTACGGGTAGTTTATGTTCTTGGCATTGAGTGACATTGCGGATGGATGTATAAAACAGCCTTAGGTTAAATTATAATCGATAATTAATTTTATATATGATCGACACCGGTTGTTGTGGGTTCGGTGGACAGCCTTGGGGACCCCCCGAGTTAAGCAGCATTGTTTGCGGCCATAGCTTCGGTTGGTGGCCGCTTAGCCGTGCACCGACTAGCTCATCAACCAGTGAATGAGACGTCAGTTCTTCTGAGGTCTTGGCGGAGGGGCAATATATTTCTGGGTATATACAAAGGGCAATTCACGCCGTTTCGACCAGCACTTGACCCTTACCTCCCGGATTTGGCTCGTAATTTTTTTTTGGCTTAGGTTACATTCTCAAGTACAACAGATTTTTTTTCCTTTGGCAATTAACTAAAAAAATAAATGGGACTTATCAAACTTCATACTTCAAAAATCGAAAACAATTCTAAAAAATACTCTGTTTAGTATATCAATTTTTTCTAGCCTACAGCCAAAGTGGGCAACATTTTTCTTCTCATAGTACTTAAGATTATTCGATTAAGAAAAAAATTTTTAAGTGAAAAAAAAAAACTTAAGCACTGTCAAAAATATCATGCCCACTTTGATAATAAGCTAGAAAATTTTGTATTCAACAGAGTATTTTTCAGAATCTTTACATTTTTGTTTTCATAAATTATAACATTCAATATTTACTTTTAAAAAATGTTCTACAAAAATCGGCTTAGTTCGGGAAGATCTGAAGAAATTCTGGAAAATCCGGTTTTACACAAATAAATATTTTACAAATCACCTACAGTAGATACATTTTTTGTCTTCTATTTTTTAATAGTTTTTGTAAATAAAAAAAGCTCAAAAACAATAAAAAGAAAAATCTTGCCCACTTTAACTATAAGATCAATAATTTTAATATTGATCAAGGTATTATTCAGAATTTTTTCACATTTTCGAATGATGCCGATCGATATGTCACTTGCAGAATATATATTTTTTTAAATTGTCATAGGAAAAAAAATCTGGTGTACTTAAGGGTTCAACTAAGCCCACATAAAATTACGAGCCAATTCGGTGAGATCGAAGTCAAATACTGGTATATTCGTATATACCAGTATTTGACCCCACAAGTAAGTTACTTTTCGATGTCTCGATATGAAAATCATATTATATATGGGATTTTCATTATATATATTTTATATACTTTTTACATAGTTGGCAGTTTCCAATATTTCGTCCGAACGTACATTCCTCGAGTATACGCAAAGTATAGTTTTCTGTATATTCGTACGTATTACGAGCGAATATTGGTGAAGTATATTTTTTGTATACTCGTACGTATATCCGGCCAATATACGTAGAGAATATTTGTTGTGTATTCGTACGTACAGCAAGGGAATATACGAGAAGTACGTTTTGTATATATTCGTGAGAATACGTTAAGTATATATTTTGGTACAAGTAGCTTGATACGAATACTATTAAGTGTACTCATTAAGGGTATAACTAATATAAGCTATTTGCATCATAGATTACATGTAAAACGAGATTATCAGTAGTAATATCGCGAGACCTTCAAAATTATCGGAATATTCCCCGATTGTTTCGTTGTTGAGGACGAGAGGGAGAAGAGGAAGAAACTTATCCCGATTATTGCTAAGCAGGGAAACTAGAGGGAAATATTACGATTAATTTTGGAGGTCAAGGGATATTTGTTGGATTATTTTTCGAGTCTGGATTTCGACTAAGTACAAAGCAGTTTTCAAGGAAACAGGATATCTATTGGTTGAACATGAATGAAGAGCTACTGTACACTGTCCGAGTGGAATTTCTGATGAAATTGTTAACAAATGAACTCGATTACCGAGAATACCGCTCTGTGATTAGTTGAAATCCAGGCTCGAAAAATAATCATTGGAATTTTTTGTATATTAAGTTCTTGATTATTCCGTATATTGAAGTCTATATTATTCCGAAGTTTTAATACACTTTGATTGTGTATAATACATACCCACATACATTAGGATGGGTAAGAAAAATTGATTTTTTTTTTTTTTTCCAATCCGACACACGAAACCTAGTTGCTAAGTATCTCTAGAAAGTACTCACCAAGTATGAGCTCTTAATATTAATGGGAAGATTATGTTCATAATTGATTCGCATTTTCAATTTAGTCTCATATATAAATGATCATGTCTTATCATCAACAGACTATAAAACCAGTACCATCGTTAATATTTATACAATTGAACGTTCTACAACAATGACGTCTTATACTTTTTGATTAATCTAACCATTCAAAAGATATTCGGGCCCAAAGATTGAAGGATTTTAAGGAAAAGTACAATTTTCTTTGGAATTCTGTAACTTAGGGAGATATTCGCATTGAAATATCAATGCATAATGCTATTCATAGTTTTTTAACGATTATTTTCAATTAATCCATTTAATTTATAAATTTTGAGATAATTTACAAGAATTTGAGTTTATCTTGATATGGAGTTTCAGTTTCCAAGTTATGTCTCATCTTTTGTTCGAGAATATATTTCTTTGAATCAATTTTTTAACAATATTTTTTTTCTATAATTTTACTCTTATCACACACGGAGAAAACGGTTTTGCTATGCCAGCAAATTATTTGTTAACATACTGACAACATTGCGTTATCTGCTAACCTAGCAAACAATTTTGTGGTACTAGCAAAAAAATTTGTTTTTCTAGCAAAAAAATATGTTAATCGAGAAAAAAAAGGTTAACGTAGCACATAATGCAATGTTATCACTATTTTAACAAAAGATTTGCTGGCGAAGCATAACTGTTTTCTCTGTGCAGTGTCGGATCGTTATGTAATATTTTTTAATGGATTTATTTAAAATCAACCCAGCAACATTAAACATACTCCTTTAATACATAAATGTATTGAGAATTATAGGAAACATATCAACAGTATATATTTGATTTACCTAAAACATACATGAACTAGTATATCACCGTATATACTTTGTAAGTATACTAAAAGTTTTATCCGATATATCTAATTTTTCGTCCAAAATATGCCTGCACGGAAAGAAAAGATTAGTTACAATAACCAAAAAATGGGTTAACACAACCAATCGATTATTCTATTTCTCCAACGACTCAAATGATAGTGCCAACGGTTCGAATGGTAATAAAAACGATTCGAATGATAGTCCCAATAATTCGAGTGGTAGTCGCAACGATTGGATTGGTTAACCTCACTAATCTCGCGAGGGCTAATCGTGAGTAGTTGAGGTTACCATTCGATATGATTGAGGCAACTAATTTTTGAGCGGTTGTGTACAGCTAATTGGAAACGTAGTTGTCACAACCAAACATTCCTTTCCGTGTGTTATTAAAATCAATATTCTTCACGATATTTTTCGGAATATACTTTTTTACCATGGGGGGAGCTAGGGGGGAACTAGGGAAAAACCCTCACGCGTGTAGCCGGAATCAGTACAGAACAAATAAATAAAAGTATATGTGATATATAATCTCCCGGGGAATCCTTATCTGAGTATTAGAATCTAGATCGAAATCCGGACAGCAATATGCTCAACACTCATGAAAAGCCTGATGAAAGATCTCGTCATCGCTGTTACTGCCGTATTAAAAATCAAAATATGTATATATGGTATTCCATGTCAAGTCGACAAGATTCTGGTCTAATTTCGGGTTATTGTAATGTCGTCCTGTCACTGCACACATCTCTGGTTTCATCCTGAGTAACCCCCTAAGGCCTCTGAGGCCAGATTTCCTGGTCTCCCCCTCATGGAAAAAAATATACACAACAGTACATCTAACATATACAACTTTTCGGACGATAATATACCGTAAATATATTTATCATTTATTTTATATGTATCCCAGATATATTTTTTTCTCGCATATATTTCGTATAAGATAAGACATATATCATATATTTGAGATATATTTTTCAATATATCTCGAGTGTTCTTTTTTCCATGCGGTCCTTCCAGGCCTGATTTTCTCCTCAAGCCCTAATTATCGTGAGTCTTCATGGCCCCGAAATGTGATTAATTATTTACCTAATTTATTCAAGTCCCAGAACCGCCACCCCCCTCCCTCTCCAAATTCCGGAGAAGGCAAAATCTTGAGCATCTTTCTCGAGAAATAGTGACAATATGTCGTTTCTTCAAACCCGATTCTACACACGACCGACTATATATGGGTTATTCCACCTATTATCGGACGCAAATCTGGCCTTCAAGTTTTCAGTGATTTGTTTTGCATTATTCGATTCACTGTACTGAAATAGACAGAAAGCCCAAGTTGAAGATCTTTTGCTTATCATTCCCAAAGGAAATCGTCTGCTTCAGTGTTCAACGGAAACTTCAAACTTTAAATGTTAACGTCCTACCGAATTCGATGACGAAAGTTCACGGTAGTATTGTTCGTCGAAGATTTTCCGAATTTTCTCGAAAAAAAATTTTACATTCACTTTTCGATGCTTGACACACGTTTTTTCGAAATGTATTTTATTTTGATAAGTTTGGAAAATTTTCCTGAGAATACCCAATTTTTACTTTGTGCTCTCCAAAATTCAATACTTGAGAATAAGAAATCGAAAAAATTAATAATCAACTGGATAAAGTATAAGAGGAAATATAGTTGATTCTTTAGTAGAGATTTTGACTGATTTGATTGGAAATAAAATGCTCTGAGTGTTAAATCAGTTGAGGTTTGCAAAATTATGAATTTAACGTCCCTAATTTTACGTTTTTGTGCTGTCAGAAATAGAGTTTTGGAGATCACAAATAAAAAAATGGGTAATATTATGTAAACCATGGGCAAATTTTCGGAACTAAAAAAAAGTAAGATAATCAACGGAAAATGTATTATGATTCTTGTAGTCGTGTAGAGTCGATGATATGTAGAGTCGACAACGTTTAGAATCAGTGATATGTAGTATCTTCGAAGTGTAGAATCAGTGATATGTAGCATCGATGATGTGTAGAATCAGTGATATGTGGCATCGATGATGTGTAGAGTTAGTGGTATGTAGAGTCGGTCATGTGTAGAGTCAGTGATTTGTAAAAACGTGTGGCCGACTGTAAGGTTCTGTAGACGAGACGTATTGCCGATACGGTTGCTAGATTGGGAGGAGACGGAGTGCCTGAGCCATACAAAACCCCAGTGGATATCATATATATACAATTGCTCATTGACTGCTTTTGTTTATTCAATCGCATCTAGACCTAGGTACCGTTTTATTGAGTTCAACGAATCTCGTCAAGGCCGGTTGTTCGTCATCATCCCATCCAAGCTCAGTCACCAGCGCCACAGAATTTAATAAGAAAAGTAGCCAGCAGTACCGCAGTGTCCCCCACATCAAGCCCGAGAGCGATTTGCCCAGAAAAAAAAGAAAAGGAATTTTCTTCTGATCGACCTTCGTTAGGCTTTTTCTTAAAAGCGGAAATTTTCATGAGTTAAAAAAAATTTCCAATTTTAAGTTAACCAAATAAAAAGTAGAAAAGTAATTTTTGTATCCATATCTACTAGGATGTGTCAAAAGAAATCGTTTTGCAACTTTTTTATTTGCCACAGCTGTAGTCTGCATCGTAATATTGGCGCTCGTTAAAGAAAAGCCTTGTGCAAATTTTTTGTGAGTCGGCTCATTATTTTTTACGTGGTAGCACCTGAGCTTAAGCAATTACCTTTAATTCTGTATATTGTACTAAGTTTTTGGCGGCATAGTCTCTGAAATATTCAATTTTGCGTGAACAAATTATTTTTCACCCTTTCAAAAAACGATATGAAAGACAAACTGCAATTTTCCTTAGTAGAAATATTGTGGAATTATGTCTAAAATCTTTCAGGGACATATGATGACTATCCTTCATTTAATTTAGTGTCATTTGAGATTATTATTTTTATTATTATTATTCGACAATGAAATGCTTGGTGAAATGTCTAATAATTTGTTTTCCTACGATACACGATCGACATTCTAGGTTTATACTATAATATTAAGTCTCATAAAAAGAAAAGACCGTGTGAATTGTTCCAAGAGCGTAATGGATTCACAATCCCACCCAATTTATGACAAATTATTAAAAATAGAAACGAAATGGAAAATCTTTATGTCACCTCTTACGAAAATCCGTACGGTGTTTGGTTGTTACGAGATTCAATATAATGGTATATATCGGGATTTTTGGACGTCTATAAGGGAAAAAAAAGTTGTGAGACATTTTAATAAACATTTTATTGTCAAATAATAAGAATAAAAATGATAATCACAAATTACGTCGATTTGTATGAAGCATGGTTATTATATGTCTTTGAAAGATTTCATAATTCATATTTTATGTTTATTTTATATAGGAAAAAGGCAGTCTGTCTTGTATTAACGGTTGTTGAAAAAAATTAAAAACATCTCTGTTAGCAAAATGATATATTTTGGACACTGTGTGGAATAAGATTTAGTACAATACACAGAATGGAAGGTAATTGTTCAAGCTATCAAATGCTATCACACAGACTACCGTCCATCGTGTACATCAAGAATGATATCCGTTCAAACAAAACATTCGATTTTCTACCTGTTATCCATATGGGAAATACAAAATTCATGGAGCCACCTCTGAAAAAAATTCGTACAAAGATTGTCTTCAACAAGAGCCAATATTAGGATCCAGACAATAATTTTTTGATGTTCCAAGTGAGAGAAAAAAAAGTTTTTCTTAGACACACTCTAATATCTACAAGACCGTTCATTTTCATTTTATAGCGGAAAATTCTCTCACATGAATTACGTAAAATTTTTGCAGCAAATGAAGATTGAATTTTACTCGAATGTAAATGCATAAAGTTGTCATCGAATTAAAGTCAACATACTTTTGTTTCGGTAATTTTATAGATCGAAATTTGACAGGTTTTGTTTTAATGTTACCAGAATGAAATCCCGCCGTAATTATTGTTATAATTTTATCAGCTTATGATTTCACGGTATTTAAAAAAAATATTCCCAAAATATATATTAGAATTTTGCGACAGTTATTTTTAGAATTTCACCGATATAAAATTCAACAATTTTTTTTCGGTTTACAATTTCACATTTGCCTTTAAATATCGCTGGATTTATATTTCACAATATTTTATTTAATAATTTTATCGGATTTGTAGAAAAATTTCATATTTGAATTTCTAGAAAATAGAGTCAAGCGTTAAACGAGGTGATAATGACTCATAGGAATTGAATTTATGTATATCGGTCGAAGGAGCCCCGAAATCGGTGCTCTCGAGCATTTATTGTCTGACTTTCACGGAGTCCCTATCTCTTTTATCTTTGATATGTACATACCTTTTAAAAGTATATCGACTGAAATGTATACTTTTGTAATTTGACTTTTGATCTGAAACGAAGGCTCCGCTTCAAAAAAATACTTGAAATTTGATCTACTTAGGCTAATGAAATTTACTTACCTTGTACTTGAAAATGTGATTCAAGTACTAACTACTAAAAATTTCCAATATTTTACGAAATTAATGTACTTTTCTCTCAGTGACTCCTGTTTGAAAAGTAAAACATAAATCAATAAAATATTCAGTACGGCTGGTAATTGAAAATGGTAAAATATCAGCGATTTTCAACCACATAATCGGGAATTTTAACACTTATATTGAAAGAGACAGAATGCCTTTTGTGAATTCAAGTTCCGATAGTTTAGAAATACAATATGATGTTAAAGTTCACAAAAATGTTTAAGTACAGTCATATAAGTAAAGAACATTTTTCATTGTAATTTCGGCATGGAAGGTAAACGTTACAAAAATAAAGTATTTTAAAATTTGTATACTTTTAGTGAAACGTATCAACGCAATTTTTTGTATTCGTGTTCTGCTACTGTAAAAGAATTGTTAATACACTGTTTAAAATGTCAATAATAGTAGCAAATCAATATCTGTTAATAGGCGCAAAAAATGGTCACAGCTACAGGCATTTAATCAGCAACATAACGATGATGAGTAGAGTGCGTTACGCATTATGTTTACTTGAAAATATTTCAGCACACACTTAATGATCTGATTACAATCGACTGAAAATTTCAATATGTCAATGATAAATGCGGTTCAGAAAATACCGGTTTTATATCTGATGTCATTTTGATATCCTAATTTTCTAAATCGTTGATAGCGTAGTTGGTAACGTGCGTGCGATGTTAGGTATATACTTATTTAGGTAGAGGGCTATAGTTACGGGCCTTAGTGAGGTATAGGGCGTAGGTTAAAGCCCCGAGGTAGGCGAAAATTTTTCTTTGACAAAAATCAAATTTTTGTGTAGCCCATTTTAAATTTCCAACACATATGTGATTGAATTTCAAGGTACGGCTTTGCAATAAAACATCTACAGAGTACATTATCTTTGTGTGCATCAATGGGGAACATTAACCTTGTTCACATGAAATTTCAATTAAAAAGTTACTGTTATTTCAATAACATTCAAATCATTTTTATGCGTCCTGAATGAGAATTTTAAAACGCATTCGTACTTGAAATTTAATAGACTGGTTTTTATTAAAAACTTTCGTTAGCGGTGACATAAATTTCAAGCGGATTTTTTTCATACTGTCTATATCCGGGCCTCGAGAGATACATCTTACCCGTCCTTACCCAAATGGACTATGTACGGGAGTTATAGTCACAGGGACGTCAAGTTTTTTTCTAGAGAAACATCTTCATCTGTTAAACATTTATCGAGGGTTTTTACTAGGCCAATAGGATTCAGTTGAATATTTAGCAATCATTTTTTTATTACAAAAGATATTTCAACGAAGTATTTTCTGTTTCAAAGTGATTTTTTCATGGCATATTACTTGTCTACCAAGGGTTTTTACTTGGCCAATAAGATTCAGTTGAATATTTTTGAAAGTCAATTTTGTTTTTTAAAATTTTTCAGTCGAAATGTTTTTGATTCCCAGTGATTTTTTTATGGGATGCAAACACTTTTAACGCTTGGCGTACCAATTTTTTTTGGGGAAATTTTTTTTTGGTGGATTTGACATCTTTTTGAAAATCTAAACGCCATGAAAAAAAAAAGGTAAAGTTCATTTACAGTAATCCGTAAATACAGGTAAGTAGACTCTCAGTAGACTCTCAGTAGACTCTCGTAAATGTTTAAACAGACAAGCCCATATATTAAATGTATACAGGCTGCAGTAGGAATTTAATAGATGCTTCGTCTAATAATTGAAACGACAGACTCAGTTTAGGCGCCGAGAGGATTCAAAATGTGTTTTGCAACTTTATCATTTTTCCGTTATTCTAAATATAACATCTACGCGTCTTTAAAGTTGCATTACCTTTTCCCCTGCTTAACTGTTAAATCGTCGACGAATATTCACGCAGTGCCTCTGCTTCGCATCATTGATGTATAATGTGAATCCTGTATATTTTCATTCTCACCATAACCGATATCACACTTGTATCTTTGTAATTATGATTGTTGACTTTCTGCGAAAATCTAGGCACTGATTCAATGCTGATAGTTTTCATTGTTGTTTCTGCTCCATTTGTTTAAATATTTGTCATTTAATTTGTATCAAATATGAGCTTGATTGAAGATCTACTTCACAGGCGCAATAGATGGCCAATAAGGAAGTACAATCCTAAGATACTATTTCCCTTTAGGTTGGTTTTATTTTCAACTAGACATAGGAGAAAGGTCAGTCAGATTTTTTTTTGATTATGAAGACGAACCCCCTTCCCCTCATAAAAAAAAATAATTCCCCTCTGGGGAATAAGCCCAAGGTATGCTTTTGTAAATGGACCAGCCGATTGGGTCAACCGGTTGCTCTGAAATCATAAGTTCATGAGGTGAATACTCTGCGCGTAATACAAAGAACACTGCTGCAAAAATTTTTCTTAAGTACATACGTGTCATCCGAGTATTTTAGTTTTATAATCAATGTACATTCCTTAAATCGTCAAGCAAAATCCATTTACTGGTCCAATCACGAGCAGCTTTGATAAAAGCCCTCGCAGTGGCTTTCAGATAAAGGGGACTGAGTCACCTAAAAAAAAAGTGCAATAAAAAAAAATCTGTAAGTGATAGCTTTCATTTAAAAAAACAATACACTTAAACCTCATTAAGGGGACCGAGTCACAAAAAAAGTCATGAGAAAAAAAAATCTGTAAATGATCCCGTTATTTTTGAAAATGTTACATTTAAACCTCATTAAATGCAGTACATAACAATAGTGCAGAAGGATGGTGTGAGGTCAAGAGTGAAATTTCTCACTTGTCGTAGATTTCAGACCAAACCGGTGAACCAATTTTGGTGTTAGATGTCTTATTTTATCTGTCGAAGAATGCATTCTGGATTGAACAAAGCTATTTTGGATGCACTGATAATTATATTTGCTCTAACTAATTGTTTAGTATGTTTGTAATAGAGAAAAATTTATCAACACATTAAAAATTATAGCTTCCTCATAACAACTTGGAATAAGAATTCCTATATTCAATCCAGAATGCACTTTTCAGCAGATAAAATTAGGCATTGAACACTAAAATTTGTTCAACGGTTTGGTCAGAAAACTAGAACGAGTGAACATTTTCACTTTTTACCTCACATGATTCTGTATTCGGTAAACTTTTACGAAGTTACAGAATTATAATGTTTGTTATTTATTTAATAAGATTTCAACTGCATTTTTTCTACATCAACAATTATTTTACCCAACTTGATCTGAGCGTCACTATTTTCGCTTTTCTATTTAGAGCTGCTTGTGATTGCACCATTCAATGACTTTTGCTTGTAATTTGAAGAATATGCATCAAGTCGAAAACGAAAATCACAAGCAGCGTCACATAAAAAAGCAGCAGCAGTGGCTTTCAGATGGCGCTGGTCAATTAATTGTGGTTTTCGACTTACTGAATATTCTCTGCATCGATACCTACAATCCATTGAGCAGCTTCATCTGAAAGCCACTGTGAGTGGTTTTTAAATTAAACGGTACAGCCGGAAAATTGTTTTTTTTTTTTTTTCTAATTAAAAGCGCAACTCTCCTCTTTGTCCAAGAAAAAATGAAAAATAATTACCTTTTTTCCGGATGATCCCGAAGGATTTTTTGAAAATGGATCAGCAAATTGAGTCAACTGGTTGCTTCGAAACCTAACAGGTCACACTTTTAAAGATCTTTGCCAGTATTATTCTGACATTTTATGATATTTTGCTGATATTTCACTCTTGTCAATGACTCTGCCTGAAGGGGGCCGATTCACCTGAAGAATTTCATAAAAAAAGAATCTGTAAATTATATATTTGTCTTGAAAAATCCTACATTCAAACCTCATTAAGTACATAACAAGCATTATAATTCTGCAATTTTATAAAGACATATAGTGCACAAGAATAGTATGAGGTCAAATGAAATTTTTTTCACTTGTAGCTTTCAGACCAATCCCGTGAATCAATTTTGGTATTCAATGTCTACTTTTAATTGTTGAAGACTGCATTCTGGATTGAATATAGCGATTCCGAATGCAGTAAAAATTACATATATTGTGACTAATTTTTTCGTAAATTTTTAGTAGAGAAGATTTTATTAACACATTTGATATCATAGTTTTGTCATAAGGACGTGAAAGAAAAATTCCTACATTCAATCCAGAATGCACTCTTTGACAGAAAAAATAAGACATTGAACAAAAAAATTAATTTAACAGCTTGGTCTGAAAGATACGACACGTGAAAAATTTCATTTTTTACATCACACTATTCTGATACACTGTATGTCTTTACAAAATTGCATAATTGTAATACTTGTTGTGTATGTTGTCATGTCAGATTTTTTAAAAGAAGTATATCATTTTTAGATTTTTTTTTCCTATGAGATTTGTAGGTGACTAGGTCACTTAAGAATTAAGAAAAAAATGGGTACTTTCAATTGGTGTGCGGTGCAACTGCAAAAATAATGATTTTTATCGAAGGCCAATCCTCAAAGCAGTATTCTTCAGATCCTGTGCACTGTGTAAAACTCATGAACCTGGTTTCAAAGTAAGCGGTTGACCAATTTGGCTGGTCGATTTATAACAAAACCCTTCAGTGTGATCCTGAAGTGAGGACATTTATGATTTTTTTCTTCACTGAGAATGAAAGGTGCCCTTATGAGCAAAAAAAACGTTTTTGACTTCTCATCCCCTTTAAGGACCATTGAAAAAAATGCTCTGTTGGAATGGTGTGTGCTGCAAAGAGAATGGCACCTAGCGAACACCAATCCCTGGCGCAGTGTTCTCTTTTTCTAATTTGGTTTCTAAGTCACCACCGGTTGACCCAATCAGTTGATCCACTTATAAAAAATCCTTTGGGTTCATCCTGAAAGAAGGTATTTATTTTTAGTCTTTTCTTTTGTGAAGGAGAGAGTGACCCTTATAATAAACAAACCTTTTTTTAATACCGTGTGGCATGAAAAGCACTCGCAGGGGCTTTCAGAACAAGCCTGTCGATGGATTTGCAAAAAAAATGCTTCAGGTTTATTCTGAAGGGAGACAATAATTTGTTATTCTTCCTCTTGTGAGGGGGAAAGTGGTCTTCAAGAAAAAAAAATTCTTTTGGACTGAACGTCCCACTTATGGCTAATTGAAAATAAAATTGTCTTCAAGTCTTCAAAAGTAAATAGTGTCTTTGTATTTTGTACTTACTTATTCGTGTTTATTGTTCCTCTGCATAAAATCTTCAATCGAACTTTTACAAGACTATGATTATATTCATGTAGCACGAATACAAGTTTTGAGCAAACTGTTCTTGTGGCTACTATAATTGCGAGCCGGCAAGCAGACGATCGCCGCAACTTCTTCGGGGTGCCGCTGCGGGTGCTCGGCGCCACCAGTTGTGTTATGTATGCGTTTTTCTCCACGCGTATGCACACGTATATGCGATCGGACAAATCTGTTTCGATGTGTGAGTTCGGACAAATGTGGAATATTGGCCAGATATTAGCACTTCGGGAACCGATTTTATCGCAACCGGTCTCATTGAAAAGAGAGGAAACAATAAAATATATTGGCACTGATACGTTTAGCGTTCGCGATGTATTGCCGGAGATATTTAGAGTTACAGACGACATGTGAGTGCGCTGGTACGCGCCATGCACGTATATCGTCGGACAAATTCGATGTGTGAGTGTGACAGAAAGAAAAATTTTCGACAGACTCCAAATTGTAAGTGGCCACATATTAACATTGCAGGCATCGATTCGATTAAACCAGGGCTCATTCGAAAGAGAAAAATAAATGAAAAATAATGAACCTGACACATTATGCGGCCGCGACGTTTCGACTGAGATAATGCCAGTTCGAATTTCGTAGCAGACGAAAAAGGACGAACGTCCAAATAATAAGAGTCCAAGAATAATAGCGTCTCGGTCGTGAGAAGTCTCGTAAGGTATTATAAATTTTTCTTTTAGTACTTGGCGTCGAGACGTTATCGCGTCTTTTGATGATAATCATGAATGAAATCGTGACTTTTCGTAACAAATAGTGATAGCAGCCAAACACTAGCGTTGCGACGAAATCATTAGATCTAAAGTAAAACTGATAATTATAATGACCGTTCATGTTGTACGCATATGTGTGTATTAGGTTGTGTCGGAATTTTTTTTCTCCATCTTGCATCGTTTTAAACTATAGTTTGTACCCTTAAGCAACTCTTCTCAAAATTTTAGCTCGATAAAAATTTTTTTAGAGGTGGCTCAAACGATAGGTAGATTTTCCATTTGATTAACGCATACATGAATGCGGTTTTCAATAAATTCATGTCCCTAAATTACAGATACGATATCTTGGCGTTTGCGTATCTTTTCCTGTTATCTCGAGATCATTCGGAAGAGAAAAAGTGCTTACAAATTTTTCGATTGAATCGATAGTTTTCTAGTTATGAACTTTCGAAGCTGAGAATATCGCGCTGTCCGCTCTGTGAGTTCAGTTTCAATTGAAATTTCGAGTTAGAGATCGATTCTGGAGCCATTGTCTGTCGTGCAGTTTAATTAATAAGTAAAATTTTGTTTATCTGTTAAACGGATGTTTCAAATTTGTTTGTAAATACGAAAAAAATGACGAAAACGACCGAAAATCATCAGCTTTGTTCAAAAAATTTTATAAACATGTCAAATTTGACCGGAAATCGGAAAAAAAATTCAATCAATTTTTAAAAAATGGATAAAGAAAGAAGAATATCATGAAGAGACCGGAAAAAAATTTTAGGTTGATTGGAAAATTTTACAAAAATGTCCAAAGTGTAGACAAATCGGAAAAACATTTTAAAAATCAAGAAAAATCGAGGGGAAAAAAACAATAAATCATCAAAAAATTGCACAAAAAGGGAATCATAAAGGTTCCAAACAAAACGTCAGATCGGTTCGAAGATGTAGCAAAATATCAAAATAAAGCGAAAAATCGGCCGGAAACGTAAAATTTCATCGCAATTTGAAAGCAAAACCGTTTGCTATAATATTTTCTATATTTTTCGCAGTTCTCAGTCTAGATATTTCGCGCATCTTCTTAACACATTCCAAGGCCCTATTTTGCGGACCACATTTATAGCGGAAAATCAAATGAACTTGAAGTAAACTTCTATCAAATACAAATTTCAAGACGAATTTTATCGAAAATATCAGGACGAAGTTGTATAGCGAATGCAGATCGGTAGTCCAAATTATAACGAAATTAAGACTGCATTTGCCATGGGTAACTGCGGAAAACCCGTATACCGGTGCAGCCAGCCATATATTCTTCCGACTTCTCGTTGTTTACACGAAAGTAACTTAATAAAGTATATACACGAAGGTCTACGAGAAACTATCCTCCCACCCACTGGTTGATAAGCCAGCCGGTGCATGGCTAAGCGGTCACCCATCCAAATATCGGCAGCACGAAATGCTGCTTAACTCGGGGGATCGCCAGAGCCGCACACCGACCGCGCAACCACCAGAGTCGGGCGATTTTACTTTTTTTTTTCCATTTTTTTCTCGATTTTTCTCCATTTTTTACATTATTTGTAAAGTTTGTGACCCAGTCTAAAAACTTTTTCGGACGCTTCACAATTTTCGTCTTTCTTTTTTTTTTTTAATGATTTGTTCAATTTTTGCCGATTTTCAGTCTAATTTGACAGATTTATCAAACGTTTTGAACAAAGCTGATGAATTTTTGTATTTTTCTCTGAAATATTCGATCTAATTCATCGTTTTTTTCGTATTTAAAAACAAATTTGAAACATCCGGTTAACAGTTGAATGAAATTTTACTTTTACTTAAACTTCACGACAGACAATGGCTCCACAATTAACCTCAAACTTGATTTCAATTGAAACTGATCTTACAGGGCGGAGAGGGCGATAGTCTGAGCTTCGAAAATTCATGACTAGGAAACTATTGTTCTAAACGAAAAATATGTAAGCACTTTTTCTCTTCCGAATGATGATCTCTTCCGATGATCTAAAGATAACGAAAAAAGATACGCAAATATATCGTATCGGTAATTTAGAGACATGAATCTATTGAGAGCCGCATTCATGTACCGGTTAATCAAATGGGAAATCTATACATCGTTTGAGCCACCTCTAAAAAATTTTTTATCGCGCTAAAATTTCACGAAGAGTTGCTTAATGATACAAACTATAGTTTAGAACGATGCAAAATAATTTTTTTTATTATTATTTCCGACGCATTCTATTGTGTTTGCGTGTGTAGCTTTTTAATTTATAATAAGTGTGACAAGATAAAATTGGAGGCTTGCTTTAAAAAACAAGGGTTATGATTTTTCAATAAGACATGAATTAGAGACACTTAAATGGAGATTTACGTAATTAGTCACAAAATTTTGCATTAATAGTGAAAGTCTTCTATTTATTGATTTTGTATTGAATTTAATATTAAATTTCACAATGATCTCTTTTAGTATGACGGTTTGTGGATTAACCGTTTTGATGTATGTATTTATCATCTATTTGCGCAATTGCGCGTTATTTATTGCCCATATAAATATCCACATCAATTCAACAAGCGCCTAATAATTATAAGAATATTTGAAATTCTAAATTGATAATCTTTGAAGGCATTAACTTTTATATTCAAAACTGACAATATCTAAATGAAAATTTGGCTTCTGTCAGATTCCAATTTTAGACAATTTTATTGAGCAAGGTTCAATTATTCGTTGACCAGGTTGAACTTTTATATTATTATATCTTAATTTCGATTCTTACGCATCACCAGCCTGTTTACAAGTGCGTCAGCCGACATTTCTTTTGCTCGAGTTTTTGGGGTCGTCGCGACTGCCGAACTCGAGGCGATAGCACATCTCCAGTGAGTCACTCCGTCAATCGAGAGGGAGAGTCGCAACAAGTTATTAGTGATTGTCTTTAGCAATTGGGGATTATGTGGGTGAGCGCCATAGACGCGGCGGTAATAAGTGGCGCTCGCGAGTTACATCGACGAATAAGCGACCACAATCGCTCGGCACGAATGACGAGAAATAGATCGGACGTTTCGGTCCGGTACTGCTACGAGAGTGTATATTACAGCCCCGATCGTTGTATACTTTCATTAACCAACGTTAACGGAACAGCCCGATGACACCGAGTACATATGTACTTTACTGGCTGTAGCTGTAACTATAGGTATGACAATGTAGAGAACGTTCGAAGGCAGATGGACCCCTGCGGGTCAGCAAACGAGAATCTAACTGATCACGGGAATTGACTACCACTGGGAAAAAAACGTCCAATCTTACCTCCTTCGATTGTACTTTTAGATTAACCAATCGAATGAAAATAGTGGCCAAGGACGGAAAAAATATCTGAATTGTGGATTTGTGCTGAAGTAAATTTATTATGAAATATAAAATATAAAATATAAAATATAAAATATAAAATATAAAATATAAAATATAAAATATAAAATATAAAATATAAAATATAAAATATAAAATATAAAATATAAAATATAAAATATAAAATATAAAATATAAAATATAAAATATAAAATATAAAATATAAAATATAAAATATAAAATATAAAATATAAAATATAAAATATAAAATATAAAATATAAAATATAAAATATAAAATATAAAATATAAAATATAAAATATAAAATATAAAATATAAAATATAAAATATAAAATATAAAATATAAAATATAAAATACGATAGGCCGGATGAAGAAGACGCGTATCTGATTTTGGAGCGGATATTATTAGTTACAATGGTAGATAATGTTTCCGATCGCAAAGTGTCACGTGTTCGTTCACTTAAAAGTCAGATCAAGATTATCTCCTGTCACGATCACCGTGAAGTTGATCATCCATTCGTTTGTCCACCATATCATGTGTTCCTATAAAGCCTTATTTCAATATCGAAACACTGAAGCACAATGGAATTCTCTTCCATTTATACATATGAAATCTTGCAACTTAAGATACATTTGGCGAGCGTGAAATAATTAAACATTATCATGAGTCAAACTCTTTTTCCAGTTCTGCTCATTGATGCGAACAATTTTTATTTCAACTTGAGTTAAGAGCTCGGGTTTACAGTATAAAATATACTGAAACGAAGATGATTTAAAAATCAAACATAAATCATTCATCATTTATACAAAAAATTTAAATACGTTCGGAGAAAAAAAAATGCTTAAACAGAAAAATGACAAAAAAAACATTATCGGAAACTATAAAATATATTTAAAAACATGACCCATTCAAAATCGAAATATCGAAAACTAACGCAATTTTTTAGACATTGTGATTGGTCGTCAATGTCCTTAATACAAATCCATCTTCAGACTCGCTTACGATCAATACGGTCAAGTATCGCTCGTGTTTTGAATGATTATATATTTTGCCGTTGTGGAATAGAATACATGTTTTTTTTCGCGTAAAAAGATTAAATCGAAACGCTGCAGCAGAAATCCAGTCAGAAATCGTATAAACATGCAAAATTCATGTTCAACCAAAAAAAAGGCAAATGAAAGAAAAGTAGTGGAAGTGACAGGAAGTATCGAAATATATTCTCTTGGGAAATGAATCGATAACTTATAAGGCCATAGGAATGTATGCGTAGTATCGTACAGATCTGATTGATGATTATCGATCTCATCTGCGTTTGTGCGAAATTTTCACACGTGTAGCATAAAAACGCCGAAGAACTCGAACGAGGGAGCGAAAAACTCGACTTACCTCGCCTTGAACTTGTCCTCTTATCTTATCGACTGATGTGATCATTTCGTGCTATTGGATTTGTGAAATCGATCGTTCTGGTATTGCAAAAGCAGAACCTTCTCTGTCTTGCTCCCTCTCACTCTGTTTTTTTTTCCGCCACTACTTACCCTCATACATTATCTTATCTTTTTGAAAATAGTTCATCATCGTCTTCAGTTTCTCCTTTTTTTCATATCTCTATAGACTGAAAAAAAATTAACATAATTCAGTTCAGTAAAATACACGAAAAAAAAAGTAGTCGTGATAAACATTTCCCGCATATGCTGTGCCGCAGATTAGTTACGGAAACTAAACTGAAAAAGTATCCTCAACTATATGTGATTTGTAAGCGAAAAATACACGGAGAGAAGAATATGGCAATAATCCCTCGACTTAACATAACAATCGAGTTATATTCCGGCTTTCTGGCGATTTACGCTATACGCAGCTATCTTGTTAACATGATTGAGTCGAGGGATTATTGCCATATTCTTCTCTCCGTAAGTAAGACCGACGACTCGGTTCGGACCACCAATCATAATTCTGTCCTTACCAATAGCCATGATGTGGCGCAACTACCGGCGGCAATAGTTGTGAACACGATTCGAATGTTGCCGGCACCTTACAAGTTGGTTTTTATTAGCAATCACTTTCCTTCCAACACTAATCGGTTGTTTCGAGTAACTAATACTTTCTAGTTCGCGAATGACAAAGGCTGACAACGCTATTGTGTTATATGACGAACGTGTGGATACATTTAAGTGTAAAGTGAAAAGAAAAGCAGTATGCAGTAGGCTATAGTTCGTCAAATACTAATTACGTATTTTGATAATTATTTGTTAGGTATGGGTATTATTATTTATTTTTTTAGGTAGAGTTATTGACCATTAACATAGATAGATTTTTTATTACTCAGCTCCTTCAAATCGCTCATAGTGAACCATAACATTTTGTAACCTCGTTGGATAGTAGCGGGAGCGAATACGATGAATTATGAAATCTTATTCCTAACCTGGAGTTGCACTAAAACAGATTGCATATACTAACTAAGCGTATAGCTCGGGTTACTATTTCTGTTGGTTCCTGTGACTACGGGTATTCCACCCACGACATTTCAGTTCCTTCAACCAATTAAGTAGACGCTTCAACTAACTGAGTAGTTGGCGCTATATCAACTATTCTGAATGGTTGTGAGAACCAATTTTTCAGTTATATCAACTACTCATTTCTTTCCGTGTACGAATTAGTTGCGTACCTAGAATAAAACTACCTTAAGAAAAGCAATAATCATACGGTTAACCCTTCGGGGTCGCACTCTCTAACCGTGATACGGTGGTCACACAGAGTCAGATTGGCTTCAGCCATGCTTGAACAATTGCCGAGTTGACCGTATCCTTACGAATGACTTGTAAAAATTTCCTTTATTAGTTGCACCGTTCTAGAATGTGACATTGTCAGTTTAATATGATTCTCAAGGTTTATAAATTTTAGGATTGTACTCTTGGAACATGAAAGTTTAGTGAAAATAAGAAGACAAAGTAGAATCTTGCACATTGTATCCTCATTATTTTTCGCTTTTTCTTAAGCTACCTCTATGAGGAATATATTAATCAATGTTGTCTTTCTTATTGAGAAAGCTTCGAAAAAAGCGAAAAATGGTGTAGAAATTATAATTTTTTTGTAAATTTTGTAATCTCAACTTTTTGCAAAACTTAAAATCTCAAATTATACGATGAAGTGAATTTTTTTAACAATGCAAAATTCAATAAATTCAAAATTATCAATGTTTTGTAACTAAATTTTACATCTATAATAACCAAATATGATTTTTTACATACTAAATTTGGGCTTGATATCTCAAGTTTTACAAAAGTTAATGCAATAGAGGTAGATTTTTGATAATCCGAAATTCCATTAAATCGGATTTCTTGCACGTTCGACAATTAATTATATATATATATATATCATGGTTGCATATTATCTTGTTCACATATTGAATTTGGGAATGATATCTCAAGTTTTTCCGCAGTTAATGCGATACCGTTAATTTTTTTTATTTTTCAAAATTGCATAAAACACAAATGTTTATCTCGTTTGACACTAAATTATAAATTTTTCAAGGCTGAATACTATTCTGTTTATGTACCAAATTTGAGCACGATATACCAGATAAGATTTTGCATAAGTTAGCGACATAATGTCAATATTTTTCAAAAATTCTAAATTCGATAAAATCTGAACCACTCGACCAATTCAAACCAAATTCAATTCCAAGCAACATCAAGTGCCAGTGGTCTTATGAAGACTATTTTATTTATTTATTTGCATTTCCCCCCGTCTGCAGGCATTACGCCTATTACAGGGTCGGCCCGGGTCAGTAGCCAGTCCCCCGTGAGGGCCTAGTCCGGGTCAGTACCCAGGCCCCTATGCGGCCGCATCCGACTTCCCCTCTATATCGCATTTCCCATAGCATTTCTGCTAAGGACATAGGAAAACATTGCGGAAAAACCTTATGCCAATATAACCGCCCTCGAGTTCACTTCACGGCACCGGAGCTACGTCACGATTTTCGTGGAGAATGTAAACACAGACTACAGCTTTATACATGTGACCCCCACAGTTACCTGTGTGTGTCTCACGTATATATCTGGAGCTTCATCGCGTCCATGTTTTTATTTCACCGGGAATCGAACCCGCGACCTACCGATGCTCTGATTTAGAAGCCAGTACTCTAACGACTATACCACCGCACCGGTTCATTCTTATAAAGACCATTTAGCATAATATACTAATTTTTACGGAAGTTAGAGCGAGCACGCCTTTTATTTCAAAAAATTAATGAAGCTAGGAAATCAAAATTTTTGCATCTGTTTAGTCAACATTTGTAGTAATGAAAGAGGCGCTGATGCTGCAGTTGTGTGCCAAATTTCAGCTCGATAACTAGAAGAGTACTTGAGTTATAAGCGTTTGAATTTTCGAGGTTGGAGACACACACATACTCGGACATTTTTTCTAGATCACTTTTTTCAACGTTTAAGATAATTCTGAGTGTCGTGACATGAAGAGCTCGATTTAAAAAAAAAAATGAAAACAATGCTTCCTCGATGAGGATGCAAAATAGCTCCATAGCGGACGTTTAAAAAAATATGTTTATTCTGACACCTAAGGAGGATCCATTTGGTAGTGAAATGAAGAACAATAATTATAAAAAATGAGCAATTTATAATAAGAAATTAATTTCAAACCATTGTGCAAATTCTGAGCGTTAACAATCACTCGTCTATTAAGCCAAAAAAAAACCTCATCGGTCATCTCAGCATTGCTCTGGAGGTGGTGTACGAGTCGCACCGCTGGACATTGTTAGAAATTTCGGAGTAATTGAACATATAAAATTGAAAAATAAAATTCTAATTCTATAGTTAAACTGAGGTTACGTGGAATCATCCTAAGTAGAAAAAAAATATAACCTATAATATAATATATAAAATAAATATATCTTTACACAGAAAAAAACTTCGCCGGTGACCACGACGAAAAATACCGTCATTTCCAATTTCTTCAGTAACAATCTCTCTTAGTGAAAAAAAATCTAAGAATTCATCAAACTTTGATCTATGAAAATACGACGTCTCTAATATTCCAAATACCCCTGATGTTCTCAATTAACATTACCATCATACCACGAACGTCTCATAAAAAAGAATTATCGAATCTCAGTTTTGGCCAAGAATTAATGCAGTAAAGCATCCTTAAGGGCTCGGTACCTAGGACTTAATGGAATAAAGCAATATACGAAGGAACCGAATGAATTAGAACAAGTGCAAAGAGTCAGAGTACAAAAGTCCCGAGATCATGTCTGTGGACGAAAAACACTTGGTCGAAATTTATATGCTTGGTGGGAGCGCGGACATATGGCCCTCTCTCTGCGTAGTCGCTTCACGACGGTTTCGGCTCGCCGTGAATTAACGCAAGGACAAACGAGCGTGACCGCCTCTCCGCACGCGTTCCGCGTCGTTTCCCCTCGTTCGCGTGTGTACGTCGCCCCACACGCACACACACACACACACACACACTAATAGTTATGACTATATAGACGCGGAGAAACGGACAAAGTGTGTTCAGTAGCAGTAGAAACATAACAGCAGCAGTGAATGTTACACCCTTCGACACACTCGAGGGCCTGACAACGTGTGCGGCATCGGTATTGTAGTTACAGTAAGAGAGGGGGAGGGAGGGGGTGTGAGTTGCCTGGCGCTATAGGGGCAAACCGGCCTCTGTGTAATCCCCGGTAATATACAGACATATGCACCGAGAATCGATCCCCCCATGAACCCCTCTGTCCTGGTCCACTCGACTCCCTGCGGACTGATATTTAGGACCGATATTCATTAGCACTTTCACGCCGCTCGTGATCAACACTGCGAGAGTGTGAACGCAGATAGAGAGATGAGCGCCGTATTTTTAAATCGGTCATTTTTTTCGATAGGGCTGCGTTCCAACTAGGATTATTAATTTTTCGTTAGTTATGTTGTTTTTCGAAATATCTGTTAATCGTTGTGGAATGTATCAGCCACAAATTAACAATTGAAATTATGACGTTGCTTCCCCCGTAATTTCTACCTTTTCTGTGAATTCTGTTATTCTTTTTTATATTATTATACTTGGCTCGTGCGATGAGAAAAAGAATTGGTAAGACCAAACAAATATACAGTTGCGGGAGGCGAAAAAAATATTTGGTTGATTGAAAGGAATAATAGTTATTGTGAATTATGAAAAGTTTGATGAATCTATGCGTTGGTTTGTTTAACCAAATATTCCTTCCAATCTACTAAATATTTCTTGCGCCACCCACAACAGCGGATTCGCTTGTTCTTATCGATTCGTTTTCTCAGTGCTCAACACTGCGAGAGTGTGTACTCAGGTAGAGAAATGAGCGATATGTTTTTTAACGGTAATTTTTTTCGACCGGGCTGCGTCATAACTAGGGTTATTAATTTTGGAATTGCTATGTGAAATGTGTTTATTCTTAAACATATGTGTTGTTGGATTGTTTCTTGAAATATTAGTTAAGAATTATGAAATTTATTAACAACAAATAAACAATTGAAATTGTCACGTTGCTTCCCCCCTAATTTCTAGCTTTTCTCATAATTCTGTTATTCTTATTTCTTATTCTTATATTTGGCTCATGCGATCAACTCTGCTAGAGTGTGGACGCAGGTAGAGAGCCGAGCGGTATATTTTTTAACCGGTCATTTTTTTCGACAGGGCTATGTTGTAAATAGGGTCATTACTGTTTCAATTGCAGTAGAAAAAGTGTTTATGCAAAACAACAAATTATGATAAGTTAAATTTTCTCATAAAACATATGTTAATGGTCCAGAAATTTGTTAACAACGAATGAATAATTAAAATTGTCACGTTGCTTTCCCCTTAACTGTCCTGAGAATTTTGTTATTCTCATTTTCTATCATTATGTTTAGCATTCCAGTAAGGGATACTTCAATGTGTGATTAATTATTAGTGATTTCTAACCAACTTGGACAATAACTAACTTTGATACCTGAACTCGTACTAGAACGGGAATAGTAATTTTTCGGAAAGTTCGGTAAATTAAAAATTTTAATGTTCCAATCGATTTTCACGAAATTCAGTACCAATCATAACAGCCTATTCGTGGACCAGATTTGAGCCTAATATCTTGAAAAATAAGAACGTTGCAACGTAATAAGTAATTTCAGACAGAATTCAAAACGTCATAAATTTAAAGTATATAACGAATTTGCGCCAAATATGGATTCAGCCTTTGCCAACCAACATTTCAGCTGTGTACCAACTACTGGGCCGATATCTTGAAAATTGCGAACGCTATCGTGCTAATAAGGATTCGAACAAATACACGTTTCGTGTGACAAATCACTCCTCTCGACGGCTTAGAGTATTTTAAGCATCCTGCTATGAAAATCTGAATAACATTTTTTTTCACGACAACAAAACTTCCCTCACGGGGAAGCAAAAAAATTAAGCTATGTGTGACGTTCTATCTCGTGGAACAAAAGTTTTTTAGACAGTCTTGTGTTAATTGAGATCAACGATAAATGCTTTCAAAATATAATAAAATTCTATTATCACAACAACAAAAATTGTTGTTTCAATATTAATTTGAGAATGTCATGATAAGCAATGTAGTGACAGTAAGTAAAATAGCCAGATACCTTGATCTCCATTGAAAAAAAAATTATTTCAATAAAAGGTAAGATTTTATGTTTCATAATTTAATATTAAATTATTAATATTTAATTTAGAGGCCCTGCAGTAAATTCTCTTTCCTAAATTTCCGAATCACACAATGAAACATAAGCTTATGTAACAGAACACATAGCACGAATTAAACACAAAACCCTAAACAAAATAAACAAAGAATATGGACAAAAAAAGCAATACATTTTTCGGATTCCTATCTCTAATCAGCAGAATGGACACTCACATGCGAGATATACGGGTTGAAGGACTCCGGTCAGTAGCACGTGGAGCAAAGGTGTTTACCAAAAGTGGAAAAAGAAGGAAACGTCTGTATTTTCCAATAACTATATTGTACACATGTGTCCAATAAAATGCTTGTATTACAACGACGATCGAATACTTCATGACACTTTTGCGAATAGAAGAAAAATGTTGGGCAGAGGTTTACATAAAAGATTTTCGAGATGTTAGGTCCGAAGCCGAGTCAGTACTTCTGCGAATGTAACTACAAAAGAATGATAGTCAAACAAAACCGTTTCATTTTCATTATGTAAGGATATATTCATAGCGCATTTTTCCGAAATACTTTTTCAGTTAGAAAATCATCATTCTTAGAAAGCTTAATTTTACATAATATCCAAATTTTCCTTACTCATTATCTTTTTCTGAATTAGGTAGGAATAATATGAGATTGAAATATCCACTTTGTCGTCTTCTATTTTTATAAGGTGCTAAAATGGCATGCAGATAGGTAATAAGATATTCTAAGTGTGAGATATTGAAGAACGTTAATTTTCTTTGCTCCACGGAAAAAAAAAATTTATTGATTCAATAAAACCACGGTTTGCGGACTGCCAAAATCAATGTTTTAAAATTAACCCCAGTTGTTGTTTTCACAATCCGATTTAACATTAAGACAATAAAATATTTTTTTGCCTGTATCGAAGTTATCGTTTCAATATCATATAAAATTGTAGGATTTGGAAGTGAAATTGAATTGAAAACGCTTGTTTTTGGCAGTCCGCAAACCGTGGTTTTATTAAATAGTTGATATTTTTTTCCGTGTCCTTACCACGAAATTTTCAAGTCATTAAATGCCTTGAAATGTTGAGATCCTAGAAAAAAAAGCATATAAAAAATATGGTAATTAAAAAATGTAGGTCACTCTAAATATGGTGATTTAAATTAACTGGTAATTCAATCTACAGATATTCTTATTCTCGTCAATTTGCCAGAATCATGTGCTCGGCTTGAGCTTTCTATCGTAATCTCGAATGGGAGAAACTTGGAATTGGGAAGATTGGATGCCACGGAGTCCCGCTCTCCGAGCATCGTATCGCTCCCGCTCAGACCGTGGAAATTGGCCGAATGGATTAGTGAATTAGTCGGTGAGTCGGCGTTTATAGGTACATATATATATACTTTTATGTATATGTGCGTGACTACAGGCTCAAACAAAAGCAAAGTATCCATACATTTTCTACCCTAGTTTAATTACATCAACACATCAAAGAACCAAAAATCCATAAAAACCAATTAACAAAAAAAAAAAAATCTTCTACTCTATAACGAAAATTCAATACCCGGATTATTTAAGAAATCCTACGAATATATCCAAATATATTATTTCACTATCCGTTTATAACCTCCTTCTTAATTCATTTTTGAATTTATTCGTATTTTATTTCATTAACCGAGTTATTTAAAAAATGTGGAAAAAACACTTGCCTTGCAAAACAAAGGAAAAAAATCATAGGTTATGTAAAAAGAATGTTATCGCAACAATTTGAAAAGTGTGAATAATAGAAAAATAGTTTTTAATAAAATCGCGAAATGAATCACTCTGTATACGTTATGGGATCTCGAGGCGATTACGTCAGTGGCCGAACGAGGCAGACGAGAGAGGCATATCCGGTTGGCTTAGATTGACTTGGCGCCAACCGCTGCGCGTACGACCGCCGGAATTAAATGATTATTGCGTTATATATGGGGTTGTGTGCGCGAGCGCGAGCGCGAGCGCGCAGGGGGGTTATTCGGGAGATGAGGAGCGTGTAGCGAAGGAGAGATAGAAGAGTAGCCGGACAACTATTACGCCAGGCTAGTTTGGTTGTTGTCGGATCGCGCGGCCAGCATGCAACCATGCAAGCCCGCATAGTATACGATCGCAGCACGTATCGTAGCTGCGTCGTCTCTCGTGCCGCACCTAATGTTACAGTGGGACAAACGGTGCCTCCTTTCTTCTGTTGTTGGCCCGTCTACCGTCCCTCACTCGTTGTTTTCGTGCACGGGCGATGCATACAAACCAATTCCAAGGAGGCCTCGTTAAGGCAGGAATTAGAAAACTGGGCAAAACGATTAATTTTTATAAGCGTCGTCATCGGTGCTGGAGCCGTCACGCGCGATAGCCCCGATGCCGAGAGATAAGGCCGACGACCCTCGACAGCCCCCGTGTTTTTTTGTCGTGCGACAGACGCTCGAATTTTCGTGGAAGATTATAGCAGTAATCAGGAGTAAATTAAAATTAAAGAGAACAGAATTGAGAGTTTCTTTTATGTTTATTTTTGTTTTTGTTTTTTTTTGTGGCAGATATGAAAGTAGAATGCAATATGGGTTCTAATAATAAATATTTTTTGAGAAGTATTTTAAATTATTGAGAAATAGAGAAAGACACTGAAGAAGGAGTTTCTCACTACAACAATATGGGAGAGTGCGGGGCAAAGAGGGCCAAGTAAGAAAAAAATGTCTATCACGAAACTCGAGATTTATTGTTACTGCTTTTCACCCAGAAACTCGATTCCAATAGGAACAAAAAGTCGTCAAATAAATAAACTAAAAATATCTGCAGCATGTCAAGTACATGATTTTCATCATTGATATATATATCGTCACAGTATTTTTATTCAGTACTAATAAGCTTACAGTCGAAGGGAAAAAAAATCAGGAATGGACAAGAAAACCTTGCAGTTGGAATAAAAAAAAAATATAAACGACAAAATTGGAAAAAAAGAATTCGAAAAACATTTGAAAATTTTCATAATGAAAAAAAGAGAATCCACAGTACTTGACGAGTTTGCGAAGTATCGCACATGGTCCATAATCATAGAACGTTCATATTGGCATTTAAACTCGTCAAGTACTTTCAATTCTCTTTTTTTCATTATGAAAATTTTCCAATTTTTTTTTCCAATTTTGTAGTTTACATTTTTTTAATTCAATTATATTATCAATGATGAATAATATGTACTTGACATGCTGCAGATATTTTTAGTTTATTTATGAGACGAATTTTTGTTTCTATACATAGTTTATAGCTCAATTTTTTGAGACGCAGTTGTTGGGGGAAGTATTGGGTTCCACTAACGTAAATGTACTTGTCTCAAGTTTTTTCACCCATGGTGTTTGTTTGAGGGGTCTCATTACTTTTTGCAAAGTTTTTGGATAGATTAAAAAAGTAAAATTCATTGTACGAAAATTTTTCGAACTAAACCCTTCTCCTTTCTCATCCGGACTTGGGGCAATGGCAGAGTTTCTGTTGCAATTAAATTTTATCAAGCAAAACATATTTTCGGTGAAATCTACGAAGACGTCGACCTGGACGACGGATACTACGGAGACGTCGACCTGGACAACGAATACTACGGAGACATCGAACTGGACACCGAAAGCTATAGAGAGGTCGACCTGGACATCTGACATCGTAAAGAGGTCGACCTGGAGAACGAAAACTACGGACCGATAAACCTGGACATCGAAAACTCTGAAGCGGTCGACCTGGACATTGAAAACTATAGTCCAACTCTTGTTGGCATACGAATGATAATATAATATTATAATGATTCAATTTAATGAATACCGAGAATTACATTTTATTATTTCAAACGATCAGCGAATAAATATATCTATATATAGATATATATTTTCTGATGCGGGTACCAGTCGGTTGAGATCACGTCCCTGCGAAAAATTAGGCTCACGCCCCTGCGAAAGATATTAGAATCACGGGAGTGCGAAAAAGGTCTTAATTTTTCGGAGGACCCCAAACCTGAATTTTTTCAAAATCCGCTGAGTGGACCCCAATGCTCTCAGATAGAAAAACGTGTCGTCCGGTTAGTTGCTTTCAAATGGAACGGCACCGTGACGGCACGACGTGCTGATTAAACACTGTGCCCGCACGGTATCAACACGGTTTGCAGTGTACTGGACCCGTGGGAGCACTGATGCAGCATCAGCAGTCCGTGCCGTTACATTGCCGCCACATTTGAAAGCAACCAACGGCACTGTGCCATGACGACGTGCCGTTTCGTGATGCCTGTGATGTTACACCGTGAATCTCGATGGCTATCTGAGATATTATCGTTTCGTAGATATTAAATATATTCGAGTGATTACCTGACAACGTTGCTCGGAAGTTTTGAATATTAGTGTTTAGAGGTTGGAGCCCATGTTGCCGTTACACCGTACAGACGCGTATCGCCTCAAGTAATGACACGACAGCAGCTTTTTTAGGTTAAAATGTCTGTTGGGAGATGCCTTAGCCGTTGTTGAATATTGGGTGAGACAATTTTTAGTTACCATCTAATATTTTTACAGGGCACGTATACACTTTGGTGAACAGTTCATATATGCCAGTGATCTCGTGTAAATCACATATTGCTTCGTCATATTAAAAAAAATATATATGTCTGCGTTGACTATTCTAGCCTGGATTTTTTTCATTTTCATAAAATTATCCTCATTGAATCGTTTTTGAAGTAATTCTAATACTTCACCATACGTGCTGTGAAGTGAGTTACAGAATAGACAATAATGGTGGCCTATAGGTATTTCAAACGGGAAAAAGCGCTTATATTTTTCGGAAATCGCACCTTATACATTTAATCTATTAAAAATCTCAATAAAAATTCTGCTAAGGTATCTGTAATCGTTTCAGAGAACATTGTTCTTACATAATTGACATATAAGATACAAGATATATGCTCTCTTTGACATATATTTAGATTAAATGGTAAATATATGTTCTTTATAAAAAAGTGCGACAAAATATTCTACATGTAGCATATATGTATCATATACTCATGATATATTCAAAGTATACAGCATATATGTGACATATACATCAAATATATTTTTTGCATATATTACCCGTATATACATTTCTATGTGGGAAGAGTCCTTTACATTGAAACATTCATTTATTAAGTATTAATAAAACATTACTTGAGCCAACTTACACGGACAGAAAAAAGTAGTCCTAGCCTCGTCAAGTAGTAGGTTCATCCAGTATATAATAAAAAAGTAATAACAAGATGATAATAATGAAAAGTGCACGATATTCGCGTCACGCGATTTCCTGCGTATCATGAATTTTGCCGTACACTAACGAGTCACTATACAAACTATTAGTATTATTTCTAATTCATTCTGCAGACACGAAGTATCTTCCTATAAATAAAATAATTATCCATATAATGAAATAAAAAAATGTTGATCGGTTACTGTTTTGCACAGTTCAGTTTTGTTGCTGAGCCATTTTCCTAAGCTTTAGAGTATCATGGTATAATGATATCGGAATTCGTTGGAAGACAAACTTTCGTAAAGAATGAATATCAAAACAAACGGTAAGTTTTTTACAAGCTAGTCATACGTTTTCCTTTTGCACTTTTCTTCCGATTTTTAGTAATTTTTTTTGTTTTCTTGCTTCCTGACTAAAATGTTGATAAGAGAAAGAAGGGAAGAAAAGTTGCTACTGGCAGTATTTGCAACACGTGACTTTCTCATCATATTTGGTGCTGGGGTAAAGATTTTATCGTGAATTTACTGAAGTATAGTGACGAACTGTACGAATAAAAATTTAAGGAATTTCGCACAATAATTTCAACATACGTTTCCCAGTGTAATCCATTTCGATCGCATTTTCAAATATGAATTCAAGGTACAATCCGCCCTTGCGAGGTGGCGTGCGTGAGTACGTCGGCGCACTTTCTTCACATCTGCCTTTCGTTGAGCTGGTCTTATCGGCGGTCTTGCGATATTCTGACAAGTCATATAAACATTTCAGTTATTCGTAGATCGAAAATTACGAGTCTTACGGTGTATATGAGGCCTCCGCAGGCTTTGCAATTCATCTGGAATGTTACGCGCGTGGCAAAAAGTGATATGATACGCTGCGTGTATGAATGTTTACAGACTCACCTTCATGAGTGTCAATAACCTCAAATCGATTTTTAAATACAATTTTTTAATTTAACATTCAGTATAAATGTTTACAATGTTTAAAAGTTATTATGGCTTGATTTGAGACATACAGATAGAATCACCAGCAAATAAGCAGCGAGAGAAAATATGTAATTTAGTGCAGCGAGAATTTTGTCACTATCTTTTCTATTGTTGACATATAATTTATGAAAGCATCAATTATAAAAAGAATTATATTAAGTGAAACATGGATTATGTTACACGTCATAGTCTACAAAACAGCCATTTTCCAAGGTAGATTTCAGTAATCTGATGTAAGAGACTGAAAAAACAACAAAATTTTTGGTACACATTAAATCAGTTGTTATGAACCTGTTGTTCATAGGTCATCTGCAATTCATTTCATGTGTATGTATCGGAACAATACGAAATGATTTCTATATTAGTTTGCGGTCCAAAAATAAATTAAGATTTTCATTTATTTGTTTTCATATTATATCTAAAGTATCAGACAAAGTGGAGATTTCGGATTGCATTTAAATACCGTAACTAGGTTTTAAATGCAGAAGGCAAACATCACATTCCATTGCGGTCCGTAAATTTTTCTAAAAATTATTGCACTTTCGGACATGCACGCGCCAGACAGACAAAGAGACAGAAATAACTAAATGTGTTTTTTGGAATCTAGAACAATCAAGTTATGTATTTCCATCAAAATGTAGGCGTCGATTTTGTTTGGGATCGCAATATACTTTTTCTTTTTCGATACTTCGTATGTGATAAGAAAGTTAAAAAAAATCTCGGAAGAACTAGATTCGCAGCAACGCCGCACTAATACAAAATTGACGATGAAACTATTGAAATGAAAGGGGAAAAAGAGTAGGAGCAGTTGAGTCGGTCAGGATACCGCGAAGGTTCGAAGGTTGACGTGAACCGCCCAGGGCTCGTCATTCAGGGTGAACCAGATCAAACGGCAGTCTTACCAAACGACCGAACTCGTTCATTCGCTACGTACATCTTCAGAATAGTCCCTGCTTTTCCTGTCTCTCATCCCTGCACGTCACAGCCCTCATCTGAATTGATAATTTTCTCTCCGTCCGCATATCAAAGACCCCCTCCCTCCCATGAACCAGCAGCTCGAGCGAAGAGAGCCGTATAACCCCCTCGAGTGTGATCACGAGATCAACCAGCGAGCTTTACTCTTACCCTCTTAGTGATATATATATATATATATATATATATATATATACGATATAACGTATCGTCGATACTCGAGCTTTCGACAGATTCAAATAGGCGACCTTATAACTCGATCTAGATACGCAAAATCGTGAGAAATATTGCATACGTCGTTTTACAAACTTCCTTTTGATGCTGTGCCTTGTAAAATGGAAACAAACTTTAAATTTTCTTGAGATTGGTCACATCAATGACTTTAAGCTCACACGAGGGAAATCACTTCTAAATATCTTTTTGCTTGTTAAGATTTTTGGGGATCGTTGGCTGTAGTAGTTTGCGATCTAACATTACGATTAATCGCATCATTTTTCTGGCGAGATATTTTTGCTAAGCATTTTATCAATTAGGTATAATTGATAATTAGGCGTATTAATGTGACTGTTTTGAATGCGGTGTAGTTTTTTCTATGGCTTTTTAACCCATTTCACGAACAAGCCCTTTTAAACTTGTTTAAAAAAAAAATCAATTTGTAAATGACAAGCTTATCGATTGAACCATTTACAAAAAAAATGCTCCGGGTTTATTCTGAAGAGAGGCCATAGTTTGTTATTTTTCCTCTTGTGAGGGAAAAGAGGTCTTCATAAAAAAAAATCCTTTTTGGCTAAACGTCCTGCTTATGGCTAAGTGAAAAAAAAATTGTCTTCAAGTCTTTAAAAGTAAATAGTGTCTTTGTATTTTGTACTTACTTATTCGTGTTTATTGTTCCTCTGCATAAGGTCTTCAATCGAACTTTTGAAAAGTTATCCATGTAGCACGAATATAAGTTTTTAGCAGACTGTTCTTGTGTCTACTATAGTTGCGAACCGGCAACCAGACGATCGCCGCAACTTCTTCGGGCTGCCGCTGCGGGTGCTCGGCGCCACCAGTTGTGTTATGTATGCGTTTTTATTCACGCGTATGCACACGTATATGCGATCGGACAAATCTGTTTCGATGTGTGAGTTCAGACAAATGTGGAATATTGGCCAGATATTAGCACTTTGGGAAGCGATTTTATCGCAACCGGTCTCATTGAAAAGAGAGGAAAAAATAAAACATATTGGCGCTGATACATTCAGCGTCCGCGATGTATTGCCTGAGATATTTAGAGTTACAGACGACATGTGAGTGCGCGCCATGCACGTATATCGTCAGACAAATTCGATGTGTGAGTGTGACAGAATGAAAAATTTTCGACAGAAACCAAATTCTAAGTGGCGAGATATTAGCATTGCTGTCACCGATTTGATTGAACCGGGGCTCATTCGAAAGAGAAAGATAAATAAAAAATAACGAACCTGACACATTTGGCGGTCGCGACGTTTCGACTCAGATAATGCCAGTTAGAATTTCGTAGCAGACGAGAAAGGACGAACATCCAAATAATAAGAGTAGCGCTAGCTTCTCGGTCATGAGGAGTCTCGAAAGGCATTACAAATTTTTCTTTTAATACTTGGCGTCGAGACGCTATCGCGTCTCTTGATATAACGCCTCAAGTTTTGCAGAATTGAAAAATTTCATCTGTAAGAAATATTTAAAAAAAACAGCTTTTTTCCAATGCTGCCAATTTATAAGTTGAAGTCGAACTCGAGCTTTCGACAGATTTAAATAGGCATCCTTATAACTCACTTGAGATACGCAATAAGTTAGCTGATCAGTTAACGATTAAAGTATAAGGGATATTCTAGAAATGAAATATGCGAATATGCAACTATCGTAATCATTCCACAATTATGCCTGTTAGCCTGCGGCTATTTTTGTATCTCCCGGTAAAATCCAGTTTCTTACGACGAGCCTAGCGAAAATATTGTACAATAATGTGAATTGCAACGAAAAAAAAATGTAATGCATCATATATTCCGGAATCTTATTTGTCGCTCATTGACCTCAGAGTATCAGCAACCCAATAAGATAATAATCTGGATTTGTCGATCATCGGCATTGACTCGATTCCGGGAAACAATAAATTTTTCGCGATCGTATCTCAACGGATCACAAATTAAGACGTGGTTTGTGTCAAGAAATTCAAGCATTCTCATATGATCGCCTCATAACCGTGTAGATCATGCGACATGTGAGGTTTACACAATCTTCTTATTCTTAGATCCTAGATATTGCATACTTCAGCAACCTTGTCCGATAAGCGAATGTCAAGGTGACGAAAACGAACGATCACAGCCGCTGGAAAACGCGGCAAAGTGGCCCCGAACAATCTGTGCCCCTTTACAGCGGTTCTGTTTTGGCCCCACTAAAATTATATTACCATCAGGGCAGGTTTGCGCACCTGAGCCTCTAAAAGCTTCTGCTACATTCTCATCTACACACACATGCACAAATTACTCTATTTTGTTGACCACTACATTCAAACTTCTCTGTCGGTGATTTGCAATTCATTCGATGGATTTGTCAGCCTAAACTTTTTTTTTGCTTCTCACCAAAGCAATTTTTGTTTCCGGGAAAGATTGTTGGGAGGTTTTTCATGTGATAACATTTGAGCGTATGTGTGCAGGACTTAAAATTCCAGTCACCTCTAACTTAAAAAACACATTCCTTTAAGCCTAAAAAAAGGTATGATTTCACGATTATTTGTAATTTTCTTCGTTCACCATGAAGAAAACAACCACCCCCGCAGCATATCATCGGTTCTATCACGCGCATATTTTTCATTGCGTTCTAATTACTGCGGAAGCCTCACACTGAGGGAAAAGCATCTCGTTTATTTAACAATTTCATATTGTAAAACGAATATAGAAAGGCTTGCAATGTTTTATGGTTGAAGCGATGACAATATGGTTCAATAAACGATATTTGCAAGGTTATTCGAAACAAACGTTGAAATCGTATGTGCAACAAAACGGCATATTTGCACTTATTAGAATAGTTTTTGAAACTATTATCATTTTAATAATTGCTACTATAATTATATTTCCTATAACCACAACATATAGACGTTCCTCCTACGAATTATATTAGTGGTTGATCCAACTATTTCTTACTTTCTTATCACATACAGAGTATGTATAAGAGAAAGTATTGCAATCCAAAAAAAACTCGACTTCAAGATTTTAATGGAAATACATGTTTTGAGTGTCCTAAATGCCAAAAAACACATTAACTCATTTCTGTCCGTCCGTCCGTCCGTCCGTCCGTCCGTCCGTCCGTCCGTCCGTCCGTCCGTCCGTCTGTCCGTTTGTCTGTATGTCTGTTTGTCTGGCGTCTGTAGGTGCCGTCCGAAAACACAATAACTTTTGAAAAAATCTGTGGACCGCAAAGAAATGCGGTGTCCACTTTCTGCATCTAAATCCTAGTTTTGGTATTGAAACCCAATCCAAAATCTCCACTATTTCTGGTACTTTACCTGAAATGTGAAATAATAAAAATAAAATATGTTATATATTTTTGATGCTTTTGATTCAATAAGCAGTGAACAACAAGTGATTCAATAAAGTGAAGACTTTGTTGTCTTTTAAGTTACTCACATGACATTTCTGGAACCATCCGCAATCAGAAATTTCTATTGTGAAATATGGATTGCCTTACAGGTCTACTAAAAAAAGACTGCGATCAATGATCTTGAGTAGTTTTCAGTGAGAATAAACTCTATAAATATTCACATAAAATATTATATATAAAAAAGTGCATAAACAGAAACGATTTAAGGTTAAATTAACACTCATGATGTTAGACTATAAACACCGATACATCCATAGTTTTTATCACTCGCATCGCATTTCATATGAATTCTAAGTCCTGCGGCGGCCTCATATACGCCGTAATATGGGAAACCTTTGGTATATGAATAACTGTAATATAAACCGACTTGTCAAACTATCGCAGTGCCGACAATAACACCAACAAAAAAAAAAGAGATGTGGCGTGAAGGCGCGATCATAACGTGCACGTCCTCGAGAGGGCGGGTCGTAGCTTGAATTTGAATTAAAAAATGCGTTCTTAACAAATTATAGGGTGAGATGTAGATTACAATTAATTTATATTTGCTATAACCATAAAATATAGACGTTCCTCCAGGGAATTATAGTTTATAGTTAGATTATCGTCAGTCCAACTATATTATTTTCAGAATTACCAGATTTTTCTCTCAGTGCACATACACCATAAGATCCGAAACATTTATTATAAAAATAACTGAAATGTTAATACAACTTAACAAACTATCGTAAGTGCCGACAATAATACCACCAAAACGAAAGACAGTTGTGAAGTGAAGATACAACGACCGCGCGCGCCTCCTCGCAAACGCGGTTCGTCGCTTGAATTCGAATCTGAAAACGCGATCTAAGAAAATTATAGCAAAGAAACGTAAATTACAAAAATATAAAAAATTCTTAAATTCTGTTCGTTCAATTTACGACAATACTCGAGAAAATTCACGATAAAAACTTCACGCCAGAAACGGATGAGATGAGAAAGTCACGTGCTGATAATACGTCAGTAGCAACTTTTTCCGTGTATTTTACGACGGAAAATTTAATCTTGCGTGCTTTAATCCTCAATGAAGATGCAAATCATGATCGAATGAGGCTGACGAACTCCAGTCAGTCTTCCGTCATGCACATCGGTATAGTCTCATCCTTGACAATCGTGATTGCGAACTGAATAAGCTGATGGTGACACACATGGAAAGAAGTTGGAAGTAGCCAAGCCAAGCGTTTGTCCGTCGGCGTCAATGAATCCGATTGATCGCAGATCAATGGGTCGTCTTGCAGTTGCCTCTTTGTCTCCCTCTACAAAGCCATGCAGAGGATATGGTTAAGCAGTTTAAGCATCGAGTTGGCAATCAACGATCGACGAAATACTCAGGGCGCGAGCGCGGATGGGTCAAACGACGTCGGTCAAGTCCGACTTCCTTCCCTATTTGACCCTGGCTTTGCTCTCTTCTCTCAATCTGGACTACACCATACGTGAGTCATCGCCATCGTGTCTTCAGCTTCGTCTCCGTCTTCGTCAGGCTAAAAGACTCACATTCAGTTCCAGCCTGCATCGCAAGGGCAACTAGGCAAATTACGACGACTCTCTTGTTTACGCAACTAAAAAAAGGACAGTGGGCATATAACCGTTTGAAAAATTGAATGAATGAAAAGTAAAAATTTGCATATTGCTTCCTTGTTATGTTTCGCTTATTACAGAGTTACAATGGGTAAGCATGTTAATTGATTTTCACTTACCCATGGAAAAGGTTTTATGAAAAGCGGTTTGTAATAAACAATGTACAAGCTGTTATTTTGCATCCTTATTTTGAATAAATTGATAAAAATCCGACCTTTAGTGTAATCTTAGTCGTAAAAGAAATGGATAAAAAATGCCGTGAAATCGGTACTGTTCTTCTGATCTATACTACATTAAGAATGTAATATCACTGGACATAATTATGGAAAAAATTTATTCTCACTAGACCACATTCTTCGAAAGTTAATGCAATGACGGAACTTTTAGAAAACTTGGCAACTCTATAATACTTCAACCGCTTCACCGATTTTACCCAATTTAAATACCAAAGGTCGTGTTACCTTGTCTCATTTGAATACGAAGTTTCAGCTGGATAGTTAGGAATTTGTTCAAGGTACATCATTATCGGGCATTTTTTCAAGTCTTAACAATCTCATAAAACACATGATTTTTCTCAATCACTTTTCTCGATATGTTTCGAACCATTTTACGAGATCGACGTAAAAATCGCGAAAAAATCTTCTCATGAAAACAAAGCTCGCTCATGTTTATTGTAAGGGAGCAAAAACGAAATCAAAAAAAAATTGTAAGCATCTATTGCTAACTGTAACGCCATTATCCAGAAATCACAATTCCTAAATCCACAATCATTCTTAAAATAATAACAGTAATGCTTATACTATTTACTTTTTCTGAGAAAAAGGGAAATATATCTTTTAATTTTAATGAGAAATTATGAATAGTGATAAAGTAATTTCTGAAAGACATAATATTTTGTCGATTTTCTTGATTCTTCATTCCATTTCTCAACGAAAAAAGAACACACTTAACAAAATTCCGAGTGAAGTTGTAGAAAAGTTAATTTGGCTACAAAAAGAATTTTGATTCGCGAAGAATTCGATTTTTGTTGTCAACATTTATTAGTTAAAACTCTTTTATGTAAAAATAAATGTGATAATCACCATATTTAGCGACAATAAAATTGGAAACACATGTATATTTGTTTGCACTCCAATCGTGAGCATTCATTACTTTTTTAAATAAACACTTATACAGCATAATTTTCACAATAACAATCTGCAATTCCCATTGAATGATGTTTTTAATTTATTATCCACCGCATAAGTACTTCGTTCCAAATCAATACTATTTTAATTTATAGAACAACAAAAAATAAATAGATACAGTTCTCCATTGATTTTCCAATGCATTAAGTGTATGTAATTTTTTTAATTAACAAAAATAACATTTTGTTTATCCAAGAAATTTCTTATGAATACATTTTTTCAGGTTTTGTCTAAGGATTTAAAGAAAATGTTTACAAACAGTCACATTCAGCTGCAGACTGCATCGCAACAGCAACTAGACAAATTACTACGGCGCTCTCGTTTACGCAACTAAAAAGAGAGCAGCGGCCCGTGTAACCGCTTCCCCCCCCCCCCCCCCCCCCCTCCTTGCCGCCGCTCATCTGGTTGATGCTCTTTCTGTCCCTCTCTCTCTCTCTCTCTCTTTCTGTCTCTTGGTTACCACAAGACAAATTGAAAAGGGAGTCCAAGCACTGAAATAACATCGGGAACGACGACAATGAAAATCCAGTGGATGACACAAAGAAAGAATGATTACTCACTTACCTCCAAAAAAATGTATGGGTTGAAAAAAGTTATTATACATACACTATTTTATAAGTATGATTATAAATAATTACGTTAATTATACGTGTACCTTAGAATAAAAAATAGTATTAAAAGTTTTCATTTACAACAGATTTGAAGATTTTAATATTTATTTTGAGGTACACAAATAATACATTTTTTTTCAAAGAATGTGATTGACCCCCACTTATTTTTAGTGGGTTATGACTATGTTCGCATTTTTCTTTAAAAAAAATTCACAAATACTTTTTTCTTATATTAATCATAAATTTGAGTAGGAGAAAAAATGACAGCCGTAACTAGAGGATAAACGTTATCAAAATAGAATGATAGAGGTTCGTAAGTCTGATTTATACTACACTACCCCTCGGTGAATGCCATACTTATTTTTACTAGTTCCCTAAACATAGAAAAAAATCATAAACAGTCTGTGTGCGGTGACCGAAGGCCCCTTAATATACCTACTGATATATAAACATCCCTCACGAATAAGTACATAGGTAAAATGAAAAGAATGAAGTTGGGGTTTGGCTCATTCAGTATAGTTCATCTCTAGCGAGGAATACTCAATTATTTTCAAAAAAATTCTACAAAATTTTATAAAATTTATTCATCCTTATAAATAATTTGAAAAACCCCAATGCAAAAATAGGAGCCTTAAAAAAATGTATATGATACCCAACTTTGAACAAATCTTACATTTAAAATTTATTAGGTACGTCGTATATTATTTAATTCTACAATTATATAAAGACATACATTGCACAAGAATGGTGTAAAAGAAAAAAGAAAATTTCAAAATTCTTGTAGTTTTCAAACTAAGCCGATGAACAAATTGTAGTGTTCGATGTCTTTTTTCATCTGTCAACGAGAGCATCTTAGTATGACTGTAGGAATTGTTATATTTTTATTTCAGGCCTTTATGACAAATATATGATTCAAAACGTGTAAATGAATCTGTCTTTATTAAAAAGTCACTAAATAATTTGTCCTACTGCAAATCCAATTTCCACCGCATCCAGGATTATTATACTCATAATGGAATGTACAGTTTCGATTGTATTCCAATTTAAAAAAATTCTGCAAAAAGTTCAAATGAGGACAGTATGCATTACGGAGGTCGCCTTACGTGCTAGGGTACCTCCTAAATAAATTCCTTACTTTTCCTAGTACAAAACATTTTCGAAAAGATCGTAATACCCTATGTCTCCAGTGACCGGAATTCCCCTGATATATGCACGATTATATAAATATCTCTTACCCATGATACGATATACATTGGGGTGTGTAAAAAAAAAATATTTTTTTAATTCTTTTTAAAATCCTGCAAAAGTGTTTACTTGAACCTCCAAATACACCTCCTACATGTGAGACTGCCGGCAGAATTTTTGAAAGCATTGTTCTATCGATATTTACCTGAAAAAATAGATGTCGATTGAGCGACCTCTAACAATGATTTGTCCGCGATTTGCTTTTACACAAGGTATTGTGAGGTATAAAACTAACGTGTAAGCCGTGGGGACCTGAAGAAACTAAAGAAATGTGAAAAAAAAACCAAGAGGAACTGATTTATTTCATGGATTAACGCTCGAAGCATCCAAGCATAATTTGTCCTTTCATACGATTTACTTCCAAAGTTGGTATTTAGTGGTGTTTGAGGTTGCCAGTTATTACTCCAAACTTAAACTTCAGAAATTCAAAATAGATGATCCAATATGGCGGACTAAAATGCAAAAAGTTGCGAAAATCTAGACTTTGAGTTAGGATTCATAATTAGTGATCTCAATAACCCCTAAGTACGTAACTACAAGTGGGTGGATTTCTCCTAGATAAACAAGGTTCGTGTAAGAAACAATGATTACTGTATTTTGAACGTAGCTTATAGGTTATCAATTTTGAAGCCAAAATCACTGTTTTTTGGTGAATGAATGTAATTGTAAAGACGCGACAAGTACATTGAATACAAACCTCAGTACTTAAAGGTTTTAGAAGGCGCTGATAGCATTGTGACGTTTAAAACTAACGCTTAAACCTTGGGGCAATGAGCGAAAAATGTTGTAATTTTGAAAAAAAAATGAAAAAAAAAAATATTTTAAAGGATTGACGCTTAAAGCATAGATATCCCGTGCATAATATTCACTTGTAATTACGTACTTAGGGGTTATTGAGGTCACTAATTATGAATCTTAACTCAAAGTCTACATTTTCGCAACATTTTGCATTTTAGTCTGCCATATTGGATCACCTATTTTTAATTTCTGAAGTTTAAGTTTGGATAAATAACTGTCAATCTCAAACACCACTAAATACTAAATTGCAAGTGAATCGTATGTAAAGACAAATTATGCTTCGGTGCTTCGAGTGTTAATCCATCAAATAAATCAGTTTTTCTCGGGATTTTTTACATTTCTTTAGTTTCTTCAGGTTCCCATGGCTTACAGATAAGTTTTATACCTCACAATACTTTGTGTAAAAGGAAATCGCGGACAAATCATTTTTAGAGGTCGCTCAATCGACATCTATTTTCTCAGGTAAATATCGATAGAACAATGTTTTAAAAAATTGTGCCGACAGTTCCACATGCAGGAATTTAAAAAGGATATTTTTTTTGACACACCCTAATATACATAGGTAAAAGCGAGAGATGAAGAGGGGTCTTTCTCATTCGATATAGTCCGTTGATAAGGAAGACTACCCTAATCTTCCAAAGAACAAAAGTTAATGAAATTTCTTTTTGCTTGAAGCGATTTTGTCAGAAAAATATACATACATTATGGGGTTAGGCTACTCTAGAGGGCCACAAAAAAAGCTTCTGTGGGAATTTTTTTCAGAAAATCTATTAGAGACATCGATTTGTTGAGAAAGGGTAATTTTTCCATAATAATGAATTTAAAAATGGCGGCTGTACAGCGTTGTTGCGATGACGTGTCTTTTTTTTGGAATCCACGGCTGGTCACACTGCTCCTGTAATTTTTTAATTATGATAAGTTTTTTAACGGTTTTTACTTATACGTAACAGTAGCTAGAGAAGTACGTAGAATTTTTTTGAATACAGGTTTTTTTGACAAAATGGCGAGCATCTAAAGTGAAAGTTCACAAATTTGGTTTAAAAATCGTTCGAAAATTATCAATAACAAAAAAACTATGCAAAAAAAAATCCTACGTACTTCTGTAGATAATGTATTTTTGAAGATATATCCAAAATTTCAAATAAATCGATGGTAAACTTTTTGGGTTATGTTTTCGGTCAACTTGAAAAGAGAAGTTTTGAGATAAGCGCGTTTAAAATTTTGAGTAGTAGACAATTGATAATATTGATATACCTTTAATCTGCAATGCCTGCACCATACAATTGGCCTTCCAATTGAGTGTCCTGCTCTTGCATTTATTTTCTGCTCGATTTTGAAGTCATTCTTGCGTCTTTTACCACTTCAAACAATGATCTCTCTCCAAGCATTATGCGCTGATCGTCGATTGCCAGTCACGTTTTGTAGGAATTCACGCCGATTTCTAAGCCCATTTCTTTCATAATGTGTAAAATTGAGGAAAACCCGTCATTGTATGTACAAATTGCAATATATTGTGGCTAAATCCAAAACAGTTTTACCACCAGAAACCGATTTCGGGGCCAATGCCCACACAGTCGAATTGAAGCTTTCATTGTTGTTTTGCGTGTAACCACTGATACATCGCGTAAGAAGATCACCACTGGTCAGTTCTTCGTAGATTGGTTTGATAGCTTCATACACATTAGCTGGAAGAGCTGGCTTATGTTTATATTCAGCCAAAGTATACCTGCTTTGACCGTTCTCAGTACCTTTACCGAAGCGCACACAAGAGAGGTTCTGCGCTGACCAGGCGGCCTCTCATTAAAATTTGGAAATAGGGCATTTACAAATTTTTGCCTGCCATAATCTTTTGGGACAGTATTCACTGAGAGAAAAATCTGGTAATTTTGAAAATAATGGAGTTGGACTGACGATAATCTAATTATAAACTATAATTCCCAGGAGGAACGTCTACATTTCATAGTTATGGCAAATATAATTATAGTAGCAATTATTAAAATGATAGTAGTTTCAAAAACGATTCTAATAGTTTCAAATATGCCGTTTTGTCGCATATACGATTTCAACGTTTGTTTCCAATAACTTTGCAAGTATCGCTTATTGAACTATATTATCATCGTTTCAACCATTAAACATCGCAAGCTTTCCTATATTCGTTTTACAATGTAAAATCGTTAAATGAACAATATGCTTTTCTCTCAGTGTCCTAGAAACTCTAATGGGTCATTTCCAAGGAGAGAAAAACGCGATTTTTCGAAAATTCCAGATTGGCCTAACCCCTTAAAGCGGCAGATAATTGTTTTCAATTAATATCCACTATATCAATTATACAGGTCATTCCACCAATTATTTACAGGAGTTCGTATTTTCCCTCTCCTGAATAGCTGTTACTTTTTTACTTTCTAATCACATACAGAGTATGTAAAAGAGAAAGTATTGCAATCCAAAAAAATTCGACTTCAAGATTTTAATGGAAATACATGTTTTGGTTGTCCTAGATGCCAAAAACACATTAACTTATATCTGTCCGTCCGTCCGTCTATCTGTCTGTCTGTCTGTCTGTCCGTCCGTCTGTCTGTCTGTCTGTCTGGCGTCTGTAGGTGCCGTCCGAAAACACAATAACTTTTGAAAAAATCTGTGGACCGCAAAGAAATGTGGTGCCCACTTTCTGCATCTAAATCCTAGTTTTGGTATTGAAACCCAATCAAAAATCTCCACTATATCTGGTACTTTATCTGAAATGTGAAATAATAAAAATAAAATATGTTATTCATTTTTGGTCTGCAGGATGATAAAAAAATTATTCTGCTTCGGTCTCATACATACAGATAGACATACCAACAAATAAGCAATAAACAACAAGTGATTTAATATAGTGAAGACTTTATTGTCTTTTTAGTTACTTACGTGACATTTCTGAAACCATCCTCAATCAGAAATTTCTATTGTGAAATATGGATTGCCTTACAGGTCTACCAAAAAAAGACTGCTATCAATGATCTTGAGTATTTTTCAGTGAGAAATACACTATAAATATTCACATAAAATATTATATATTTCTATATACTTAATAAGTGTTAACTTAACACTCATGATGTTAGACTATAAACACTGATACATCCATAGTTTTTATCACTCGCATAGCATTTCATATGAATTCTAATTCCTGCGATAGCCTCATATACGCCAGAATATGGGAAACCTTTGGTATATGAATAACTGTAATATAAACCAACTTGTCAAACTATCGCAGCGCCGACAATAACACCAACAACAAAAAAAGAGAGATGTCGCGTGAAGGCGCGATCATAGCGCGCTCGTCCATGAGAGGGCGGGTTGTACCTTGAATTTGAATTTCAAAATGCGTTCTTAACAAATTATAGCGCGAAATGTAGATTACAATTAACGAGCGAAGTTCTTAAAGTTCTATTTATGCAGTTAGTCACTATGTCCCGATAAATTCACATTTGAAATTTCACGCCAGTAACAAATGTTTCCTCACAGTGTCTAAATGGTACTTATGAAGCAATCTAATAAAAACAATAAAAATACAAATAAAGATAAAAATTGGAAAACAATAAAAATTTAAACAACAATTAAATTAAAATAAAATTTAAAGTGAAAAAACAATCTATTGTCCCAAATTCATGCAATTACAAAAACAAACAAACGAACATTACAAACTAACTTCACAACCTAATTTCACAAACTATCTTCACGACAGTAACATGACGCCCCAGCAGCAATCAAGATGAGATAGTCACGTGTTGCGTCACGCCAGTTGAAATTTTTTAATGTTTGGTACACGGAGAAAAAAAAGTAGTTGGGCACACGCAAGAAGTGGTTGTGCGGGCTCACTTTTCGTAAGTCCTTACAACCTCGAATTTTGTGAGTTGAGACAACTACTTTTAGTTAGTTGCACAGACTGGGCTGCAGTGACTATCTATTATGGTTGAATGCAACCCATCGGTGAGTTGACACAACTCACTTGCCAAACAGAATACCTTTAACCCGGTTATCGGTAGAAATTGTTCGTATTTATAAAAAAATGCAATGAATTGACATATGGACGATAAAATTAATGCGATTTGACGTTTTACTTGATCATATTAATACAGATTGGGATTACAGTTGGTATAATTTATTTAGTCTGAGATGCCTGATGATGGAATTACGACGGTTTGAGGTTATTGTGTTGGATATCTTATTCCACCTGTCACAGAAGGCATTCTAATATAACTGTGGAATCATGTCTATCGATAGCATTTCATTGTAAAAAAATTTACATCGATTACATGTCTTTCCAAAAAGTGTCTATCGATAGCATGTCTTTGCAAAAAGTGTCTATCGATAGCATGTCTTTGCAAAAAGTTTCTATCGATAGCATGTCTTTGCAAACAATGTCTATCGACAGCATTTCTTTGCAAAAAAAGTCTATCGACAGCATTTCTTTGTAAAAAAATGTCCATCGATAGCATGTCTTTGCAAAAAATATCTATCGACAGCATTTTTTTTGCAAAAAATGGCTATCGGTATCATTTTTTGCAAAAAATGTCAATCGATAGCATTCATTGCCAAAAAATGTCGATGTCTAATAAAGAAGCAAAACTTCACGAAAATAGTTGTTTGCTACACTTTGATTATCCACACGCTTCGATTAAAAGAAAGAAATTTTATCTGCGAGCGCTCGTTGGTTTAAAATGGTTGTGCGATCTTACCGACGAGTTGGGCGAACTCACTAGAGAGTTGCACCAACTCACTTTTCGTTGGCACGTCACCTATTCGAGATGGTTGTAGGCACCGAGTAAATCGTTGTAGCAACTTATTTCTGGTCAACTCATTAAAGTTGAGTTGGCCCAACTACTCTTTTTTCTCCGTGTGGCACGTCACCTATTCGAGATGGTTGTAGGCACCGAGTAAATCGTTGTAGCAACTTATTTCTGGTCAACTCATTAAAGTTGAGTTGGCCCAACTACTCTTTTTTCTCCGTGTATATCCTAAGTAGGGGTCGTTTGAATATTTTGAAATTTTTTATCGAGTACCCCCTGTACACGGAATAAAAAGGTTAGTCACCGTAACCAATAAATGAGTTGACACAACCAATCCATTATACTATTTCCCTTACAACTCAGATGATAGACAACGGTTCGAATGGTAATAAAGACGATTCGAATAGTAGTCCCAATAATTTGAGTGGTAGCCGCAACGATTGGATTGTTTAACCTCTCTAATCTCGAGGACTAATCGTGAATAGTTGAGGTTACAATTCGATATGGTTGAGGCAACTAATTTTTAAGAGATTGTGTACAGTAAATTGGAAACATAGTTGTCACAGCCAAACATTTCTTTACGTGTAGGTATCCTGAAGGTATCTTATTGAGATTCTAGGAACATCACTTTAATACAGAATTAATAGTTCATAAAAAATATAAGATCACCATATTTTCCCATGCAAAACAAGTCCTAGATTTAAAAAACTGTCGTTTCATTCCGAAATTATTAAGTTCTATTTTTATTTTTGAAAAACTGGGAATTTTTAACATAACATATTTAAATTTCAGGGTGGCATCTAAAGAGCTTTTTAATTTGTCTAGGCTCATAAAAAATTATACTTATTTGAAAACAAATTTTCGTTCGTTTAAAACCAACTTCAAGAGTATATACAAATAATCGTGCTAAACTATTGAAAAAACGAATCCTTAAATAAATATGTGTGCAAACTGAAAATATAATATACGGTGTTATCGCTCCCGGTCATAAAACCGCTATATCCCATTCAGATCCCACTCTGAAATTTACATGTTAAGTGAAAAATTCTCAATTTTTCAAGAATGAAAATACAATTGTTATTATAGTAGCGGGAACCTCTGAAAAACGTTTTTTTCAAATCGATTTGTCGATTCAGGGAACCTGTAGGGGGAGAAAAAATGTTAAAAAATAGAAGCGATCTCCAATGAGGGTATACCCTAAATTTAAAAAATTTCAGCTAAATCGCAAAAGGAAGATGAAACTCTTATCAATAATTAGGAGAATGAACCATACGATAAATAGGAGAGATTCCATATGAAGTCAAACCCCCCCAAAAAAACAAAATTTCCAAAAAAAGTTTTAAAAATAGGTTCAGTGATTATGATAGATACGCCAAATTTTTATTTTGTTGACATTTTTTCTGATGGCGTAATATACCATTATTTTTTATATCAAGAAACCGATGAATCGTATCGACATCGCTAAAAAACGGAAATGTGCGTTTTTTCATAGCTCTCGTGTAAATTTCGTCTTGGCTATCCCAAGAGAGCTTTTCTAGTGTAAGTATAGGTTCACCTGACTCGCACGAACAGAATCTTGAACAGAGTACCTATCTTATCACTTGCTGTTGTTAGATATTTTTAATTTGAAAAATATTGTAAATTGCTAAGTTCATGAACTTTGAAGAGTAGTCGCATGGAACAAAAAATATTAATAATTTGGCATTTACTCAGGAATATGCAACAATTTTTTTCGATGGCAATATCGGAATATGTGGTTTGCGCAAAAAAAAATATTTTCGTTGATTTTACCGTAGAATAATGCCTGAAATCTTACAACTAATTCTGAATTCGATTTTTCTTGTGAGCTGTGAAAACACGCACACTTTCGTTTTCTAGAGATGTTGATAAAACTAATCGCTCCCAAGATGGTATAGGATAAATAAAAAACGTAAAACGTAGCATATTTTGCCAGAAAAATTTTCGAAAAAAAAAATATTTGGTGTATCTACACTGTTAAAGAAATCTGCTTGAAATTCATTGTACTTTTATTGGAAGTTGTTATTCATAAACTGGTATACGAAATTTAGTAGACAAGTGTAATGTAAAATTTATGTATGGTACATGATATTCGATAATTAACTTTAATTTAATACAGTAAAATTACTTGAATTTTAATAATTTTTTTTAATTTCACTGAGAAAGTACATGAATTCTGTACCACAATTGTTTATCAAATTTCAATGACGAGTTTATGCATAAGAACTTCCAATCTTTTCTAACGGTGATATTATAATTACTGAACCTGATTTTTAGAATTTTTTTGGATTTTTTTTTTTTTTTTGTGAAATCCAGATATAATGCCTCATATATAACAAATAAAATAATGGCAGCACAGAAAGAAATAGATACTACTGGGTAGTAGAAATATGCTATCCGGTAGTATATTGGATGTTTAGTATAGGGATCACTCTCTATATTGTAACCCTTACTATCTGTTTATACTAAATCTTTTATACGAACAGATAATATCTATAGATATTTAAAAAACTACAATATTATATTGCATTCTTTACAATCTACCTATAATACTTAAAGGGCATGATTCGATCGAATCCCGGATACTAAAATTCAGTACAATCTCAAATTGTATACTATATCGAATATGTCTAAAAAGTCGTATCTCAGATTCGAAGCGTCAATGGACTCCCAGATTGCAATATTTACTATCTTTATATAGTATTAGGTGCATCTAATACTATATGAAGATAGTATACTATATAATTTTAAAAATAGCTCAGCTCACACCACGATTAAACGTTGCACTTAATAAACTGATAATAGAGCATAACATTCCCTCGAAGTATATTAAGCAGAAATTGTACACTCTGTAAAATAAAATGTATGACGCTGTCATTATGTGCTATCTGTATATAGGGATAACATAATATAGTTTTCCTTTGTCTTGACGCGCAATCTAGATTGTGAGAATTGGTAGAAATAAAATACGTATTGTAAAGTGTATCACTATAAATGTTAATGCTTACAATCCAGATTATAATCTTCGATATCCATAAATGCTACATGTCGTATACAAAGAAATTACTATGAAGATTGTGTCGTTGAATATACACGGATTGCATTATATAGTATTTGGTGAGTAATGCCTACTAATAAGATATTAAAAATGTTGTGCAATCTGTTTCTATTATTCGCAGCATTCTCGAGTTTCAATCGTCACTATTTAAATAATAAGAGTTAGTATATCATTCGTATAATCTCTGAATTATATCAGGTACAATGTCGAATTGTAAATATTGAATTATGGATGCAACGTGTTACTATCCGGATATATATGGGTAGTATCAAAATATTTAGCATATTAGATTGCTAAAATCTTAATATCTATTTCTTTCGGTGAGGTCACAAGTCTCGACTGTAGTCCAGTAAAAAATAGCAATAAGGATGACATACATCGAGGAGGTCGCCTAGTGTGCTAGAGTATCTCCTTAATAAATTCTCTGTTTTTCCTGGGACACGAAACATAAAAAAAAGATCATAAACGCTCTGTGTCTCCAGTGACCCGACTTCCCCTAATATATGTACCATTATATAAACATCTCTCGCGAATAGTACAATACATAGGTAAAACCAAGAGAAGAAAGTAGGGGTTCGGCTCATTCGGTATAGTCCGTTTATGGGGGATGGTGTTGGTTAGAGGCTCGCCCATGTTTGTCAAGCAATCAAGCCCAATCATTAACCCCTGCAAAAGCCACCATTCCTGCTGCTGCTTTTCCTCTGGACTCGCGACATTGTACCACTACCATAGGATGGACATATATATGTATCCTATACTATACATATGAATAGAGCGATCCGAAGTGATGCCGGAGACCGTCCACACGGTATATGATCCTGTCTCGACGACTCGTGAACAGGAAGTCCACCTAATCAGGGGTAGTGAGTGGCAAACAGGGGTGCGGTAACGCCTCGCCACGCTTTATCCACCCCCAACCCTATATCCGAGCTGGCTAACATCCTGTGGGATTTCCAAACGAAAACCCAACGAGGATGAGTTTCCCGTGTGTCCACTATCACTATTAAGGTCTCTAGCTGCTCGTCTCGCGAAAGTCCTAATCGCGCTAATGATCTTTAATTTAATTAATCCAATTAATTATCGGGAATGGGGGGAAGGGGGTTGCGTACGATACGCGAGGGACCGTAAAAAAACCGAGAGAAAATCGGTCTTGAGTTATACGAAGAAGAACAGCTATCAACGCGCTGACAGCTCGACAGGCAATAAAGTCACGGTTAATTATCGCACGCACGTAGGATACTAAATAATCACGCAACGCCAACGGTATCTTCAATTTCATGGACAAATATATATTTTATTTCCCACGTACGATTATCATTAGCCTGATTATTCACTGTGCTTAAGATACCTAACCGGTACTGGAGAGTGGAATACAGTGTGATACTGTTTTTGCTGGCTCAGGGAAGAAGTTTTTTTTTTCCATGGAAAGAAAAATTGCTTACTAATATATTTTATTTTTATATGAATGTTTAAAATTATGCGAAAAGTACGTAAACACGCTAGCTTGATCGAATCGTTAACTATCGGGCTAAAACTTCGTATTAGAATTGAATAAAACGATATGACCTTCGGTAATGAATTTGGGTCAAATCTGTAAGGCGGTTCGGTATTTATGAGATTTTTAATTTTTCCAAAAAAATTGTCTTGCTATAATTCAGGGAAAATTTTAACAAACCAATTAGAATTTTCTTTACAGGAAAAATAACGTTCAGCCCTGCTACGAACTAGATTTGGTGATGATCGGTAAAGCTTTTTGGATTTTACGTGATTTAGAATTTTGTAAAAAAATTATTTGCAATCTGTCGCAATGCTTCTTAAAAGAAATTTTCTGATGTAAGCTGACGTATTTTTTAAATTTTGTAGCTATCATTTATTTTCAGTATCATACATGGTTACAGCTATGTATTGACTTTTCTAAAAATTTAATTTCTCGGCCCGAGTCGAAATTTTAACCCTCGGTTAGCCCTCCGGGAATCCCAAATCCTTTGACGAGGCAAACGCCGACGCCGGTTTCACCCTCCGTACAATCGACAGTGACCCTGTTTGGAGGTTCAATCGCTATTTGACACCCTCCGTAGAGTCTTTCTCACTCCGTGTAGAGCCTCCTCCGGCCTACACGCCCTAGCCATAGACCTCCCTACGACCTACTCACCCTAAATGAGACATATAATCCCCGTTGAACCTATGTAACCTATTAAAATCCCGATAACCCTATTTAAGCAATATAAACATAGAAAAAAAAGGCGTCTTAATAAAAACTCATAAAGCGTTTAACACCTTATTGCTGTAAGTAATATAATTTAAGTTATGGTAAATCCAGAAGGCATTGGTACATACGTATGTATAGGATAGGGCTAGAAAGCATAAAAAAGATCTAGTGAATCGAGGTATGTAAACATTTTATTATCATAGATTTTATCACTGAAAATGAATCTTCTCTCCTACAAAAAGTCATATATCTCATTGTCATATATTACGTTAGTTGGGTGCATTTTAAGTTATGGAAAGAAAAGTTTATTTAAAAATGTTGTTTGCATTAAATATATTACATCTATAAGATAAAGTTGAATAAACGGTTTTGGTTCCTGAATTTGTTTTTTATATTCATAATATAAGTAATTGAACTTTCATTGATGTGTAGGTGAATGGAAGGTGTAATAGTGTATGTGGGAGGAACTTTCGCAGGGTCAACGGAGGGTATGAAAGGTTCTGTGGTAGGCTTAACGGAGGACCTGGTAGGTTCTGTAGTAGGCTTAACGGAGGGTCTGGGAGGCTCTGCGATAGACTAAACGGAGGGTCGGGAGGTCCTATGATCGGTTCTACGGAGGTTTTCTAGGGTCTGCATTACCCTCCGTGACCCTCCGTTAAGTCGAGATGTCTACTTTCTGCCGTTTCAGGAGTCTGGTAGGGTAAAATTCAAATGTAAATTTATTCGCGACGCCCTTCCTGTGCCCTACAGACTGCCATCTTGTACACTCGAAACTACACTCGTTGATCTCCACTATTTTAGGTTACAAGAAGGGTTAAAATTTCGACTCGGGGGTGGCTCAAATTTCTATTAATTTGAGGTTTCTAAATGTTTCTGAAACAAGGATGCAAAGTAGAGCTTTGTACATTGCTACCTCATTATTTTCATTTTTTATAAATCTTTCTCTATGAGTAAACGGAAGTCGATCAACATTTTTCCACCCAGAAATAGATTTGTATGAAGTAAAAAATAATGAGAAAGCAATATATAAGGTTCCTTCTTTACGAATTTCCCCTATTATGATTTGGTAAACATCAGATTTCTCGCGGTTCACAAGAATCATTTAATTTTCTCTGTGATATACGACCAGTACTAATCATTATCGTTAGGACGTCAAGCTATTTTTTTCACCCTTGTTATGATCGTCACGATGTTTCGACTGTCTCATAATGTATAGGCAACTTAACGAATAAACGAGACGTTTAAAAATTGCTTGGAATACATCTCGAAGTACGTGCTAGACTCGCCACGTTGTTTCCTTCATTAAAGGTTGAAACCGAGAAAAAAAAGGGTGTGAGACAATTTTTTTTTCTTTTTTTTTCGAGGGGGTTACTCTCACCCTCGGAGAAGTCCCTCATTTTACTAGCTCCTTTAAAGCACTGAACAGAAGGAGGGAAGTTAATAAGAGGCGAAGTGCAGGGTAAGAGAGTGAAAGTGGAACCACCAACGATAATAATAAGCTTGGTAATTTGAAGTTTGACGAGGCTCTCGCTGCTAACCGCGACCTCGAATGCTCGTTCTTCTTATTTTTCTTTCTTTTACTTCTCTTGCGCACTGTCCCAACCTGCTTTTCGAGTGAGTTTTTTATTTTCTTTATCGTCTCACTGCTGCGATGTCTCCCCTACGTGTCGGGATATATCCAATTAAAAAACGAGCTGAAGCTTTCAAAAGATCTTGTAGTGTACAAGCAATGCTTTCTCAGGGATGATAAAACGGAGGAACTACGCGACCATAAGAAGAACTGACAGTGATTGGCCACAATATTAGCGGGATATCTTCGAGAAGTGTAATTTACTTTTTTTATAACGGAAACTATAAATATTCACCTTTGATAATTATGAGAAATTATAAGCGAACCTTTGGAAATGCACGGAATATTTGATAATTGTTTTTCAATCTTTATTTCACTCTTAAACGAAAAACGGCAGGCTTACTAAATATATTAAATGAAATTTTTGAAAAGCTAATTTAAATAAAATTTTCCACTACGTGCCATAATTTTTTTCGAACCTGTAATTTTATAACGCTTTGTTTTTTCTTGAGAATTATTTTTGATCATGAGCATCTTTTCGTTCTAGTTTTCACACAAGTTTTCTAACAAAAAAAAATAAATGCCTATGTAACACATGTACGTTCAAGAAATAGTTATTTCTTACGTTTCCGGTTTTATGTAAAAATAGGAAAAAATGTTTAGAAGAAGTGTTATTTTATCACGAATGCAGCCATCATTTAGATCTAGTAAGCAAAAAGTATTTTTACGTGAAATTTTTTTTTTTCAATTCCCAAAGCGTATTTTTTCATCATTGATATATTTTATAAAAGTGTCCATTATTTGAAAAAAGGAATTATTAAGTAAAAAGGGTATTGATAATTAAAGGTTCGAAAAGTTTGGAATATCAAGAACCTTGAAAGAATAGTTATTTTTTGATAAATAATTTCGCGCTTAAACAATATAATTCCATTGGGAATATATCCTTTATTTAATTTCATATAATAGAAACACATTTACATTAAAGAATGAAAAAAAAGAATACTTTTTTTTCTCTCTCCCTCATAAAAACATACGACAATTAACTTTTCTTCAATTGACAAAGAATGGTCTCGACCGTCAGCAGTTTAAAAAGCTTGGCATGTCAAGAATCAAAATCCCATGAAACAAAGCGCATTCGCACAACTAAGAAAAGTAATTTAATTTTTACAACTACATTACAAAGATATATCCAACATAAAAAAATTTGACGAAATCGAGTTTGGCTGTTAGGAGTTCAAGTTTTCATGCACTATCAGAAAGGATGGAAAATTTTTACGCATCAGCCTGCTAATCAAATTTAATGTGCAATTGTAATATAAAATAAAGGTAATTTAAAACGAAATTGAAGAAAATAAAAAAATTTTGCAATGAAATTAAGACGAATTAAAAAAATTGAAGTAATCTTACAGTTAAATAAAATCACATTATTAAAATGACTCAGTTTAGTATACCAGCTTATGCATAAAAACTTCCATTATATGTACATTAAATTTCGAGTAGATTTTTTTCCCAGTGTGAAGAAGCAAAACCAACATAAACCAGTGACTGCTCTAGTGGTAGATGATGAAGAGTATCACGGCATAGAGGAGGAAAGTGAAACAAAAATCGTGGTGCAGTGATTAGCCACCATATTAGCGAGAAATGCGGCAGAGAGTCGACTCGTATCCTCGGTGAGTCGAAGCGGGCGCTGTAAATAAGGGCGCGACTACGGCGCCCTCGTGGTTTGATATTCAGTCCACACGACCTTCTCGCTTACACCTATTTTTTCCCTCTCTTTTTGTATATGTGTGTGTGTGGTATATAAGCCAGTCTCCACTCGTTCGATATTAATTCCTCCTCTCTAATTATTATTTCACGTGGCCGTGTCCGAGAGTCACGTGTGCGAGTCACCGCGACGATATGACCAAGAGACGGGGACTACGGTGAACGAGGGTGTGGCGAAGTTACCATGTGTATATTAGAATCGATTGACATTTGATGCATATCGCTCACCCTCCGAATTTTAATCGTCGCTAATCGGGTGATTAATGAACAAACAGAAGCGATTAATTGACATTAGAGTTCAGCCATTACACAAACCCCGCTTCACTTTGTCACTTAAGGGCACCCTGTCACCTAAAACAGTTGATGAGAAAAGAAATTTTGTGATACAATTCTTTGAAAAAATCTTCAATTAGAATTGCATTAAATACATAATAAACGTTATCATTTTTTTAATGTGTTGAAGATATATAGTCCACCAGAATGGTGTGAGGTGAAAAGTAAAATTTTTCGCTTGTTGTAAATTTCTGATCAAGCCGGTGAACAAATTTAAATGTTCACTGTTTTATTTCATATGTCTAAGAGTGCATTCTGGATTGAATACAGGAAGTTTTCTTCAAGTCTCTGTCACAATGCTTTGATTGTAAATTTGTAAATAATTTTTTTTCTATTGGACAATTACTGAACAATTAATTATGGTAACTGTAATTTTCAGTGCATCTGGAATCGCTATGTTCATATCAGGATGCACTCGTCGACAGATGAAATAGGACATTAAACCTTAAAATTGGTCCACCGGTTTGGTCCGAAAGCTACGACTGATAACAAATTTTAAATTTGATCTTACACCTTTCTTGTGCACCGTACGTCTTTCAAAATTGCAGAATTATGATGTATGGTCTGTACTCAATGAGATACAAATACAACGATTTTTTTTCGAATAAGAATATCATTTGAAAAAAAAAAATTCTTACAACTTTTCTTAGGTGATTTGATCCCTTTAATAATCTATAAATACCTTGTATTATTCTGATGCGACCGTGACTGATAAAAATATGAAAATCAAAATCATAGTTACTTCATTTATTCATAAGTCAAAATGGCAAAGTAATTTTTCTTTAATCGGTCACCGGTACAAATATACACTTATGGTAGGCGAATTCGGTTTCCTTTGATTATTTTTTATTTTGGGTACGTATTTTTTTTTTTTTTTAATTCAATGACATTGGGAAGTTTATTACTAATATCATTCTATTCGTCCAATTCACTTTAAGTTCTTGTCATTTTGAAAATTTTGGACTTGAAATTTAAGCAAAAAAAAAAACTTTAAAAATTTTATTCTCCGCAAGTGGATAAATATGTTAAAAAAATAAACCAGCCATACGATAGGAAATGTTATAGATGAACTATGCGCTGTCCAAATATGAAGTGGATCAAGCGAACCGTCATGACATTAATAGTATTTAGGCAATATTCGAATCAATAAAATTGCAATACAGTGCAAAATACACAAAATACTAAATAAATACGAAAAAAATTCAAGAACTTTGAAGTTCAGTGGTAAAGTTAATGAATTTTAAATTGAAACTGAAATTTCAAATTAGAAAATATTCGAGTATCGAATATTTTTTAATTTTCACATATTAATTCTCGAACTTAATACTCGAACATGAGTATAATTATATATGAGTATAGTATATTTATTTTCCAGATTTTCATGTTAACATACTCAGAATCACCTAAAACGTGGAGAAAAGTGTTGTGAAACGTCGTGCGTGCGTGCGTGCGTGCGTGCGTGCGTGCGTGCGTGCGTGCGTGCGTGCGTGCGTGCGTGCGTGCGTGCGTGCGTGCGTGCGTGCGTGCGTGCGTGCGTGCGTGCGTGCGTGCGTGCGTGCGTGCGTGTGTGTGCCCAAATTTGGCACGCACTAGAGTATTGACTCCTCTGTAATTGACGTGATTTTTAATTGACTGTATCGGTGCATACAAGAATTTTTAATTTTTCAAAAAAATGTCGTGTTCACTCTAACTTTCGTAAAAGTTCGCCCATTTAGCTAAATAGTTCTTTCTAAATAAAGACACGTTGAATGATGTTTGGTATTGAATTTCAGCGAAATCGGTAAAGCGGTGCCGATTTTATAGAATTTTGAATTTTCCGAAAAAAAAAGTTTTTTCTCTAAATTACGTCGAATCTCAACAAATGAACCGAATTATTCTACAGTCGAAAAATACCATATGGCTATGGTATTTTTCGAAAATACCAGCCCTGCTACGTATGAAATTTAGTGATCATCGGTAGCATCGTTTGGATTTTATGGCATTTTAAATTTTTTTATAAATGTACATTTTCGCTCATAACTTCCGCAAAAGTTAAGAGAGTGAGATAAAAATTTGTACTTAATCAAAATGCGATATGTGGGTATTTTAACGGTGTTTCATAGCTGCACACAATATCGATGATTAAAGAGGAAAAAAAAGATCCAAAGTAGAACTTTGCACATTGCTTCCTCATATAATAGAGATTTCAATATCACACGGATATGTTCTAAGAAAAACATTATGCAAAGCTGAACTTTGCACATTGCTTCCTCATATTAAATTTGAAGACAGCTGTAGAGAGGATATTTTAAAATTTCAATTTTCAACAAAGCTTTCTCTATGAGGAAGCCAAAATAAAAAATAATAGATGGCTTCCTCCTTATAGATGGCTACCTCAGAGGTAGATTTGTTAAAAATTGAAATTTAAAAATATCCTCTTTACAGCTGTCTTTTTCATACTATTTTTGGTAATAAATGAAACTAAATTAGACGTGAGTAATAGTCTACAATGAATGATGAACAATTGGCTACTAGAGTTCATTGTAGTGGAGATTCGTGAGCGACCACTGAGTGTGGCACTGCTCGTGGGATTCAAAAGGGCAAAAGTTGTGAGGAAAAAGGGCAGAAGAGAGGAGCGAGAAGTGCAATGCGAAACGTGTGAACCGAGAGCTCGCTAATACGTAAAAACCGTCGAGGGAGCTCCGCGCGATATGCTCACGGATCGAGACCGGCAGAGAGAAGAGGCTCAGCCCGAGTATTCAGCTAATTTAAACGGAATTGCCGGAATAAACGGAACTGCATGCCACATCCCGTCTCGCGTTCTCGGTTCGTCCAGATGTTTCACAGTAAACGAATCCTAACGCGCGTTATTGCATGCCCGTCCTATCAGAGGTCGGGCTACTAATTACTCTCGGGCTTCACGCGGCGACCCCAGTTGTTACGCACACAATTAAATAAACATTTCCCTTTTTTTATCCCGAAAGTCCATTTTGCTATAAAGGAAAGCTGTATCTAGTGCTCTACGTACATGTCAGCTCCGCAGTATAGAGCCAAGGGTTGACTCGTAATCATCTCACTACTGTTACTCACAAAATTAAATGCACGGTTATTTAAAAAAATTAGTTTCGATAGTAAATTGCGCTAAAAATAAAAGTTGTATCTATTCCTCTACGTACGTTTAGGCTGCGTAGTATTGAGCCAAGAGCTGGTTCGCAATCTGTTATTCACGTAATAAAACGCGCAATTTCGAAAATCATTTGTCGATAGATAATTTTGCTACAAATAAAAACTGTATACATTGCACAACGTACGTTTCAGCTTTGCAGTACATTGTCAGAAAAAACTGGAAGTTTCGTGCAAAAACACGTCAATTAAATTTGATGTACTATTGTGATATAATTCAGGTACTTTTGCAATGAAATTAAAGGAAATTTCAAAAATTCAAGTACCTTAACAGTAAAATTCGTGTAAGGAATTAAAATTATTGTACCGAAAATAAATTTCACATCGCATTTGTATAATAAATTTAATATACTCGTTTACGCATAAATACTCTTAGTACATGTGCAGTGCACTATTAAAAATACTGGAAGTTTTTATGCATAAAATCGTTTGTTTAATTTAATCACAATTGTGATATGAAATTTATTTAAATTTGTAGTAAAATTATAGCGGATTATGGGAATCAATGTACGTTTACATTAAATTTAATTTGATTTATTGAAATTACTGTACCATACTTTTATTTTACATCCGACGTATATAGAAAATTTATTATACCAGTTTATGCATAAAAACTTCCTGCGCCGATACATTAAAATTCAAGTAAATTTTTTTAAAGTTTAAATTCTAGCTAGATTTTTTTCACGGTATATTTAGGGGTCCCATCGAAACAGTTATATCTCGCGAGCATTGTTCAAACAGCTCTATCTCGGTTTTACGAATAGAACTGACATATTTCATAAATTAAATCTAAACGATCTTATCTCAGCGAATTCGGCAGAACGGACGTATCTCATTCGTATTCTAAACTGATCTAACTCAAGAATGATTGATTTCACTTGTCCAAGTCATTGGAATATACAGACTAGGAATTTAGAGAATTTCGAGTTTAGAGAATACTTCAAGTACACACCAGCCACTGTTACAAAGTTCGATTTTGAGGTAACTACATGGTGCAAAGTATTAGCCAGCCATTTGAGTGGTAAATCTGCATCATTTCCTACGCATATCAATTAAAATCCATCAATGACACAACGCAATATACGACAAGATATGTATTTTTTCAAATCAGTGATACTCGATTGGAACATAATAATAATCTTCGAAAAATATTCCGGCAACAATAAGACTCAAACTATCAACAATAATGGTATAATACGCTTGAAATTAGTTAGAAAGAAATCAGATGATCAGGCATCTCAAAAGTACATGCACAATGTTTCAAATTAATGATTCAAATATTGATTCACATAATGGCGGGTTAGGTGAGTTTAGAATAGGGATGAGATACGATCATTCTGCCGAATCCACTGAGATAAAACCATTTGAATTGCGAAAAACGAAAAACCTCAGTTCTATTCGGAAAAGCAAGACAGAGCTGCTTAAACAATGAGGCCGAGATAAAACAGTGTCGTCAAGACCCGTAGATATAAGGCTAAGGGTTGACTCGTACTCATCTCACTACGGTTATTCAGAAAACTGAAAGAACTATTTATTATTTTTTATTATTTGTCCAAAGTACATTTTGTTACGAATGAAACTTGCCAGTTCTGTACATACGTTTCAACATCACTGTATAGACTGTAAAGTTTAGAGTTGTAAGTAACACAAAAAACAAAGGAGGAAACATAAATAAATAACTATCATAAATTAAACACGTTCAGATGCATTTATTTTTATTAATATGTTGGCTTCTACCGTCACACGTTGCTTTATATGAATAAGGCCCTATATAGTTGCGGCTTAACATACAATAAACGTCAATTTTTATAATAACATTTTCCCCACATCATAGTCAATATTCTCTTAGAAATTAAAGTTTCTTTCTGTTTTGTTGTCAAAGAATATAATAATCAGATTTGTCTCAATAAGGGTACTTAACTTATTAGATATTCGACCGACAAATATATAATTTCCAAGATCCAATATATATATTAGGGTGGTCGTTAATTTCGATGTTGAGCGATTTTGTCCGATACGCCCCTTCATTTCGTTCGGAATAAATTTTTAAAAACCTGATTGAAATTTGAGAGCTCTATCTTAACGGGGAAACGTGTCTGTAAGCACAAACATTTTCCCATTTAAATAACATGGGAGTTTTGGCACAATTACTTTGAATTTTTTTTTCGAGTCTCACAAAAGCGGGAGAAATCCAAATACTGCACCAATTGTACGTCAAGTAGTTGTACTTTGACATAAATTTTGATGACCTTCTCATCGTTATATTCAACACACTTAAGCCACTCAAGTCATTAAAACCGGCGAAAGCCTTTTTTTACAACTGACTTCGAGCTCTTTTCATTCGGTTACTTGAAGTGCAAAATAATCCGAAACGATTCAACATTATGTCTAAAGGGTTGCTTTTTTTGATAGTGCCAATAAGGAATTTCGGAAAAATTATTTTGATCACAAAAAATGGTTTTTTCAAAAGTTATATGATTTCTTAAACATTTTTTTTTTTTCACGCTAAGTGACTTTTCAGGACCTTTAAGCTTTGCTATAGAAAGTATTTAGATCGTGCTAACTATTTAGATCGTGTTCTTTATGTCTGAACTTGAAAAACAGACTAAAGAAAATATTTTTTCCTTGCGTATAATTCAAGATGGCGCCCAGAGTTCGGTAATTCTTTTGTCAAAGTTTATGAATTTTAGAAATAATCTCTGTAAACAAACAGTGCTTAGAATCAGCCATTTAATGTTACTGAATTTTTTCAGAAATCTTTAAAGCATTTTTGAATTTTTTTGTATTCGGCCAATTTTTGGAAAATTTTCGGATTTCTCGCAAAGTTCTGAAAAAATTCAGGATCATTCCTTATATAATTTTCAAGACCTTTCATTCCTTGCACATTTGATTTAAAGTTCAATGTATTTGAGTTACACATTCCTAAACGTAATTTTTAGTTTAGGCGCCATCTTGAATTATACGCAAGGACAAAAAAAGTTTCTTCAATCTATTTTTCAGGGTCAGACATTAAGAACACGGTCTAAATGGCTTTAACCTCTATAGCAAAGCTAAAAGGTCCTGAAAAGTCACTTGGCGTAAAAAAAAAACGCTTAAGAAATCATATTACTTTTTTAAAAAAACTATTTTTTTTTGTGGTCTAAAAATTTATTCCAAAATTTCTTATTGGCACTATCAAAAAGACCAACCTTAAGGACATAGTGTTAAGCTGTTTCGAATTATTTTGCACGTTAAGTAATCGAATGAAAAGAGCTCCAAGTCAGTTGTGAAAAAAGGCTCTTGCCGGCTTTAATGACTTTAGTGGCTTAAGTGTGTTGAGTATAATGATAAGATGGTCATTGAAATTTGTGTACAAAGTACAACTGTTTGACGAACAATTCCTGCAGTATTTGAATTTTTCCTGCTTTTGTGAGGCTCGGAAAAAAATTTAAAGTAATTGTGCCAAAACTCCTATGTTATTTAAATGGGAAAATATTTGTGCTTACAGGCACGTTTTCGCGTTAAAATAGAGTTCCTAAATTTTAACCCGATTTAAAAAAATTTATTTCGAACAAAATGAAGGAGCGTCGCGGACAAAATCGCTCAACATCAAAATTAACGACCACCCTAATATATATATATATATATATAACAAAAGTGGATGTAAACGGAGCACGTCTGCCCACTACGACAGTCGAAAGAGAAAAGAGAGTACGCCGAAACATCGAGGTACCATTCGACCCGTGGCCTTGACTTATCTTCTTATCATATCACCTATTTACGGCCGATATGTGATCATACATTTGCGAAAATCGAACGTTTATAAATCAAACGTTTGATCGTAAATTCGGGAATGAATTTGAACAGAAACACAAAATATATATAAATAAGAAATTCTCACAAGGCCTAAGGGTTGACTGATAATCATCTTGTTTTGGAGGTTATACAGACGAAACGCGCGTCAGCGTCAATATTCTGCTTAATCAAATTTAAATTTTATTAAAAAATAATACTTCGGGCCCACGTATAAAAAAATAAATATTTTCTTGAGTGGAGCTTTTCTCATTGTACAAAATAGCATACTATACAATAAGATCTAATCGTGATCAGTTGCGGCTACCATTCGAAGTGATTAGGTCAATAATTATGTGTTGTTACGACTCATTTAAAAAACTCCGGCACAATAACTTGAAAATGTAGTTTAATTGGCCCGACCAATCTATGTTCGCCGTGTACGTACGTTTCAGCCCCGGAAAACGGAGCCAAAAGTTGACTCGTAATAATCTCACTATTGTTATTCACTAAATCAAATAAAAATGTTGTCTTCATTTGGTGAAAACATATTTGGCTACGAATGAAAGCGAAATAGACGTACATAGGTGATTGAGGTTGTTCTTTTGTCTAATCTACTGACTGTATGGCGAAACTGACTGGTCTGTCGCTAATGGAATAAAAGTTATAAATTTAATACCGAAAAGATACAATATTTATAATTATTTCAATTAATCGTAGAAGTTTAAAAAATGTTAATTAGAAAAATTGAAAATGTAGTTGGCCCAACCAATCTTTGTTCTCCGGGTATGTACGTTTCAGCCCCGGAAAATGGAGCCAAAGGTTGACTCCTAATTACCTCACTACCGTGACCCACAAAATTGAATGAACATTGTTTTTTTGTCGAAAATAAACTTTGCTACGAAGGTAAGCTGTATCTAGTTTTCTGCGTAAGTTTTATCTGCGCAGTATAGAGTCAAGGGTTGGCTCGTAAAACTCAGGTACACTGCTTTTGCTGCAATGAAGTTCCCAGTTGAGAGGGAAAAGGACACTTAAACCGGGCGAAGCGTGGAAAGAGTCCTTTGCTGCCATCAACGTTTGTATACTGAATATGTCAAGAGAGTTCGTATACATATATATATATATATATATGCAGTATTACTCAGTGTTCAGGAATGAGAGAAATAGACGTACGTAGGTGAGTGAGATTGTCCCTTTGGCTAATTTACTCACTAAGTATGGTAAAATTGTCTGGTATGTGGCTAATGGAATAAAAGTTATGAATTTAATCCCAAAAAGATACAATATTTATAATTATTTCGATCAATGGTAGAAGTTTTAAAAAATAGAACAAAATATAATCTTACAACAGAACAATCATTTTAGAAACTTGCGCGAAGTCAGGTAAGTATAATTATAATGTAGCAAAGTAGATAAAATAAGAATTTAAACAGTCTACCATTCAAATCTTATTCAATAGTCTTAAAAGTTATGATTCTGCAATTTTATGAAGACATATAGTGCATCATTATGTTGCGAGGTAGAAAGAAAAATTTTCAACTTGTCATAGCTTTCAGACTAAACCAGTGAATAAATTTTAGTGCTTGAAGTCTTATCTTATTTGTCAAGGAATGCATCCTAGATGGGTGCAGGAATTTTTATTTTGGGTATGTGTGACAAATCGATAATTGAAAATGTAAAATTCCCACCACGAATGAAACATATCAGACTTCACGTTGAGCATGTAAGACCTATGAATGCGTATTTCTGTTAGGGTGTGACAAAAAAAATCATAATTTTTTTTTTTTACCGCATAAGTATCTTCTGTGACCTGAATACACACCTCCAATGCAGAAAACGCGCCTAAATATATATATAAATTTTTTTATTTGAAATTTCACATAATAAAAAGACCTCGATTAAGGCACATCTAACATTTTTGAGCAAATTCCTTTGACATGAAGTTTAAGCCATGAAGACCAAAGAAAAGTGCGATAATCTTCGGATTTTTTACTTTTCTTCAATAACCAGAGGAATACCGATTTTTTCTATTGCTGATTCTTACTACTAATTATCACACTTTTCATCGGTCTTCATGGCTCAAACTTGAGAGGTTGACCTAACACTCGAGTGTGCCGAAGGAATTTGCTGGCAAATCATGTTTAGAGGTGCCTCAATTGAGGTTTTTTTATTACATGAAATGACGATTTCAAAATATATATATATATATAGGCGCGTTTTCTGCATGGGAGGTGTGTATTGAGGTCAAAATACAGAGTTTCGCCTTGAAAAAAAGAGAGAAAAAATATATATCTATTTTTTTGACATACCCTAATTGTTATATTCTATAATTTATTCATATACGAGGAATGTGGTGTATATGTAGCATTTACAAACTATTATACTAACATTGCGTATAATTCGTGATATCTCCATTGAAATTTGTTTCCCATTACATTTTTGTTTCAAAAGTTGGGAGCGAATCTCATTCTAGGGACTCAGACTCACTACCTACATAAAATTCATAAGAAGAACAATTTTTTAGGTAATACATGTCTTCTAATAAAGCTTGCATTTAAACCTCATTAACTAGGTGATAAGCATTATCATTTTGTACTTCCGTGAACACATACAGTGCACTACAATAGTGTGCAGTAAACAGTACAATTTTCAGTAAACAGTAAAGTTGTCGTAGATTTCACAGCAAACCAGTGAACAAATTTCACTATTTAATGTCTTATAGTATCTGTCGAAGAGTGCTTTCTGATCTAAATGTAGCGGTTCTGAATGCATTGGAAATTGAATTAAATGTAAACAATCGTTTAGTGAGTTACCAACAAAAAAATATTTATTAGCACATTTCAAATCATAGTTTTGTCAAAAAAACCTAAAAAATTCCTCTACACGGGCCAGAATGCATTCTTCGGCAGATAATATAGGTCATAAAAAACTGAAATGTGTTGACCGGTTTGGCCTGAAAGCATGTGAAAAACTTTCCTCTTTACCTCACACCATTCTGACGCACTATATGTGTTTACAAAATTGCAGAATGATAATGATTTTGATGTATTTAAAGAGGTGTAAATGTAAGATTTTTCAAATGAAGGAATTCACAAAATTGTTCTCCTTATGACTTGTTTATGCGACTGGGTCGCCTTAAAACTGATGAAATGCCTCCCAAATCCTCTGCACAAACCATATATCTGCTGTCAGCTTCACGATAAAGTAGATACAGAGTTCCAGCGATGCTCGGGTTGCACGATATACTTCCGGCTCGAGTAACGAGAGTATACATATTCTCGCTGGTGGTCATCTTCCCTCATCGCAGTGGGTTTAATTAAAACGAGGAACAAGTCCCAATTGACGGAGTTGCAGTGCTGCGAAAGTGCCGATGTTCAGTGGTATCTCACTCACGCTTCCACGCTGATGGCTGACCGAGGCTGCGGGCTCGTATAGCTGTCCAGTGGGTGCGCTGTTGGAGCAGAGGGGTTTGCCTCGAGGGTAACAAGGTTTAACCCGGTGTTTCGCGTATAACGCGTAATGCCTAACACTCCGCGCTTGTACACCAAATTCTCGTACAGGATGCTTGTAGGTTTATGCATGGCGATGGATAATATCACGTGTAGAGGCGGAGAGAAGGATCGAACGAGACGAGCCAGGACTGTACGTGGAAACTGCCACGGTCCAGCTCGTTATTAACTGACCAGAGTGAACGAGACACGGGGGAGTCATGCGAATATACTAACAGCACGATCCTAGCCTATAGTCCGATACCGCATAGAAGCGGATAGAACAGTTGAGTCCAATGCAAACACGGAAATGAGCGCGATGGCTTGTGGAACTGGGAAAAAGGATTGATGACGTTCTATGGACGTTAATGTTCAAACGCACGGGAAAAATTAACTAGGGAAAATACAACAGCATAACTTTGCAATTATGCATCCGAAGCATAACTTTGGAACAACTGATCGAGCCATCTTAAAAAAAAAAACGTGTTATTGCACACACTTAAGAGTATTTTCTGAAATTTTTTGAGCTAAATCGAAAGTGACATATCGACCGAAAAAGTGTATTTCGTATATTTTTTATGAAAATGATCATTTTTCAAACTCGACAAAATCAAACAAAATTTTTTTCACAAAATTTATGCAAAATTGCAACTTTTTTGTCGGAAACATTTTTCCGTTTAATCGTATTCTTTCAAGATATAACGGTATTTACAGAATTTTGAAATTTTGAAAAACTCGAAAAAAATGCGATCCAAAAATTTTGAAAAAATGTACACTTCTCTTCTTTAAACAATGGAATAATTCGACAAAATTTCAATTTTTTTGAGAGTGGACAACTTTTCGACCGTTTGAAACCGTATGGAATGCCTCATATACTTTACCATAAAAATGCGATGTTTTTTCATTCGCACGAAATAATTCGACATTCTCAACGACAATCTGGAACTATGACATTTTATAGAAACCCATAATAAACGAATCGTTCTGCTCAACTGGTAATTTACTGGTGACCTTACCTTAGATGCCACAACTGAGATATTTGTTGACACAATCAAGTTATTATTTTAATTGCCATACAAGTGAACTTGGTTATGGGAGCCAGAAAAATTCATTGCACGCACTAACATTCATTGTTAAAAACCACGGTACGGTTGGTGTGGACTTTTTGATTACTTGCGTGAGTGGCCCAAATCCTGACAAGTTCAGTATGACAGTTGATAGATGAATAACGAATGTTCAAACAATTTTTGTAACGACTAAGAAATAATAATTTAATGATGAAATAGTGAATTTGTAATCTCATTTCAGAAATTGTTTAAATATTTGTGAGTCATATATATAAATCAAGGGAATCAATCTAGTTCAAATATAGCAAGGTTTTCGCGGAAAAATGAAATAAACTTAACCGATTTAGCCTCAAAACAGGGCATTAATGAAGATTAAAAAAATTTAAGTTCGTTATTCATCAACAGAGATCAAAGAAATTCGGTTGGCTAGAATTAAGCGGTACCTTCAGTGAAAAAAATCATTTCTTATAAGTTTTTCAGAAAAATCGAGTTAATTTGAACTAAAATGTCCCATATATATAGATAGATAGATAGACAGATAGATAGATATAGTTTATTTCGTACTCTGGGGCATAGCCCCCTAAGAGCACCGTGCATAATATACATGAGGGCCTCACAAAATATGCCTAGCATATATGGCCAAAGAAACTTAAAACTAACTTACACCTAACGCATCACACACATATCATACATAATATACAAAATATACGCATACCTCACACAACACGTCGCACTCATTATTCACACACAATCTAACATACTTGCAGACCTTACAATTTAGACAGATCTCCACACACGTACATCTCACTCCAAGAATTTTGCTTTAAGCGCACTCTTAAAACGCGACAACGTCTAGCACGCCCTAAACTCATAGCCGAGACTATTCCACAGATAGCTCGCTACAACCACAAACGAATCCTTGTATCGTTCCGAGCGGCACGTCGGAATCACGAAGTCGCAACAATATATATATATAAAACAGTGATATATATATATATATCACTGTTCTTGTCATAGACCGTAAGCTTCTACATGTGTACAAAAACTGTCCCAAAATAAAGCCGTTTGGACGGTAATTAAAAATTTTTAATATCTCATCAGACTTTGTTTTTATAGTATTAAAGTTTGGTGAAGTTTTCACAATGACAAATCCCGATTTTTTAAAAATTTGTTGAAGAGAATAAAAATGTTTGGTTTTTCGGTGGAACGGCTCATATATATTTATTAATTAATCTTTTCATAACAGTTATAATCCAAATAACTTTATAAAATAGGATTTCATTTTAAAATTATTATATTATGATAATGAGCTTCACCTAACTCTCGGAGTCCGATTCTTCGTTAATGTTTAATGTTTATCATTCTTATTTTGTCCCAAAGCACCTTTATGGGACGGTTCTCATAATTTCTGCTATATTAAGGTTTCCTTAGCATCAAAATCTCGAAAATTGGATATTCGATCAAAACTTTGCAACGGAAATAAAAATAGTAAAATCCATCACTTTCTTGATAGATTCAACAATTCAGTTTTTAACTTTTCCAGTCTCTCCCACGAGGACGATACATTCCCGGGGATGACTGCTGATGCGAGCCTTCTTCCCCTTAAACTGCCAACACTTTCAACCTCGTTCTGTTGCAAATTTCAATTTCCTTCTCGACTCAACCGCCCCACACATTTCAATTTTACGTTCCCCCGTGCTATTCTCTGCATTGCTCCTTATCTAGGCAAGTCAAAGTCAAAAGTAATCCGTCTTCTGGTCGCTTAGCAATTTGTCACGAAGAACAGCCCCGAAACAAGGTAGGGACGCTTTCAGCACCACCTGATTCCCCTTCTACTTCCTATTCCGTGTGGAGTATGCTTCGCTTCATGGAAATTGAAAAAAATATGTATCGTGTAGGATTAATTGGTGGGTTGGGACCACCATTTCCCCGTAAGAGGGAGGTGCTTCATTGCGTGTTGTATTCAACGTCATTGTTGGCCGTAACTAATTCAATTAGATCATCGCTGTTCATCCAACCATTTCCCTCACTCATCGTTTCATAATCGTTGGATCGTCGTCCGTCCCGATGCAATTTCGTGTCCATTTTGCATCTCGTCTATTTTGATGAACCATTAAAGCATTTAGCCATTTTTTCCGACCAGTTCAAGTGAGTCTTGTGGAACCATTGATACACTATGGTACCTACTATTTTTCAATAAGGGACTGAACATTATTAATTCAAGGGTCTTACAAGGTGTGCATTTTTAATATTTATATTTATGTTTACATGTATCTACATGTTCATATTAATATGTATGAGACGTTCCAAACAAATGCGAACGCTCGAAAGCCCGGCGCTTTCCAAATTTTTTAACTTTGCTATGATTAAAGGTTGGATAAAAGGCAAATATGCAATTTTTTTTTCAATTTTTTTTTTAAATACGATTGATTATTAAAACAGTCTAATTTTCTTTTAAATCGTTCTACCGCGGAAAATATGGAATTCCGAGAAAAAAAACATAATAACTAAGAGTCCTTGTTGTCAATGGAATTTGAAGAGAAATTAAATTGAGATTTAAAAAAATGACGGTGATTGAAAAAACAGAAGATTTTTTTCGAGCAATTATGTCACTTTTAAAAAATCTAAAATTTCCACATAAGATTCTCGTCAATAGTGATCTACACTGTCATCGAAGTCACAGTGTCACTGTTCCCTATCATCTTCTTTATCGTCGGTACTTCTGTCGACGGTTTATCGCATTTATCACGAATAATCGTTTTTAAATTCCAATAATTTAGCACTCGCAGTTTCCTAGAACGAACTGTCGACATTTTCACGTTGTCCCTTCTTCACGTTTCTTGAGGATATGTTTATATCGATGAACATAACTGCAATTGCAGGGACAACGGCTGATGACATTAGATCAGGAGCAGCGCAGCACTGGCCCAGTGCTGGCGTGATGCATCGGCCAGATCTATACATAAGAACTGGTGCAACACTGACCCAACATCGGCAAGATACTTTGGCCGGATACTTGTTTTGAGCCTTCGCCCACCGCCATGGAAAAAAGTATACTCCAAAAAATATCGAAAAGTATATATTTTATATACCAACTATACTTTGGACGAAAAATTTGATAAATCGGATATAACTTTTAGTATATTTACAAAATGTATACGATGGTATACTAGTTCATACATATTTTCGGGAAATAAAATATATCGTTTTTATATTCTTCATATAATTTTCAATCTATATTATATGTATTCGTGAATATATGTGAATGTATATTTTTTTCTATAGAAATTATATATATATATTTATGTAAGACGGTGTTTAACACTTGAATTAGTTAAAAGAACATTTGACCAAATTCTTTAGATTCTTTGTCGATATAAGAAATGTAGGTGGTCGAGATTTCGTGTTTTTATATTATATGAGTTGATGCATTTTTTTTAGTACTACTAATATAAAAAATATATACTTTACGTATATAAGCCAGATACATGGATGGATATCTGAATAAATATATTTTTCGTATATTTGCCAGATGTAGTAGATTGTGCCAGATTGTCTAAAAAATGTACTTTACGTATATTCGCCAAATATACGTTTGGACGAAATATTGGATATTGCCAAGTTTATAAAAAGTATATGAGAAACATACCATGTACATTATTTATATATTTTTCGATAAGTCGAAAAATATACTTCGTCAGCATACTTTTTTCCATGGGGGCAATACGAACATTTTTTAAAGGGTGTCAAACCTTCATCCCAGACGGGCCCGATCTCTGACCTCTTCAGGAAATTACTTACTTGGTTTTGGGCGTTGGTGAATTAAATAAAAAAGGGTAATAATAGTACATTGATGATATATTGAGAAGATGACGATAATTATAATACACCCATCTATAAGCATACACATACTCACGCTTACAAAGGCAACTTGTGCATGGAATTATCCAAATGTTTCCTGACTGCACTGCAAGTATATGCCAACCAGATTACAATGGAGACGAACGGCACCGAAGAAAAGTCACGGAGTTCTGTCCACTATTGGTCACGGACCCACTTGTAATTTATAATAAAACTCTTAATTATTAACAAATGGTAAAATATTGTAAATAATAAACAAAACAATTTGTTGAAATTACAGGAATGTAATAGACACACCGGCCAGTTATCGCCTGAGGTTACAAGCCTAGAGTCGGCAAACGCTACTTGGGAATCTGCGACCACCGAGTAGCGTACAGCAATCGCTAGCACATTTGGCTTTGTGAGATTATATTTAATACTGTCGCAACAGTCTTAAAATTGTTCAAGAATTTTCATTTTCAGCCATTTTTATTTAGGGATATCGAAGCACGTGATCCAATTTAATTTTAACCTCGATATATCGAGTTGCATGAAATCGGGGATTTGTACGATAATAGTACTGACGCATCGACCTTAAAATTGTAGAATAAAAAGTAAACTTTTTTAATTCCGAGGAATATTTAACTGCTCATCGGCACGGTTGCTGTGTTCTCCATAAAAATGTGTCTCTCGAAGTAATTGAGCTATACGATAAAATAAGGAACCGCCGCATGGATATTATAAGTTTTTGAAATGTCCAAACTTTGATATAGCAGTACTCAATTTTATCCTATAGGCCTCTGATTTCGTGCGACACACTTTTAATGAAATAGGTTAAAAGGCGCCGAAGAGCATTTTGATATTCCTCTGTTAAATATTATCCCACAGGGATAATACTTAATCCTGCATCAACATATCAAGAGAAACTGATGCTCTGAAAACAACGTTTTTTTTAACCAGATTAGTACAGATTCGTTCAATAATAAAGGTTATTAATACACGAACACTGTAAGTACTCGATATGTCCATAGAAACCGTACTTGTAACCATAAACGCATTTTACTCTAAACAGCTTTTTTGCAACTGGTGTGCATGATATCTCAAAAACTATTCAAACATATTGCCTTCAAATTTAGACAGCATGCTACGTCGACGTCCTTCTATCGTTTGATAAAAAAAGGCAATATTTTTGCAAAAATACTTTGAGTTCAAAACATCATCGGTTTCTCATTCTTCTTTTCACTTCATAAAACGACAGCTACATGATTGTAAAACAAAATGTTGCTGGAATTTTGTTGCAGTTTTAATTAAAATGCTCAAATCCTGCACATTACCAATTCAGGATCATCACATGCCGTGGAAGGTGGAGGTGGGGGGGGGGGGGGGATATTCTGGGAGGGAATTATTTCTTTCTTTTGCGTAGATAACTAATCAATAAATTCATATAACAAAGTTAGCATTGATCCGTTTTATGCTTTCCTTACCAGGATATTAAGATCGGGGGTCAAAATAGTGAATCTAAATGTAGAATGTCCATAATTATGGAATTCGGTTTTTCAGCCATTCGCCATTTTTATCATTCGCTGTTTATAATGAATTTTAATAAGATGGTTGTAAAAATAGCGAATGGTCAAAATACCGAATTTTTGAAATAGCGAATTTCATGATAATGACCATTGTACATTCAGATATTCCTAATTTCGAAATTCACTGCTTTGCCCATTCACTATTTAGACCCCCACCCGATATTAGAAAAAAATAACGATAAATTTAGCGAAATAAAAGGGGAATCCCCCTTTAACATGACTGCGAACGAAGCAGAAGAAAAAAAGCGCAACTCTGCACTGCGATTAATTTCTCGAAGCTACCTTCATCAAAGAATAAAAATGAATGAGCTCATGTTGAACATGCCCGTCCCAGGCAGATACCTCCGTGCAACTGTACCAGATAAAGGGTCGAGAAGATGAGAAAAACTGCGGATGAAATTGAATCGAATCGGTAGATGAGACTTTAGCGTAGTGGTCGCGTGTCGGTTGGTACTTCGTCCAACGAGGATGGGTTGCCTCGACGTTCTTCTATCGTTCGCTAAGCGCTGCTCTCGCAGCCTCTGTGGAATGGCAGAATAGCAGCAACCTTAGCAACATCGTAATGGCCAACGAAGGCCATCGCTTCAACGTATAAAGCACCGAGGAAAACGGTATAGCTGAACCGACTGGACGTTGGCTGTAATACTCCCGTCAAGTCTCTACTATACGGAGCTATCTGCTGCTCGTTTCGCTGCGTTGTGTGGCTTCGATGCATGCGAGCTATATTATACTTTCCCCTCTCCCTCTTTTTATTCTCTTCCTCTTCAGGATGGACAAACGGCAGGCTAGAGGAAGAAAGAAGAGAAAAAAAGGAAGGAGTAGGTAACGAGAGTCACGCTCGTCCCGTGGGGACAAGCTGTGTACGAGAGGGATAAATATATATATATAGACATATACGGTATATATAGTATATTAGGCATACCGGGGTGCGTCCATCCCCCGGGAGCAAAACGCGCCAGGCAAACGCACACGACGTTACGCTAGGAAAAGGGTGGGGAAGGGGGGACACGCCCACTTCGTAATTGTTTAAAATCTGACGTTGTAGCAACACTGCATGCAAGAACAACCTCGAAGCTCCCCAACTCTTGGACTAATTAGTCGATTGTGTAATAATCCCTGGACTGACCCGGTGTGAAAATGTCACTGGGTGAACCGGTGACCCACCAGTCTACAAGAACAAGTTGGCAATAACCTTTCGCGGATTATTGGACTTTTTTAAAGGCCATTTTCCTCGAAACAAAAGAAAAAATAGTATTAGGTTTTTTTTAGTGGGGCTCGAGACATGGGGTGGTTAAGACGGGATGATCAGATCTGGGAAATAGCCAACTTATTTTGAGTTGAAAAAAACGGGTAGGATTTGTAATAACTATTGAGCTATCTCGGCAAGGAAATCAGACTGGATAAACCGGTGATGCACAGGTCTATAAAAATAAATTGCCTCTCACCTTTCACGGATTATGGGATTTTCCCGACGGCATCTTTTAGGAATAAAAAAAAAGTATTGCATTGGAAGTTTTTTTTCATTTTTGAGACTTAAGACATGAGCTGGTTGAAACCAGATCCAGATACGGGGTATGCTAAATTATTTGATAATTTGGTCTGGCTATATTATTTTTTATTGAAAAAAAATGTATTATTAGGATTTAGAATAATTATTGGACTGTCTCGGTGAGGAAATTTCTCTGAGTGAACTGGTGACCTGCAGGTCTACAAAAACAAATTGTCTTTCACTTCTTGCCGATTATGAGACTTGCTGTCGAAGCATAATTTTTCGGGTAATGAAAGAAAAGTCATACTATAGTTTTTATTCATTTTTTAGTCTAGCCCGCAAGACAGAAGCTGGTTGTAACCCAATTACCAAATTCGGGAAATTGACTGAACTATTTTAGGTTAGAAAAAAATCAATGTTGCCATGTTTCGAAAGAATCACTAAGCTAATCTCATACGAGAAGCCACTGGGTAATTCGGAGTTCCACAAATCTACGGGAAAAAATGGTTTCTCACCTGTTGCCGATTATGAGGTTTGCTTTTGAAGCATAATTACTCTGTGAATGAAAAAAAAAAATCATACTGATTCTTTCAACTTTATTTATTAGTATCTAGGCTTCAAAATAAAGGCTGATTAAAACCAAATGTCCGGATTTAGGGAATCGGAGTTCTTTTAGGTAAAAAAAATTGAGAAACACTTTAAGCAGGTTAGAGGAATTTTATTTAGTCTTTTTTTTCACTGACGAAATCGATGTATTGGTGGGCCGATTGAGCTTACGTTTCATCTATACTCAAAAGTATACTGTATTCGAACATTAGTTTCGAGAAAATAACTTTTTCAGTTGGCTCGCTGAATGGGGAAAAAAGCTAACGTCATCGGTGTTTCTGCCGAAAAATTTGGCGAACTTCACGACGAGACGGGAGATAACAAGCATGCGGCTCAAGGATCGGTTAGTCGGAATTTATAAAAAGGAAAAAAAATTGTGCGACGTCAATTAACTTTTGCAATTTTATCATATCCTAAAAAACATTACTGCAGAGGAATCAATCGTTAATTATCAGTGCAGAAATTAATTACTATGAATGAGAATGAATATTTTCCATTTAAAAAGAAAAAATAATAACGAGATCATTTATTTCGAAATTGAAGCTTCGATTTCAAATCTGATTCACTGTTTTTTCAACAAATGATAATAAAGAGTCAATTATTTCGACTCTTGAACGATTTAGAAACATTGCAAGACTTCGAATTACTGACGCACCTCCAAAATTTATTGAACAAAAACTAATCGAACGATATCACAATCACCAGAACCAAAATTCATAATTTGGAAACTCAATCAATTCGACTATATCTCAAATTATTATACTTATAATTAATTAACGCCTGTCGAATCAAATCCAAAATACAAAAAATCGTGCCCAGGTTTTCAGCCCTGCTAATATTTTTATTCAACTTAATAACTATTCAAATTTGTATTACTTATAAATATTCGAGCAATCATATATAAATCCATGCTATTCAAATGACATTTAGTACGTAAAAAAGTATGCAATAAGTAGCCTGTAATAGATAAGCTTTTGCCACTCATAATTTGCAGTTGGGGGCTGAATGTGATCCGTAATAATTTTCATGAATTCCGTGCGTGGCGTCTCACACCTTTGATTTATCCCTTTATTATGTGGGGACCGAAAGCACTTGTCGGAACTGCCGGGGTTATATGTAGCTGAAAATTCCAATGATAGGCGTCGAGGGGCGAGGGGGAGTCCGCAAAGCGGTAGGCAGTATAGGAGCGTTCCGCTGACGTAGAGGGGAGGGGGGGGGAGGTGGAGAGAACTGTGCAGTGCTGCCACCCAGCAGTAGAGCGCGATGAAAATGGGATTGAAAACCGCCGTACTAATCTTCAGATCTCTTCTTTTTTCTCCCTTTCCGACACACTCCCGAGTGGTCTCCAGTTATATGTGTGCTTTCATACACTCTAACGCGGACGAGAAGTCACGCCTATATTAAACGCGTGTGTTTACATAGCGAGCTGCGGAAACAGGATTGGATGCGTGTATAGCGGACTACATGTATATATAGGTACAAATGTTGAGTATGTATGTATGTATGTATGTATGTGTATATATATTTGCGTGCGGACGAGACGATGTTCACCGGGGCGGTGGAAGCGTCTACCATTTAAATAAATGTTTAATCTCGCCTCTGCCACCCCTGGTCCTCACCACCCCCTTCATTCCGCAGCCTCACAGCTTGTGTTTTTTTATCTCTTATCTTTCTGTTCTCCTTCCCGGGGCTGGCTTTTTGGTCGAGCGTTTTGCAAAAAGCTCGCCCAGCCACAGAAAGAGAGAATGGAAGAGGAGAAGGGGCGGGAGAGAGGGGAATGGGGCGAAGAAGGGGGTGAACGAGGATGAGGAGAAAGGGTGCAAGGTGGAAGGAGACAGGGAACGAGAAAAAGCTAGAGTAGCTCTTGGAGAGAGGCAAGTAAAAAACCAATCGAGTCTGTGCAGCAGAGGCTGCTGAGCTGAGTCTCCTCTGGCTGCTTTTCTAACCCCCTCTTAGCGTAGGGGAAGGCGTGGCAAGACGAGACAGCGGGGCAAGACGGTTAATGTTTATTAACGTTTCTATCGTTGTTCTCTTTTGACTTATGACATGTAAAAAGTAATTTTGCCTTTTCTGGGGCGCCTTTATTCCTTTCTAAGTTTTTGGTTGCTTCGCTCCAAACAGGATTCGTAACGTTGAGCTTTGTATTTAATTACGTAAAATCGATGTTACAGAATTTAACAATTTTGTATCAGGATCGTGCCCTAAGAGAACCGCCAGGACAGGATTTGTCTAAGTCTACCTGTGAACCTCCTAGGGATAGAATATTCCAAACCCTCTGTGAGTTCAGTGGGCTCTGATTATTGCCAGTTTCCATTTCAGGCTGTGATTTTTCAAAGTTCTTATCTAAGCCCTTGAAAACTTTGGTCATCCGAAGTTTCCATTTCAGTTGTTTCCGGATCAAAATATTATAAATTTTCATCTGAGCCTGAACAGACTCTGATTATTTTCAATTTTCATCTAAGCGTTTATAGGCTCCGATTGCTCTAAGTTCTGCGCCCTTCTAGGATCTGAGTATCCCGGGTTACCATCTTAGTTTTGCTAGGCGCGGATATCTCTAAAATCTCACCTGAGCCCCTTTAGGCTCTGATTATTTTGAATCCACACATAATCCATCTCTGGGCCTTAACTATTCTAAGTGTGACTACAGTTCCAACGCAGTCACTAGTTATTCAAAAAGCATACATAAGCCTTCCAGTCCTGATTATTGAAAGCTCACCTAATAATTTTATGTACCCATACAAGCGCCTACAGGCTCGATCTATTCTTAGTCAACCAATTAGTCCTCTCTAATCTCTGATTCTAATTGCGCATTGAAACCCGATTTCAGGCATACTTATTTACATCGGCCGTCAAACTCGTTTTATTCTATGTCCGTCTCCATGGAACTCACCCTAGACACTGATTATTCTACGTCCCCCTACACGCCCACAAGACCTTGATCATTTCACTGCCATTAAAGCGCTTCTAGATCCTGATTATTTTAAATACCCTCATGAGCCCCCGAACCCAGATTATTCCGAACTCCCATATGAGTCCTGATCACATACTGTCTATTCTGAGCTAACCCAAAGTCAAATGCAAAATTTCACCATAAATCAACATATGATTTTTCAAACAAAAAAAAAAGAAAATCTGTCAAAGCATATGCCGTCTTGCCTGCCGCTTTACCAGAGGGTAGAAGGTATGACGGTAGTCGCAGAACTCCGTATCTGCTACACCGCTGCCACCCGTTCCAACGCCTGGCTACCCATTTAACCTCTGCATTGCAAATGCCACCCCCTTTTTGCCGTAGCGCGTTGCCCGCGGGTCCGGGGATTCCGAGCGAAACCCAGAGAGCAAGAGAGCGAGAGAGAGAGAGAGAGAGAGAGAGAGAGAGAGAGAGAGAGAGAGAGGGATGAAGAATACTGTCGGTGGCGCCGTCGACCTGCTGTGCTTCTGGCGTTACCGGCGTAAGGGCTGCAAGAGAGAGTAGAGAGTCGGAGTCGTGGCTCAGGACTGTTATTTTAACGAAATATCTTTAAACGGGTCGTAGCGGAGGCGGAAACGCCGATCCTCACGAGCTTCACGAGCGAGTGAGAGCAACATGGTAGGATGGAGGGGTTGCTGCTGCCGGAGGAGAGAACGCCGAGGCGGGCGCGCGGAGAGATGAAAGGATACCTAGTTACGGAATGAGGGCCTCCCCGTTTAAGGGATTACCGGCCGCCCGTTATTCAAATGTATGCTAAATGCACGGGGATACGCGATAGCCTTATCAACCCCCTTGCCTCGGATCTCGGAGCCGCTACCTACGTGTGTGCGATACCCTGTGAGCTCAACTGATGTGCGAAAATGGATCCCACTGAGCGATCTCGAACCGCCCAGTCACTGGCACACACAGACTCGTCATAATGCCGCCCACGGTGAAGGTGATCGACTTGCCACAGTGAGACAGGCAACTCCAGGAGGACTACCAGAAGGGAAAATGAAGCTAACTGGTCAAATTCACAATGTGGAGTCACCGTAATGCTGTTGGTTACCGAAGAAGAAGAACGAGCTTAGCTGCGCTGAAGCTGAGCTTCCTTAGCACAGTCGCTGGCCGGATCTGATAGGGATTGGCATATTTGCATGGTTTTTTTGGTGGTATGCAGGTTTTTGTTGCAGGATTTTAAAAGTAGGTGGCCAATAGCTCCGCCATAAAAACTTTATTGGATCTTCGAGCCCATGTAGGGTTTGCCAATAAAGCTGAAACGGCCAATGCGCGGGCCAATGTTGGTTTGATGATTATCGACTCCGCAACATTGGGCAAATGCTCGGCCAAGTATTGACCCCCCAATACTTGGCTTGTCGATATTAGGCTAATGCTTGGCCAAATATCGACCCCCCCAATTATCGACTTCACAACATGGGGCCAATGCTCGGCCAAGTATTAGCCCGCCAATATCGAGCCGGACTTATCCATTCAAGACTCGGGCCGATAATCGGGCCATGGCATATGCCAATGCTGGCAGTCTCAGCATCGAGATTGGGCAGCCATCGGCCAAGCCCGGTCACCCTTCATGGGAATTGAGGCCATCATTATAGAATTCGCTATTTTAGCTATACCTTTATCCTATAAAAACACAATGACAATAGCGAATGGCTAAAATCGTGAATTTAAACATAATGAACAAACGAATCTAGACAAGCTATTGTTATGAGATTCGCTATTTTAGCCATTCGCTATCCTGATCCCTTACTATTTTAAAGCGCACCCATTCTAGATTATTGAGAATATAATTGACTTAAAATTGTATCTACAATTATTGATGGATGTGCCGGGAGCAAAGTGTGTATATTATCAGTTAAGAAATCATATGTTTACTGTGTTTGATACAAACTGGCTGAGGAACAGATACATCCAAAAACAAGAACTTCGGGAAGACTAGTAAAACAGCCATGAAATTTACAGCATTGTGACAACAACGAGAGCCAAGCAGATCACCGACACGACGGTGCAAGGAACGATATCGAGAAACACGAGAGAAACCGACAGAGGGACAGACAAAAGATAGAAAACCACAAGCTGTCACATAGAATATTCTATCCTGTTTTTTTTGCGTCCTCCAGATATATTTGTAGACATTTTTGTAGAGATGTCTTTTTTAAGCGTCTTTCGATTTCTGACATGAATCTGGTGTTGTTAAGTCCCTATAAGGTTCTTCTTATGGCCTCATCATTACTGGATTTGTGCCTGATAAATTGAACTTAAACACTTGGCCACCAAAGTTCTTTGGAGTATTTGGAAATCGCAATTGAACATTAAATTAGTAGAAAAAAAAATCTTGGTACTATTCTTGATTCGGAAAAGTGTTCACCAATCAAGAAAAATTAGTTTTGTTCAACGGGAACAAGTCTTAGATGTTGAAGTGTTTGAGCGTTCGTAACTGGAATAACAGAGTTTTCTATTTCTTTTTTTACTTCGGTATTGTGGCCAATCACTGTACCATGTAGTGAATACTTATATACATCTGCGAAATTAGTATTTATTTTACAACCAGAATCATGATTGCGGGGAATGATAAAGTAGCTTAGAATACTCGCTTATGCATTTTTGCTTATTAATGATATAATTGAAAACAATCAGAATTAACATTTCAGAATCGACTCTGGGTTATTAATCGATAAACCGCGAAAAAGTATGCATGATCACTGAAAGAATAATAATTTTACTTTTGATTTTTCTGGAGGAGTGGCCCATCATTGAGCCACATAGAAAAAAATCCTTCTCCGAATTGGTGTGAGAATAAGGTTATTGTCGTATAAAAGATGTCGATAGAGCAATGGCGGTTCAGCTGTAAGAGTAACGATATTTCATTGTAGAAGTTAAGGTAGATGATCGGCTATTGGCGGCCAATTTGGAAGATTTTATTTATTATATTAGTTGTTAATTTTTTCTATTATTAGGCATAACACTTTTCATGCCCGTTGAGCCAGAGAATGTGCTCACCGGTTTCTCTGGCTCAACAGGCATGCAAAATGTAGTACCTAATAATAGGAAAATTTAACAACTAAACAAGAATAATTAAGTACCAAACATATGATCCAACACTTAGATAACCTCAAACATAAATGAACAGCCACAAGATAAAACAAGGTACACATGAGCCAGATATACCGGAGACCAGATATTCTAATAGGAACGAACCAAAATATATTCATATATAAATTGAAAAGAACCCACACCAAGGTCGAAACGTCTTTAATACAATGAATAAACATCATTAATAACAAAATGGAATAAAATCTTTCAAATTGGCCGCCAATAGCCGATCATCTACCTTAACATCTATAAAATTTGGCCACAGCATCAATAACGAACAGTTTAATTGTAAACTGCTGATCCTCGATTGGCATGTTAATGAAGAACTCGGCGAGCAATACAATGTATCGGTGATGGAATGAAGCTGACGGGTTGAGTACTTTTATTTGCACGGGGGACTCTACGTATAGTACAGTTAGACGGTCAATTTCACCGCAAGGCTCGTGGTGGAGACACAGAAGAGGCGAGAGAAATTCGCAATTAGCGTCTGGAACTCTCCAGCCGAGTCTCCACCTCTTGACGTCAACCAGGCTGGCGGCTGAGTTCGAGGAATAATTATACTGGCGAACGCTCACCCGCAACGGCGAGCACCACTCTATGTGCGGGGAAATTTGGGCATAGAACTGGCTACAGACACTTAATTATTCTTATTTAATTATTGAGACTTGGTTGCTCAGAAAAAAATTATTGAAACAAACGTACAGTCACGAAAAATGACGATAGAAAATTTACGTATATATTAGAATTGGTCATAAGTTATCCAAAATTATTTTGAAAAAAGGATTGGGAAAGTCCTTGATCAGAGATATAAAAATGTTATCTTCCACTTTTGAGTATAATTCCCAATATTTGATTGCATTTATTCACCAGAAAAATGGCTACACCAATCAAATTCTAAGGTTGAATTTGCCCATTCAGCATGTCCAAATTTATCTATTTTTATCGATAGTACATCACTTTTTATTATACTAAATAATAGAGACCAAATTTTTCTCTTTTTTACCGACATCATGTAGACTTATTTTTACATCCTAAAGCACCCTTTTATTTGTAGTTGAGCAAAATTTCTTTCAGAAAATAATACACCTGTCAGAATGCTATCATCGTAAGCCTAATTTTATTTTCCACATGTAATAATATTTTTTTCCTCTTACGCTGTTCGAAATCCCCGTTGTAAAATTCAGCTGGTGTGGACTTTTTGATGGTGTTGGCCTTTGCAGTGTAAGATTGACACGAAAAACTTCGTTAAATTTATTTTCGCATCAACATCAAGATTTCATAGTAGGTTGTATAATCAAGGAAAAATCCTAATGTCAGTGCTGATAGATGCGGATGACACCATAAAAAAATTAACGAAATCCATCGTGTTAGGTTAACATCTCAAAAAGTATTAATATTTACACTTTAATGGTTAATACCATCAAAAAGTCCATACCAATCGAGTTTTACACCGTGGATTCTAAACAGTGGATTATAGACACCCTTTGATGTCGATTTTAACACCGCATTTTGGACAGTGTAGTCCACAACTAAAATATGCGAGTAAATGAACCGTGTGTGGCGGTGTTAATTTACCATTTTTTATACATTCAGATTTATTTATATGTTACATATTGTGTTCCAATGCTCCTTTTTCAAAAATGTTATAGGGTGTTCATGAGAATAGCGAGTAACGGAAAAATATGGCCAGGGTTGATGACGAGAGGAGAGCTTTCAGTGGGAGAATCCCAGTGTCGAAAAAAAAAAAATTAGATCGCTCATTAACGCGGAGGACGATTTAATGAAGATGACCTCATGCGGACACGGTTCTCGGTGCTCGGATATCTCTCGCGGGGAGGCTTTTACAGGCTGATGCAGTATTAGCAGTAACAGAGAGCACGTCGCCTAAGCGGATTCTCACGTCAATAGCCGGTCCGCGAGTCAAGTGGCGAGAATTGTCGGCAATTGTTTCCGAAATCCCGCGCAGATGCCTCTACCCGACTCTGCGCTCTCCACACTCACAATATATCGTTATAAGTACACGAGATGTGTTGAGCGAGATGAACGGCTTTAGCACGATTCCAGCGCGGGTGTTTGGCATATAGGCAATCAGTGGCACAGTAATTGGCCAGCCAGAAAAACGGAAAACACGATTGGCACCGAATTTATATTCATAGGTTTTAACTTGGAATGAAAACGAACTGCAAACTTGAAATCGAAATAACATTTTTCGATATAACCGTTTAATTTTTATTTAAAAAATCGGAGAAAGCAAGAGAATTTATTATAATATTACTAGTGTATATGGTGTTTAATATCATGAAAACAGTTATTCTAGTTTTAAAAACAGCTTTACTTTTCTATCGATAACAAACTAAAATAATCTTCCGTGATTAATTTTATTGACGAGTATCTCTAAAAACACAAGTTCCGAATATATAAAATCAGGGGTGAGGTTTGGTAAATGTTTTCTTGCCTGTTCGTCTATTTGCTCTTTTAAGTATTTTTGCATGATGGCTCGAAGAAAAAAATCACATATCAAAAGAAATATCCGCTTGAATAGTGCGGCAAATTTCGAATTATTCGTTCAACCATATTTGAGGTTTCAAGAGACTTAAGGGAGCCTGTAACACATCCGGACGTATACACGCGAAGAACATAATGCAAATAAATAATTATCATTGATTTTCTTCCTTCAAATACTGTACATCGGGACGCTACCGCGTCTATCGAGGCAAGTAAGAATTAAGTGAATTTCCCGAATATGCGAGTGTTTTAAATATTTCGGCGCTAAAACACAACATCACAAGGGTGGCCAATGACTGTGCCACTACTTAAAAAAAACATGCATAGTGCGAGCGATGTACGCGAATATCGTAGAGGGAAGAACGGAGTCAGTGAGCAAAAGCAGTGAAGCTCTCGGAGCGCATCACTCGGTCGATCCTGATGTGTGAATCACTCGGCACAATTACGACAATTACGCGCGGGCACGCGGAAGAGGGGTCGAGGGCGGGCGTACAACATCAGAAGCCCGGGCAGAAACAGCGTCGGACAAGTAAGTAAGCGCTTGTACTCTTACTACTATCCGCGGCTGCACCACTTCTCTCGACGACTCTTACGTTCCCACGCCCTCTTCCCATTCACGCTTCGCGCAAATCTTGATTCTCGAGACGAGACCTCGGAGCCCGGGAGCAAGTGATCCCGCGGCCGGGATCTGCTATCACGCGCGGGAATGAGACACGCAGCGTACCACCGAGACACACATATACCCCAAAGAAGTGGGAGTTACACTTTTTATTTCCTTAATTCGTTAGAAAGAAACTTGACCGGGAAATAAAGTGGACAGATTTTCGCATCGTAGAGATACGACCGTGTGAAAAGTGGAATATGTACTGAAAGCAGTTATTGGTTAATTTGTACGACTCGTCATAGGGTATTAGGGCGAAATGGGCCACGGTTTGCCAGACGGTTTTCGACAATTGTCGAAAGTGAATTCCTTTATTGGATGTTTCTTCAAAATTTGAACCCTGCATGGAAATGAAAGACTATGCCATTTTTTTGTAAGATCTTATGTTCTTATGCAAAAAAAGGTTACATATACCGCGACAAACGTGTCTAAACTTGTCAAACGTGAATTATATAATCGTATGTTTCTACGAAATTTAGTCCTTACTAAATGGATATAAAATATTAGCAGATGATTTTCCTATTTGGAATGAGACAAAAAAAAGAATTGATTTTTATTTTCAGTCTGTAGTGTCAACTACATTTCTTTGAAGAATATTTTGCACTTATACGATAGAAATAAGAAGCCAAAACACATTTATAGAAGTTGTCGATAATTTTGTAAACCAAATAGTTGAATCGTCATGATACACACACTAACTCAATACAATATTCACATGAATTGTAAGGGACATATGCTGATCTCGAATAGTAGCCTTGTGAAATCCGAACAGTCCTGGTTGTATGCAAGTGCAAATGCACTTAAACATTATAAATTAATTGTACTCGAAGGGGAAGACAGGCGTTGCAAATTATGCATTACAAATTGACCAAAGTTTTATGAAACGTCCATGCAAGTTTTTCCGCATTGAGAATCGTACGATTATTCAAATACTGCAATAAATATCATCCTTGGACCGTGGCGTGCTACTCTATTCTGAGTCTTCTATAGATCTTGCGTTCAGTTACGTTTCGCACGTAAAATCTGTCGATTTAGATTTTTTTCTCTATTGTCTGTCCACTCGAGATATCACTGGAAATGTAACCTTCGTTCACAACGACTTTATGATTAAAATAAGTTAAGTTTGAATAGATCTTAGTCAACGTTAGGGGTATTTGAAATTTGAGCAAGATTAATATTTCGAAAATATGTACGTGATGTGTAGAACTGTTGAACACAAATTGAATCCTTTAATATGTTCTAGAATCTTATTTCGATTCATTTGCCATGCTTTCACTAAGTTATCTAAAAGTTACATAGCCGCATAAATACAAATTCCCACTATTGAAATAAAAACTAATGGCAATATACATTTGCAGAATTATTATTTCTCAATACTAACCTACATTAATTATGAATAGTTATATCAACTTTATGAATGACTGCAACGGAAAACCATTCTTAGTTACAATTCGTATCCAACTTACAAAGTATATCAAAAGACGCGGTAGCGTCTCGACGCCAAGTACATTGACAGAATTGGCGTGAAGCTACTAGTAATTATACTCAAGGATTCTTGGCGCGAAACTTGAGATAAATATAACTCGCAAACTATGCTACAGAACGACTTTCTAATGACACGTTTACAATATAATTCTGATATGAGCTTTCGATTGCGTTTATTTGCGATCCTATCAGTTGTGCCGGTCCTGAGATCTCGGCATCCATCCTGTCAATTTTTCTGATTGGAGTTATAACAGGGATCAGCCTGACGTTCGGATACTCGTAGAAGGTATAGACCAGCTCCCGGACAGATTTATACTTCGATTGCGCGGCAGGGGACCGACTCTACACCTCCCAAGTCTACACAAAGATAGGTCTACACAAAAAGTCGACACACAAAGACTGTACACGCAGACAGCTCGACACCGAAAACTCGGCACGAAAAACTCGACACCAAAAACTCTGCACGAAGAACTCGACACCGAAAAGTCAACACGAAAAACTCGACACGCCGAAAAGTCGGCACAAAAAACTCGACACCGAAAACTCAGCACGAAAAACTCAACACCGAAAAGTCGACACTTCGATCGATTGTGGGGAATTTTAAGGCCCTATCCGATGTGAAATTTTCCATTAATTACAATTTTTATTTTATTCGGTGCGTAAAACGTGGCTTTATTTGATTTTTAACCCACTATTTCGATGTATTTTTGCCAGCAGACAACGAATATGTTATGTTTTTAAAAATCGTGATATTTTTCACTGGAAACCCAGAAATACATTACTTTTTTCATTTGAAACAAAATATGATCTATTCAGATATCCCCTTGAACGATAGTATCATACTAGTGCGACAAAACTTTTTTTGACTTGTGCAGGAATCTCAAACTTTCTGCTCTTGTAGTGTAATATACTATTTCGCGCGAGTATCGTACCTATTTTTATTTCACGACGTGTGTAAACAAAGTTCCACGCACGCTTCGCTTGCGCAATCGCGATTTGCCCACAGAGTGAAATAAAAATTGTAATTAACGGAAAATTTTACATCGGATAGGGCCTTAAAATTCGCCAAAATCGATCCAAGTGTCGACTTTTCGGTGTTGAGTTTTTCGTGCCGACTTTTCGGTGTCGAGTTTTTTGTGCTGACTTTTCGGCGTGTCGAGTTTTTCGTGTTGACTTTTCGGTGTCAAGTTTTTCGTGCAGAGTTTTTGGTGTCGAGTTTTTCGTGCCGAGTTTTCGGTGTCGAGCTGTCTGCGTGTACAGTCTTTCTGTGTCGACTTTTTGTGTAGACCTATCTTTGTGTAGACTTGGGAGGTGTAGAGTCGGTCCCCTGCCGATTGCGCATCGTTTCCGTAAATCACTCAACGTTGTATTCAATGTTTAATGAATGCTAATTTACGTACTATCATCATATTAAAAAATATTGTGAAGTACATTGAGCACACAAAAAGATTTCATTAAAGCTGCAGTTGTGTAGACCGCTCTACGCGACTGTCGACAGCTCTCAGGCTGTCACTTGGACTCGCATAGCGTTAGCGTATCTTTCCAGTTAATTTTCGATATCCAGGTCGACCGCTCCACAGTTTTCAGTATCCAGGTTGATTCTTTCGTGGTTTTCGATGTAAATAATACTTCGTAGTGCGATATAGTCACTGGTTACACTTGGAAAGTAGTGTTATGTATCACATTGAAAACGAACAGATTTTTATACGTTATTGTAGACTCCATACGATGACTATACAAAAGCGTCTCAAATGTATTGGTAATAATACTTATTCGTTGCACTGCAAAGGTTGGAGTGAAAGAGAGGGAGTCAGAAGAATCGCTGATAGTGTACGGTGCTGCTATAGAGAAATCAATTCGCGACCCCTTCTCCGAAGGGGATTCCGACCTAGTCCCGCGGGATTTGACATTTGACACCTTGTACACCAAAGCACGCCTGCAATAGTTCTGGTATATAAAGTGTATTATGGCAGCGGGCGCTGCGCACACGAAGCGTATCTTACGCACCCTGTACGCGCGATTGGCTGATTATGAACTTGCTAATCCGACGTCGCCGGCGGGCTCTCGGACCACCCTGACGTGATTGCCGAGCTCCGAAGCAAATATGTATCCCACGACCCTGCTGCTACCTCATATGCCTCTTTCTGAATCTGTACCCGTGCTAAATATAAGGTTGAAAGGACCCATTATTTCACTTACACTCCCTCTATTCATTTATTTATGTATTTAAGAAGTATTGTGATACATCTGTTATTTTAAATATGTATCGGTATTGTGAGGAGAATGCAGCAAGACTAAAAAGACTATTTGCTTTCTTGGCTTAAAAAAATCATTTTCTTTAATTTTGTTTGTGACATAGATTTAGGTTAAAATCATCTTAAAAATTAGACTGGGCAAAATAATTGAATAGTCAACATAATGGGATGATTTTCGAAAAAATAAGGGCTACAAATCTTGACCTTGTGACATTATAGTAATGACATTTTAATTGTGTGTGTGTGATACTGTACAAATCCTTCCAAATTTGTACAGTTTTTCGCCTCCCCATACAATTAGTCCAATCTATCAATGCAAGTAATATATCATCAATCTTTTGTCAAACATAGACAAAACTCAATTTTGTTATACTCTCATTCAGCCATTAATTCATGCGAGTGCCTATCTCACATTTTATGCATGATCCTGCCTGTTGACATCTTACAAAATGGCATGATGTCAATATTAGTTACAGATTTTTCAATTTTGGTAGATGAATATTTTCAGAAATCTTTTCAATATATGCAATTCGATCGAAACAATAATACTAAAAAGTGTTAATATTGAACTAATAAAATATAATGGATTGGCATTACGTTTTAAGGGATTAAAATAAAATTACCGCTGGCAGAAATTCAAAGTCCACAATTTAACAGACGCACATCGGTTGGAACTGCGGGACTGGTAGATAGATAGAGAGCGAGCGAAGTGGATCGTGAGTCGCGGAAAGCCACAATCAAAATGCTAATGTTCCCTCGAACAAGGTGTAAGTCCATAGAAATTGGATGTAAGGGTGGTTTATTACTCCGTGGTGGCAGAGTGCCACTGCCGCGGGTTACAGTTGAAGAGTATTACGCGGGATTACCGTTGGTTTGGGGTGCCCGGGAGTAAAGTGACGCCGCGATACGTACATGAAGCTCTCTGCTACTAATACTAGGCGTTAATGTACGTAGCACAGTTGCGGCAGGCAGAACCATGCGTAGAGCATAGAGCGCCAATATCGGATCGACTCGTTCGGCCCCTGGGGCGGTACAGTCTTGACAAAACACCAAGGGTTGCGGGGGTCTTTTGTAAATATTGTTACAGCGCGCCCTACCAGCAATTTCCTTCGCCATATGTTGTGCCACGGCGATGTTCTTTTTCGTGAAATTCTCGCTCGATCGTTATTACATTTACCATCACGAACCACGCAAGTAACAGTAGTAACAGTAGTAACAGTAGTAACAGTAGTAACAGTAGTAACAGAAGTAACGGAAGTAACGGAAGTAACGGCAGTAACGGAAGTAACGGAAGTAACGGAAGTAACGGAAGTAACGGAAGTAACGGAAGTAACGGAAGTAACGGAAGTAACGGAAGTAACGGAAGTAACGGAAGTAACGGAAGTAACGGAAGTAACGGAAGTAACGTAAGTAACGTAAGTAACGTAAGTAACGTAAGTAACGGAAGTAACGGAAGTAACGGAAGTAACGGAAGTAACGGAAGTAACGGAAGTAACGGAAGTAACGGAAGTAACGGAAGTACTTCTATAACGGAAGCTACGGCAAAAAAGGACAAGCAACATAAGGGACGCACGTAACATAAATAGCGTGAGTAACGTTCGTAACATTAATAATTTAGTGATATAAGTAATGTGAGTAATGTAGGAAAAGAACATGTTCCTTGTGAAAGTCTCGTACACGACGTAGAAAGAGAGTAAGCGTAATCTCGGTGACAGTACAAATTGGATATCGAGTTGATGGACACCTAGCAAAGGGAAAAGGGGGTCGCGTGCGGTGTACGACAGAAGGGACAATCGAGAGTGCACGTGCACGTCTATATTCTCGAATCGTTCGGTTCGTTCGCGTTTTGCTGGTTTCGCGCGGCGTCACGTCCGACACGTGGCACGGATTACGCGCGCGTTACACGGCCAATTTCGGACGTCCGGTACGTACACCGAGTACACCGGGCTGGGTTGCGGGGGTGGGCACTTCAATTGGCGAATCGAGGACGATTAGATTGTCGTGCGTGCGAGTATACACTCGAAAAAATTGATGGAGAAAAAAAATCGGAAACTCGGAATTCTGATACCAATGGTTCTGCAGAAACATAGATTTTTTTAGATCCATTCCACTTTTGTAATTTAAGTGTCACTGTATATTGATAAATTTTACAATGAATTTCAAATTATTCAATAGACAAGAGTTGCATTTTATACATCGAGATGATAGAATAAAAATAACAAATATATACAATACAACAAAAAGTGTTAAATATTGCAATAAATAGAAGTTGTTTCATAAGGAATTTATGAATGTATAATTGATAACTTACCAGGCATAAAATTGCAATTCTGTTTCAAGCAAATTTCAATTACAATTCTAGCGTTACATTAATGTTGGAGATAGCTGCAAGAAAGTGGAGATTTTTCCACGGTACGTTCATGATATCTTGTAATGGGATAGACATATTTTCCGGAATTGAATAGTGGAAATATTATTTCATGGTAGTGAAATTAATGGTATAGTTATAGATGTGGATAAATGACATTATTATAAATGAATTGCAATCGTTACTGCGCATTTTTGGTTCGTCCCTTTTCGCTATTATTTTCTCGACGACTCACTCCCTGAATTCACGAGGTCACCAGGACATCACACAGCGTTAAATATAAATTCGCGATTTAACGTTCTCCACACCTAAGATTTATGAGCCGTGCGGTGATCGAAGGGGCGTGTCGACAAAACAGACGCGTCACAATGGACCAACAAATTGCGTGGCTCTCTCTTTTGCTCACTCGCTCGATAAAGATGTTGCCGAAAATCGAAAGAGAGAAAAGGAAAGGGTCCTAGTACGGGCGACTCTGCGAACGAACAAGTGTGAAATCAGGTGCATTCATAATGCAGAACGCTATATAGAAAGAGGGTCACTGTACGCTACATACGTTTTGCTTCGCCATTGACACTGCACACTCCTACATACACCATATCTACGATTCACCCCTGCATGTCGAGTCCCACCGAAAAAAATCAATTAGTCACAGAGCCCGGAAAATTGCGTTCATCGACGAGCGAGAGAGAAAACTCGTGTGTGTTTGTTCGCACGTCATTCCTGCCATTTTTATGTGGAGCGAATGATATTTTATTTTGTCTTGTGATTTATTGATTAGCATCGGGGTCGACGAGATCATTAACTCGGTTTGAATGATAGGGTTTGTATGATGCGTATAATTCAACAATACTAATATAGCTATGATTTTTTTCTATAAACTCTCTCATCATGAATGAATCCAACATATTAGTGATATTGAAGAAAACGTATCTACACATTGAAAATTTCTAACAAAATTGTTTCCAACAAAACTTAATTTAAAAATTCAATGGTTTTAATACCCTCTCATACCTTCAACCTATTATTGAATATTGATTGCATTTAAAGATATGAGTTTTAGATGTTAGGTGCCAGCAAGGCACTTTTTAAGATCCGCTTAGTGAAAAAATCATATGCATTTTTATTTTAAAAAATAATAGAAAGTGTTATTGGAATTTCTAAAGGACATTACCATTTTTATGGTGCGTTCAACTATTGATATCGCCTATCGATGAGAACATCGCACTACATTTTTAAAGTTCGGAAGTCTAATGCAGGTCCCAACCGTCCATAAACATTTTTTACCACTCGGCGACTTTTTTCTCGACCCTCTCGGATCTGTTTAATAATTGACCACTCAAAAGTACTCTCTGTGAATTTTTTAAAGATTTTTCAATCCACTTTTTTTGAAATGAGCTTTTCTTAATTCGTATAACATGGAAGATTAAAGTTCAGAAAAAAAAGTTTTCCCATTAACTATTCAATGCAAAATATGTTATATTTTTTTAAGCCAAAGAAGCTACTGGAAGCAGCCAATCAATTTTGGCTTCCTCATAGAGGAAGCTTTGTCAAAAGCAAAAACTAATGAGGAAGCAATGTGAAAGGTTCTACTTTGCATCCTTGTCTTGAATAAATAAATAAATAGACGCATACGCCCGCTTTTCGAAAATACAACAATGAAGAAGGATCCGAAACCCCCTCGATACCTTATATTCTCTGTTTCTTTTCCTGTAGAACACGTTAAAAACCCGGGGTTTTCCCAAAATTCATTGGCACGCAAGGATATGGCTCCTTTATACCACAGAAATCGCTACTCTTCCCAATATAAATTGTACAAAATCGTTACTCTTCGCAATATAGACTGTACAAAATCCATATGAAAATATGGTATCGTTCATAATTCTTGGGCTATATCTGACGATTTTTTTTTTCTGTTAAACATTAATCGGGCACTCATTTAAGTCCAAGGTCGATATTTGATTTAATAATTCGCATCGAAGGATAAAAGACAAAAATCAAAGAATCAAAATCTCATAAAATTATAATGGTTCAAACGATCTTAACCATATTCAATCGCTATTACCGGTGTATGAAAGCTCTCCCCCCCCCCCTCAACTATTGCTCTGCGTATTTATATAACCACATTTTTCATACAATAAAAAAATGAATACTGCATTGCATTTGAACATAGAAATACCTAGTATTATAGATACACAAAATCAATAACCGTGCAGTTTGTCTCTATTGTCCAAAGTTTGCAAATTCCCCTTCGGAGATCAAAACTGTTCGACTCGACTATTAGTATGATCGTTTTGTGTTCCTATTTATCTCAACCATGCTCCAAGCTATTCGTAATCGAACTTCGTCCCTCAGTCATTAGACTTTTTTCAGCATCAAAAAAATAAAACCGTTGCCTCGATGTTTTTCTAAAAATGAATGCAAAACAACATTGTTGTAGTGGTGACAGAAACATCACACCTTAGGTTGCGGGATCGTGCAGTCGTCGATGCGGAAGAAGGGAGAAGGCGGGAAAGCGTAGCAAAGGGAACAATGAAGTGCTGGGGTGTTCCAAGGTTTCTGGCAGGTTGATCCTCGTTGAGTAATGTTAAAATCTGGGGCGTTCCTGGGAAACGTCCAGCTGACCTCCACACAAGCGAGGCTACATCGCCAAAGCGCCCATGCATTTCTCTCGCGTCTGGAAAAAGCCCTCGACCACTCGGTCGAGTCACTACCGATTGCCCTTTGGGCGTACGCGTGAAACCGATAGGTATTTTTCTCGCCTTCGCTCAAACGTCCCAAACGACACGACAATATTGTTGTTACTGCTACACGATTGGGAAACTACTGCAATGGTCTTCGGACATTGACCGATGTCGGTGTTTTATTGTTCGGTGAACTTGCTGCCAACGCTAAAAGACAAATGTTGGGAAAGGCCTGCGGTGAAAAAGGTTGTGATCAAGAAGAAAATCTTGTCAGAAATCCTAATATTTCGTATTTTTCGCAGCTTTGCTGATTCGAACACTCTAAAACTTAAGGGTATTGGTTCGTATAATTTTTTTGGATTATAGTCATTTTTATAGTTTTGGTTGTTCATGGAGGAAGCTTTGTTTTGATGAATATTTTTGGCTTTAAGGATCTTCATGGCGGTAGCTTTGGAATGAAAACGACGATAAAAGGGCTTCAGAAAAATTGTCTGGATGTATGTATTTGTGTGATGAAGAGCCTAAAATTCATATTACAATCAGAAAAAAAGAAATATTTGGAGCAACAATACTAGACTTTAACTATACTTTTACCATAGAATATAATTCCCATAATATAATTTACCATAGAATATAATTCCCATAATATAATTTACCATAGAATATAATTCCCATAATATAATTTACCATAAAATATAATAAAAATAATAACTGCAAATATGATCATGGCTCAACTAATCAAATATGTAGTATCCAGTAACAGTCGATATGATCGTCCTACTGGGAGTTATGTCGGATAGTTGGATCTACTATTCTAATATATATTTTTCTCAGTGCACCATAACTCGTAAACTATTCTACTGAATCAGCTGAAGTTTCAATATGATCTAGGGTATTGGTCAAACTTTACTTGGAATAACTTTTGTCAAAAAAATGCTTGATACATTTCATTTTTATGATTTATAAGACTTTGAAAAATTTCCGTTGACGGTCTAACTAGGCACATTTTGAGCTATCAGGCTGAAACTTCGCAGAAAAACTGGACAAAGTGATGCAATCTTTGGTATTGAATTTGGGAAAAATCGGTAAAATTGAGGGCTCTGCGAAGTTCTCAAATTTCCAAAAAATGTGCGTAGTTGCATCAATTTTCACAAAACTTCATCTAGCGAGTACAAATTTTTTACGTAAGTGAAATAATGTAGAGACGTAGTAATAGTAATAAGTGTACTTATTAACAATACATGGAATAGGTTTTTTTCGTTACTTTTTGTTTCACAATTTATTGATAATGTACGGAGGGAAGAATATGGCAATAATCCCTAGACTCAACATAGCAATCGAGTTATATTCCGGTTTTCTGGCGATTTACGCTATACGCAGCTATGTTGTTACCATGAGTAGGCGATATCCGAGAGAACAAAGATTTATATCATACCGATATTTCCATCTCTTCAGATTAGAGTGACCCCCTCAATGCACATTAAAAACTATACAAGTTGATGTCGTGGAAGGGACCATGAGTTCCTTAAACTATTTTAATTTTGAGGTAGAAATGCATTGGGAGTAGTTAAACAGTATCTATAATTTTGGCAGTGTCTTCCGAAATACATTGATATTTCCAATATATGTATATATGGCATTGTATTCAATCATGGTGTTTCGACAAACGAGCGTACGCGTTTAGTGCCGATAGCCGTATGCGCGACTGACGAGCCCGATAGCAATGGATAGCCTAGCGCAAAAGTGTGGAGAAATTCCCCATGCTGTTTGGGGTGCTCGTCAATGTACTTCCCGCTCTTCCGATATTTTCATTATTCCTCGTCGGGGGCATCTCGGGGAGTCTTATTGTGAGTTGTGATCTGTGTAAGCGGTGAGCTGTTTATATTATGTATATTAACATAAATAATGTGCTTAGACATGTAATCCTCATTAAACAGTGACTCAACAGTCAACGATACATTGCAGAAAATACCATAGTGTAATGTTCAACACTTATAGGACTATCTCTCTTGCACCTAACCTCACTATTTAGAAAGCTGCAATGTTACTCAGCTGAATAAGCTTAACGATGGAAGCATGTACATAACGAAACGGTGGATATAAACATGAAATTGAATACAAAAATGTACGTGTAAATTCACTATATAATCACTATATTTTCACAAACCTTTACACCTTTTCTTTACTTCCCTGTCCTTCCGCTGTACATATTTAAATTTAAGTGAACCGCATTAATATATAAGTTAAGTAATTTGTAAAGAAAAATATTTGAACTGCCCGTCATTTTTCTGTACGAAAAGATTCAACTTTTCACAGTTTTACGCACAATAGACGAAAAAAAATTATTTTCTGTGATTGATTATGATTCGTTGACCCATTTTGTTTATAATATGTTGGAGTTACTGAAATTTGTATTGCAATTTTACCCATATAGATGCGTGAATGCATATCTATGCATTAAAATCGTTTTTTTAAATAGTCGTGTCGAGATATCCACCGTACCCTGTGGAAATCTCCGTAAATTCTGCATAGACTCAAGTCCGTTATGTACGCAGACAATTCCCGTACTGAATGCAAGTCTTCGTGAATTATTTTGGAATATTTTCAATTTGCTATGTTGTATGGGCTTTTTCCTTATATTTTTATAAAGACTATAACCCAAAAATTCTCTCCGTGTGTATTGCTAATATAGGCTGCGGCAGTATTTCAGCCCGGGTTTTACCGACTCGTTTTTTTACAATAATTATTATCAATATAAAAATCAAATAAGGATACCGACTAATAATTAATATTGAAATATTAGCATGGTTTTTGTCTTCCGAATTGCTGATAGATTGTGTGTGAGGAGTATTTGTATCTGCGTGTTACATTTCAGCTGCGTTGTAAGCATATTTATTGCACATTATCCGATTGTGTGTTTGCGAAACTGCTAGTAAGTTCTTCCGTCCTAGTTGTAAAAGGTGTGATGCCTATCGTGTCATAAATAACGGTATTACGACCGTCGAGGGGATTAGCGGAATGGCGAATTTGTGTGAAGCGCCTGATGGCGCAGTTTTTAGCAGTTCTTATGCTTTTGAGTGCTAGACTTCACAATTTAAGAATACGGGGTAAACATAACGATATTCGAATAGATTATCAACTAACATACGGATTTGTATATTTTTTTAGTATATAATTTTTTTTGCAGTGTATGTGCTTAACGTGTATATTGCGTTATTTGACTATTTAATTCCTAAAGTGTGAAGCTCCTTGGGTTATTTTAAATTTGCATTGTTGCAGATAATAGTTGAAATTTAACTTCTGATTAATATGTATACCCAGATATTTTGCAGTTTAAAAAGGTAATATTTCGGCGTTGAAGAGGTGTACATTTGGTTATGGCACAATGATTTTGTGAAAATAGCTAGAATGTTTCTGATATTAGGAAATTTGACTATTTGTGTTCATTAGTTCTTGATGACTGAAATTTGGCTAAAATTAAGTTTTTTTTTTTCATTTATTTGAAACAAGGATGCAATGTACAACCTTGCACTTGGTGCTTCATGATGTTTCGCTTTCTAGTAAGCTTTCTCTATGAGGAAGTAATATCGATCAAGAAACTTGCTTATAGCAATTAATGGACATTTTGCATCCCCGTTTCAAACATTCTACCGGACTTATAACGTCAAGTACAGAACTCTTATCGAAAACAAAAACGGTTTTCCATAAAAAATCGTCGAAGATGGTACGTTAATAAAAATTAGGCCCTAACAAAATAGGCCTTAATTAGTTATATTTTTATCGGTTATATTTTTTTTTTCTTAAGAATCTTAAAAGAATAATATACCTTACTTAATAAAAACCTTACATTATTATAGATTTACGTTCCTCCTTTCTTATCATCGAAGAAAAAAGTTAATCTTCCGTAAGTCAAAGCAGAAATACCTACCTGCGATTTGCTATACTACAAAATGGTTCCCACAAAGGCGCCCCCTTCTAACAACCCTCAAGAAAACCGTCTCCCCAATCTCATTCAATCGTAACATTTCTTCCCTCTTTCCCTAAAGAACAAACCGTAAGAAAAGGAGCTAAAAAAACCAGAAGAGATCCCGTTAAAATGGCGAACGTGCGAGTCCACATGAGTGGATCAGAAGAGGGGAATGGGATTGGTGGGTTCAACTCAGAAAGGTTGCTATAGCTATGCAGAGATCCTCTTCGTCTTCGTCGTCGTCGTCGTCGTCGTCGTCGTCGTCGTCGTCGTCGCATCGGATGTACTACGACCCCGCACGTTCGAGGGTGGGTAATGGAAGATGTGATAATTTAGTATGCACAGCGGAGTTTATTTGAATTTTATTGGCAAAGAGTCGACTCGGGGTGTGACATCCACACGGGGGTCTCGTTCTTTTTCACTCGATTCCACGTGTGTGGTAAGTCAAAGAGGCTGATGGGAGGAGGAGGAGGAGGAAGAGTAGGAAAAGGACCAAAACGAAGAGAAGCGATAGAGAAGGAAAAACGTCGTGGGGAAGGAGAAGGGAGGGCATAGAGATCGAAGGGGTCGCGCCGCAGGGGTGCCTCTTCGCTTTATCGGATCGTGGGTTGAGTGAGAGAAGTCGGGTCGCGACGTTACGCTGGTGATCTTTGCCGCAGCCGCACCGCACCGACGCCACCCGTTTCCCGTTTCCCGGGGGGACACTTCCGCCCGACCAATATCGCCTCCACTCGCCAGAACGCTTTCGCGCTCCGCGCGGGGCCGCTGCTTCCAATATCTCTCTAAGTTCCCGACCGGCCATGAATAAACTATTTCCGACTTTGAATATCTGAGCGGTTTTTCGCTCACGCGGACGCGCTCCTTTTCCACTCGGGCCCCCCGCGCATGGCATCGCACAGAACGAATAAGAACCGTTCAGGATCTCTCCTATGTATACCAGTGGCTCTAGCTGATACTATGAGTATCGAGGACGGATATTCTGTCGCGTGGGAGTCAACAGGAAAAATGTCACTCGAAGGAAAACGATTCTGACATCCATGGATTTTTTTAGTTATTTTAGGTCACCTAGCTAAAGTCACCCAGAGGAATGATTTATACGTTTAGACTAAAACAGCATATTAGAATTCCGTTTATTGAGAAGAAAAGGAAACAATTATTTTAAGGTAAAAAATATTTACTAGAATCATAAGTCCAGTCCATTCATTTAGATACCTTATAAACGATATTTATATTTAATATTCGGGTTAAATATTGATTCAAATAAAATATTTATGATATTTGGATTAAGTAAAACGCATTCGAATAAAAATATATACTTATTTTTAATATAATAATATTAATGGGCTGCAGAACAAATAAAAACATTAACATTTGGCTATTTTTTATTCCATGAATTATTTTATCTACAAGTTAATTGCAATTCGGTAGAAATTCTCGAAAAAAAAAATGTTGCCATCCTGCATGGGATCTCAAAATGTCCAAATACGAAATAGAGTTCCTATATTATAATGAAAAGCCTGCAAAGTAGACCTTGCCAAATGGCTTCCTCATTATTTTTTGCTTTCTACAAAGTTACCTCTATGAGGAAGTATGTTGATCAATTTTAGCTTCCTCATAGAGGAAGCTTTGTAGAAAGCGAAAAATAATGACAAAGCAATTTGCAAGGTTCTGCAGACTTGTTTATACTCGGAAGACATCTTCATAAAAATTCATAGTGACGTTTTACCGCTCGACCGATTTGTGTAAAATTGTTACTCCAAAATTGGTAAATGATAGTCCATGTGTAGACTAAATTGGAACCCGATACCTAGTAATTTACTTGAGCAAGAACTCGAACGAGATTTTTCAAATAACTCAAAATGCCATAAAATTTAAACCACCTGACCGATTGGTATCAAATTTATCCCAAATATCTTTTTAAATGGTCATTTAAATGTGAAGAAAATTCAAGATAAATCTGTGGAAAATTTCGACATTATTTTTCGTGAAAGCTTTTTATTTCTTTTTATTCAACAAAATCGAAATTTTCTGTCATTTCAACAGTTTATTAGACTAAAATCTTTATTGGAAATCTATTTTTGAAAAAATTAAAATTGTAATAAAATCAGAACGGTTCGACAGATTCCCGCGAAATTTTGTACACATAATGTTTCACGGGTAATCCATTTATATATAAGAATTTCAGCCCGGTGACTTTTCAATTTCGTAAGTTATAGCGTGAAAACGATTTTTTCGAAATTTAGGAAATGTTGTAAGAAAAAAAAATTCCAACCGATTCGCGTCAAATACAATCTCAAACTTTTTTATATGATAACCTACTTGAGTGCGAAATTGGAAAAAAAATCCGTAGAAAATTACGACAGTTATCGTGCGTACAAGGAAATCTGCACACACACACACACACACGCGCGCGCGCATGTAGATTCATTTCGTAAAAACCACTTTTCTCAATGTTTTAGACCATTTTAAGTGTCCTGACAAAAAAATTTAAAAAAAAAAATAATTCACGAAAACAAAGCCTCTATTAGGAAGCAAAAAATTATGGAAAAATAGCTTTTTTGCAAATCATTATTTTGTTGTTTAATGTTACGTAACAAAATTTAGGATAACAATAATTGCATTCGTTATTTAGCTCATATTAACCCATACGAATTCCATTTCGGTCATTTTTCGATAGAACTCTTCATTTCTAAGGTATGAATGTTTCAAAAAATTAAGTCTAATTTCTCACGAAAATTCTTCCGCAGCGTGAAGCAGGAATACACTTATCTGTCGTGATTTTAAACATTAATTAATAACAAATTATTTTTTTAATTGAAGAGGTCTAGCTATTTAAATTTCAGCGGGAATGTCTCAGATGTAAATTAACAATAATTTTGCTGATTTGTTATCAGAATTTCAGTTGAATCGTTTTTTCGTGTTATGGTCCCGTGCGCAGCACTCTCTTTTTTTCATAATAGATCGCATCTCATATATTTTTTCCTTCACTGTGTTCTAATTATTTACAATTTGCGTGTCGTGATGAGTACTTTTTTACTCGCTATGAATTTAGGTTATGTCTCAATTGATGATGTATCTATTGACTTGCCCACCATCATCAGTATATCTATTACCACACGGAGGAAAAAGATTGGTTGGGCCAACTACGTTTTCAAGTTATTGTGCCGGCGATGTTTCAGTATAAGTTGCGCGAAATCATATCTTCATTGACCCAACCACATTGTGATAGCCTTAACTATTCGCCATTAGTTCTCGTTATATAGTACACATGATGTATCCAATGGTTGAGGCTAGTATTCGAATCCTTGGTGCCATAACAAATCGTCTATTGGCACTTCAAAGATTTGTTCGTTGTACATTGGTTCGTGCAACCAATACTGTTGGTCATCATAACTAAGCTGAGTTATAGGGGAATTAGGAAAATTTGTTAGTTGTGTTAACCAATGTTTTTGTTGTGGCAACTCATTATTTTTCTCCGTGCATCTGGTTTGCAGATATTCAGATCCGCATATATGTATTTCCTCATGGTGGCAGGGGACCGACTCTACACCTCCCAAGTCTACACAAAGATAGGTCTACACAAAAAGTCGACACAGAAAGACTACACGCAGACAGCTCGACACCGAAAACTCGGCACGAAAAACTCGACACCAAAAACTCTGCACGAAAAACTCGACACCGAAAAGTCAACACGAAAAACTCGACACGCCGAAAAGTCGGCACAAAAAACTCGACACCGAAAACTCAGCACGAAAAACTCAACACCGAAAAGTCGACACTTCGATCGATTTTGGGGAATTTTAAGGCCCTATTCGATGTGAAATTTTCCGTTAATTACAATTTTTATTTCATTCGGTGCGTAAAACGTGGTTTTATTTCATTTTTAACCCACTATTTCGATGTATTTTTGCCAGCAGACAACGAATATGTTATGTTTTTAAAAATCGTGATATTTTTCACTGAAAACCCAGAAATACATTACTTTTTTCATTTGAAACAAAATATGATCTATTCAGATATCCCCTTGAACGATAGTATCATACTAGTGCGACAAACCTTTTTTTGACTTGTGCAGGAATCTCAAACTTTCTGCTCTTGTAGTGTAATATACTATTTCGCGCGAGTATCGTACCTATTTTTATTTCACGACGTGTGTAAACAAAGTTTCACGCACGCTTCGCTTGCGCAATCGCGATTTGCCCACAGAGTGAAATAAAAATTGTAATTAACGGAAAATTTCACATCGGATAGGGTCTTAAAATTCCCCAAAATCGATCAAAGTGTCGACTTTGCGGTGTCAAGTTTTTCGTGCCGACTTTTCGGTGTCGAGTTTTTTGTGCCGACTTTTCGGCGTGTCGAGTTTTTCGTGTTGACTTTTCGGTGTCGAGTTTTTCGTGCAGAGTTTTTGGTGTCGAGTTTTTCGTGCCGAGTTTTCGGTGTCGAGCTGTCTGCGTGTACAGTCTTTCTGTGTCGACTTTTTGTGTAGACCTATCTTTGTGTAGACTTGGGAGGTGTAGAGTCGGTCCCCTGCCCTCATGGTTAGCTCCACGTTTGCACTGACAACACAATTTTTGACACTGTAAAGCACAAGTACTAGTGTGTAAGTATGAATGCTAAATTCTTCATCTTCCGCAATATTTCTTTCATTTCACCATGAACGTGAACTCGTTTTACATCGTAATTGTACAACAAATGTAATTCACTAGTTTGCGAATAATACATTTTGAACAGTAATATTCCATAAATGCCTTCAACAAATGTATGAAAGTAAATTTTCCAAAACTCCGTCCTCGCTTACGGTCCCACTTAACAGAACGTATCCGAAAATTGAAAAATAGCACAAAGTCCAAAATCTACTGTAATAAGTGGGACACATAGTCGTTAATCTCGAAGCGATAAGAAAACGGATCAGACAGAGTGTTTGAGTAGATTAACCGAGAAGTGTCGAGCTCTTCGAGACAATTAATTTTTCGTCGAGATCCCATCCCCGTCGAGAGCTATACACAATGATGAAATCAAGCGGGCTCGCTGCAGGCTCATGGGGATGGCGCAGAGAAAGCGGCAAGTAGCAAGTAGCGTCGCGTCTGCCCCCGCAATTCATCGGTCCTGTCGGGTTACCGAGACGCCTGCTCAGCCTGCTCCTGGTTATTAATATTCACAACGAGGAGTTGCGCGACAACGAAGTGCGAGGACGAGGCAACGATGAGAAGGAAGAAGGAACGCCAGCAGAGAGCACAGTGCCGAGTGACAAATACCTCGCGCTTCCGTTCCTCTTGCTACAATCCACTCTCGCCCGACCTTCTTCCTTCAACCCTCTCGCGCAACTCTGTAATTAACGCTAATCTCTCCGCTTCTCTCTACTGAGACACCGTTACCTCTTCCTCCTCCACAGCCCTTTCCTTCTCATCCTCTTATCGTCGTTCCCTTCATCCTCTCTCTGTACTTAACTCGCTAAGAGGCTAAAGGGCGTCACAAGACCTCCATTCCTCCCTCCGCTGCACTCAAGATAGCCCTTCTTCACTATAAAAAAACCTTGCAAATTGCTTCTTCATTATTTTTTGCTTCTTACGAAGCTATTTTCATGAGGAAGTATGTTGATCGATTTTGGTACCCTACTGGAGAAGTGTCAAAAAAAGCAAATCAAATTGTGAGGAAGGAATTTAAGATTCTACTTTGGCGGTTTTTTTTTATTGCTTCATTAGTCAAGAATTATTTAACTCTTTAGCTAAAAAATTGCGGTGGCTAGAGAACGTACTAACATTTTTCGAAAAATCCAAGTATACAATCTGAAAAAGAGGTTTTTCTTCGTAGGGTAATACATGAATGAGGGTGAGGGCGTTACTGTTCTACCAATGCATCTGATTTTAGTTCGATCGTTAAGTAGGTCGAATATAATTTGAATTAGAACGAAAACAAAAAATTTCCGAAAATTTACAATTCTATAAAATTCGAACCACCTTATACATTTCGGCTAAATTCAATCCCGACCGTCTTTATTCATTACTTCATTTGCCAAGAACTATTTAGCTCAATAGCTGAAAAATTGCGCCCGCTAAAGGACATACAAACATGTTTCGAAAAGTGTTAAGTCTTACAAAACCTTAAAAAAATGTTTGAATTTTTGCGAAAACATATGCATAGAAATGGCCGTTGCACCTCTACCAGTGCACCCAATTTCAGATTGATTGTTAAAGCCTTTTTTGAAATACAGCAAATTGACCCGTGCAGAAATTTACTTAGGTCTATATATTGGGCCCGTATAATTTTCCTTGACCGGGGCCCATCTTGGAAATCAAACCACAGCCTGTATGGAAATCTTGGAAATCAAACGCAGCCGGTCACGCTTTGAACTTTTGGGTCTCCATAGGACGAAATGTGGGCCAGTACATGAATCGATGTCTATTTCCCTGAAACGTAGACAGGTTCCGTACAGGTCCCAGATATATTGCGGGTGTATTTTTTAACTTTTTTCTAATATATAAAAAGAACGGAATAAAGTGGAAAGTAAGATAAAACGCTACGGGAGTCGCGAGAATGTTCCACTAACAGACGGTGAAATGTTCGTTTGCCGTGTGGACGGAGAATGAATCAGCTACCGAGCAACGGCAGTAATTAACAGAAATGGTATAATCAGGGACTCACGAATTCCCGTTCGGCGTTAGAACAGCAGCGAGCCGCCTGTGGCCAAGTGGGTGTATAACTCCGAATCCTAATTTTTGTTGAACCAAGTGGGGCCCAAGACGGGATTTCCATCTCTGGGTCCCACGAATAAGCGTATAATAGGCCTGTACTTAGCGTGGACGCCCGTATCATTTCTGCACACACACACATCCACACATCTTTTCTAAACTATTTTCCTGGAATTTTTAGACCATTTTGAGTGTGCTGGAATAAAAATTCTAAAAAAAAAAATTTGCACGGAGACAAAGCCTCCTATGAGAAAGGTAAAGAGTTATTAACAAAGTTTTTTGCAGTTGTGAAAAGTTAGATAACGTTTCGCCAATCAAACAGAAATTTCAATATACTTTTGAGGGTTGTAGTTGTCGAGCCTTAGAGGCTTGTTCAATAAGTTTTAAACACACGCCTTCCAAAAGTATAAATGGTATCTTCACTTTGCAATACTCTGAAAGAAATACTCTATATTCGCCTTTGTATTACGCTGGCAAAACATCAAAGTTTCAAAAATGATACTTACAGTAATAACAATTTTCATAGCCAAAAAGTGATAATAATCCGGACAACAGAGATTTCCCCGAGTTCGGTGAGATTGATAGCAGTATTGAATAAAAAGGTTGATATTGACTCATAAATTCCGGGTCTTTCACACTTGAACTCGTGGAACGTTCGAAAATTCAGTCAATTCTCTCGCTCTCCTTTAGTCCTTTTTTTTATAACAGAGGCAGGTTTGAGGGGGTTGAAATCGAGTACAGATCCCAGGGGAGATCGGAAGCTTCTTTGTTGCCCTCCCGGCAAGCACGAGAAGACCAATCCAATTCGTTGGGTGGCTGTGGGACGCGCGTCTTGATGGCCATGCTCGAAGGGTCGTTCGCGAAGCAAGAACCGAGAGAACGAGAGAGAAAGAGAGTGAAGAAAAAAACCGGTGAAACTGCGAGCTTCTTGCAAGGCTTTTTTGCGTTTAATCAAGGATATTCGCGGTCGGCTGGGCCTTGCACGAAGCTCTGGATACAGGATAGTTCACAGACGTATATACTCCGGAGCCTCTAAGGTACATCCACCGTGTACGAGAGTCGTTATACCGAAAGCGCTGAACTGCCAGGTTGGAAAGCACGTCGGAGGGTCACCGGAGATGATCACCGTGCGGAAATTTCGACCCCCTGCACAGGAACGTCCAGAGTCGCAGAAAACCTGGAAATAGGCACACCCTTATTCCCGTACTAACCATCGAGCAAAAACAATATCCTCGTTAACTTACCACTCAAGTAATCGCAGTTCTCTCTACGCACGGTTGTAATACACGTCAAGGGGCATAGTTTTATTATTAACAGAGAAAAAACGATTCGTGCAATTCGAAAAGGGATTGGATGGTTCAACGAAATCCGGTGAACGTGCACTGTTGAAAAAATTTACTAAAAAATACACTGAGGGAAATCGTCATAGTTCAGTTAACTATAAAGTGACAACTACTGATTTTTAGTCCTTTTGCAGTTACGATGACTATAAAAATAGTTGTGACAACTAATTAAGTGATAACAACTATATTTGTACCAACTACAAATGAATAGTTGTCACTTTATGGTTACTAATACCATAATTTTTACTTAGTATAACCGTACAAGGCGGGAAGTCTTCATGAACTTATACCATTTTTGGTCCATCTGTATTAGATATTTATAGTTACTGAAAACTATTCGAAAAGTTTAGCGATTTACCGCCACAGAATACTGGAAATAAAAATAGAATTTCTGTTGTTTTTTTTGCATGACGTTTGTAAATTTTGTACTTATCCGAGTAATGTAATATTCCGTGACAATCGAGAACTGATGTCAGAAATTTTTCAATCACAAGTATATTAATATAACAGAGCGTCTTCAAATGGAACAATGATTGAAATGAAGTAATTCTACTCCGTATGTGACCCGTTTTTCTAGTATAAGAAGCTGAAAATGCCGTGACAATGAAATTATATATTTTATTGTTACATCGGGGTGCTACGTTTGAATTGACAGATCCGTTGACTAATAAGGCTGTTGATTTTTATTGTACAATTTGGTTATGTAATAACTGGATTACCACAGACGTGATGTAATTTTCATAAAAATATTTAAAGACTTTATCGTCACGTATATAACTTTTCTATTGTTAATTTTACAGCGAATATCATACTAATCTCCATTCCAGTCACAAGTTTAAAAAAAATGATATCCCTTGTCACCGTGATGTTATAATCTTTTCTAACAGTGTGTGTTATGACATAAACTTTTGATTAGTACATTTTTTCAGACCTTAATGATACGTTGGTCGCGGGAAATAAGTTCCCCGTAAGGCAAGCAAAAAAGTAAAAATGTAATTGTTTTATGTAAATATTCCCTCTAAATAATCAATCTGTTTTTTTGAGGGATAACAATACTCTAGTGGCAGACAAAAAGATCTTTTTCGATTTATTTTGGGAGTATGAAATCAGGAAACACCACTTTTTTCAGACGATTTCTTTAATACATGTTCAAATACGGAAAATACATTGTCTATCATCATTTTAATACAAAATGGCCGTGACAGAGGCCATCTTGAAATTCGTATTCTCTTTTCAACACCTCGAAGAGGGGACAGTTTTCTCGTAAAGTTTTACACCTGGCACAAGAACCAAACAAATTTAAAATCTACTTACGATTGGCTATAGACGTACGTATGGGGTTTTGTTGTATGAAATTTTGTGGATTGGAGCACATTTTAGAAGAGTAATCGATTTTCTGCTAAAAAATAAGTAGTAAATCGTTTATACACAAAGTTCGAACTAAACCCAAAAACGTCTACGTACTTCTATAGAGAATGTAATTATGAAGGTACTGTTAAAATTTTAAACTAACCCAGGCAACAGTGTTTAAGTAATTTCACCTCTCAGTTTGAAAAAAGTGGCTTCGAGAAAAACGCGTCTAAAGTTTTACGTACACGCTAAGCACCCACTTCGAGATGTGGAACAAACCGATAATTAAACATCTGAAATTTTTTTCACTGTAGGGCCAACTTACACAACAACAACACTGCATGTTTTTTTTTTATAAACCTCAAGTACTGTTAAAGCCAAAAAAAATCGATTTTTCTAAAATTCTAAAGTGGTACTCGAGCAATCTTAATGACCGTTGGTTTACCATAAAAACCACCGTGTGGTTTTGTTGCACGAAAAAAAACTTAAAAATCGAGTTGTAATGACTGTAAAACCAATCGTTAAAAAAAAAATAATAAAGACGTTTTTTCGCTAGTCGATGCATCTAAACGCCTGTAAAAACCTGATATTTATATCCGGTCGGTTTTCGGTAAGCAGTTTTTTTTACAGTCGTTATGACCAATATAAGGTATCATTTTCGGAATAAGCTAACCGTTCATTTGGTGGTGATTTTTACGGTAAATCAGTGAAACAAACAACGGTTGTCAAGATTGTTAGGATGTTACCCCTTGATATAGATTTTTCGATGGTTAAACAAAATTAAAAATTCGACACGATTTCACATCGTCTAGTATAATTCAGTAGTCAGTGGTTTTTGAGATCGCTGATTAACATTATGAGTTTAATATGGCGGCATTTTTCCGAAAGATCCCCATGTATACAGAATATCATGCAACTTATTTGAATTTCTGAATCTTTTACCCTGTTTGATAACGGATAACGTAAAAAGTCGCCGAGTATCGAATCTCATTCAATCAAATCTTATTTTGCATTCTCGCCCGCCATTTTGGATTTCTGAACTCTCTGTTTATAGGTTCGCAATCACCAACCTCCAAAACCCCTGTGTAATAAGTTTTATCGGAATTAAGGATCATTTTGTATTCGGGCACAACGTTTCGGTAACACAAGATTTCAATGGCGGCAGAGTACAGAGTTCAAATCAAAAGAGTTTGAACATTTTATCCGTCATTATCAATTTCCGAATTCTGAGCTCAAGATTCTCAATGTTCGATTCCATGAACCGCTGAGTCCCGATTCGTATCATAGTCGCAAGTTGCTTCTAGCACTTATTTGTCCCCCATTTGGAATTTCTGAATTCTGAGTTGAGGTTCGCTATCAGCAACTTCAAAAACCGTCGAGTACCGAGATCCATCCAAACGAAGTTACGTTTAGCATTGCTATCACCATATCTGATCCGCCATTATCAGATTTCGATTTTTGAGTTGATTCGTGACTAAAAAACCCGAAACATCTTTATCAATTACGACAAAATTACAAACTATAAATTGATTTGAATTGACTGAAGCCCGAGCGATCATAATTGCTTCGCCTAAAGAAAATTATCGCTTTGTGTCTACCAATTGTTCCGTTTCGGCATGAAGCCAGCAAAACACTTTTACACTTTTTATCCAACTTATTTATTTTTCGAACGTCCCATCTTACCATTGTTTTCTTTAATGAGAAGGGAATAATGGCAAAATGGGACGTTCCATTCTCTTTAATAAGAGAACAATAGCAATGTGGGACGTCAGAAAAATGCTCAATCAGAGGTTCTACTATCCATTTAATTCCAGTCGTTACCAAAAATAGGTCATTAACCTTAAAAAATGTTCAAAACACACTGTTTCCTTATTGCTGTCTATTAATTTCTAGCCTGTCACATTCCCGGAAGTTCCACAGATACAACTGGCACGTCCTTTCCGCGATTCTCAATCGCAATACTGACTCGGCAGTTTCCAAACGAGAGATGGAAGTGCGGAGCGTTGACAAGATCCGAGGGTGCGATAACGTAACTAAAGGTGTCACGATTAAGACGTGTCATCTACGTTTCCTCCCAATACATACATACCAGGCTTTAGTATATATTATTGTTCGTGTACGAAGGTTTCTACATGAATCAAGCCACCTCCAGACATCAATGTCTCGGATCTGTTAACGATTGAAGTATGTTCTAGTACGCGGTCTAACAACATTGGTGATGTAATAGCGTTATTTGTTGCGGAGCCACAGCTGGAAAATATTTCGACTAGTTTTTTTTCAAGCCTCATTATCGCGTAAATACCTAAACAAAACGCAAAAGTGCTACGGATCTTCTTTGTAATTATTTACATGGATTTCATAAAAATAAATATTTAATAACCCTATATTTTGCGAATAAATCGGCTTTCAATGGATTTTTCGGAAATTATGACATAGTTTAGAATTATTCAATTTATTCCCCGATTCTACGAACTTTTTCTCATAAAACGTTCTTATTTTCCCAATGGAAAAATTCGATTTTTTAATCCTATAAGATAATGTAAACAAAAAACAGTTAATAAACGCATACACATTAATATATTTAGAAAAAACAAATTCATTTTTTAATGGAATTGTTTTTTTTAAACAGAAGCAATATTGATTTTGAGATTTTCAAACTCAAAAAAATTACGCATTCATACCTACCTTGCAAAATTGGTAGGAATACTTTTTTTTCTATCGAGTGCCTGATAATCTCAAACTCAATTATTCTTTTGCTTTTGAAAAAAAAATTTCACGGGAAATAATATCGATATATAAATTTTTATGTATATATTTATACTTTATTTCATAATATCCGAAGATCGAATATTATTGAGAAAAAAAAACCGTAGCATCTGACAAAAACATTCCAAAATTTTGACATATTTCCATATTTGCACAAATAACAATTTTAACAATTAAAGGCGTATTTTTCGCAAAATATAGGAAATCAAGTTATGCAATTTTTATTTCACTAAGGCCATAAGAATAATTATAAAAAAGATTCGCAGTACTTTGCGGTTTGATTGGATATTACCAAGATAACGGGGTTTAAAAAAAATAATCAAAATATTCGTTAGCTTGTAACTCGGCAACAAATCACATTGTGTCAATTTAAAATCATTTGAAAGTGCTGTTCGACCGTGTACTAGATCATACTCGAATTGCAAAAAGATCCGAGACGTTCATATCTGCAAGTAGTTGGATTCATGTGAAATCTCTCATAAACAAGTGGATATAATACACACACGACCGTAAATACTACAATGCGAGGTCCATGAATCGTTTTTCGTGAAGGGCGCTGCAGAAAAGGGTGCAGAGCGAAATGGCAAGGCGACGACGAACAGAAGGAACGGTAGCACCACCATAGACCATGATAATCGTGGATGACGGCACCCGAAACAATGCGTTACGGTATTCGCTCGAAGCTCGGGACCGCGGAGTAGAGGGGACGACTGTATACATACATATGTGTGTATATAAAGCAGCCAGTGTAGAGAGCCAGCCAACGAGGGGGTTGAAAGACTCGGTTTCAGGGGTGATGTCAGAGCGGCGGTGATGTATGGCGCCAGGCGTACCGTAGAAACTCTACGGGAAATGCCACGTGCCCACATTGAGGAGAGACCGAAAGGAGAAGCGCTAGAGTGCCGCGTGCCTCTGAACCCCCGCGCAAGGATTATGCGACTACGACATACCGCATTCCAGATCGTTTTCCAGTTACATTATTATATCCCTTTCCTTACACCAAGCAATACTGCGATGTACTTCTTCTGCTTCTTCTTCATCATAGCAGTCAAGTCTACTTCTCTATTGTAATCTCTCACATGCCCCAGTTCGTGATGGCGAGGGTGCTTTTGGGATTTATGCTCTTATAATGGTGGCAAATGAGCTGGCAACCTTGGTGATTTATGGATGGTTCTCATTGATTTTTTTCAGTAGGGAAATCGGTTTGATGGCCAGAAATTTTGGGGCGTACGAATGAAAATTCGGTGCAGGATTTTTAACGAGGATTTAGTTACGGATTTGATTTTTTTAGTCAAGAATAATAAGTTATACAAAAAAAATAGTATTGAAGCTATTGAATGATTTCGATGGAATAAAAAATTGAATACTGCGATGCTGCAAGTCATTTATTCGGTTCTTCACACCTACAGAATTTGAGAAGTTACATTTACTCCGGTAAGGAAAGGACACAGTATATTTTGCTACAATTAAGGCAGGTAAGCGCGTGATTTTTGCAGAGGTTGAAATTTATTGGCCAGGTAAAGGTGAGGGCACAAATAACCGTTAAGAAATAATCACTGAGATACTCATCGGCACCATTATGACGTTCAATTGCCAACATTAGTACCCTTTTAGTAGTTTCGGGTTGTCCTCAGCACATATAGTTTGTGCACTATTGTTTACACTCTCGACTACAAATTTAGGTTGCAGGTCTTGGTTGGCATTGTGCGATGGACGGGTCAAGACAAAGCTGGGCAATAAAGCGGCGCCCTCCGATGCAAATATGATTGCTTCCAAATTTAAGTCTCACCGAAATCCACAATACATATTTTTATTACCTGCGGAGCTGATCCCTTGCAAAGACGCGTCGGTTATTCATTCACCTGAAATTACCGGTATGACAATGCAATTCTGAACCTTACCAAGAATGAAAGACTGTTCAATGCCGACTTTACGGTCAGATCAGGTATAAGAACAGTCATTACTACTTTATAGACTCATGCCGCTAACGGGGTTGTTCCCCTAGCAATCTAATCAACCACTGTTTTACCGTAAAAACGACCGGGCGGTTTTTTGCAAGAAAAAAAAACCGGAAATCGGTTGTTTTCGCGGTCGTTATGACCGATATCCGGTTTATTTTTACAAAAAACCACCCGGTTTTTCAAACCCTATACTCTATCCGGAAGTCTTCTCTTAGCAACAGACTGATCCATCGAAACGCATTTTTTGTTAATCAGTTTGATCTGAAGCTTACGACAAATGAAAAAACCGACACTTTTTCCCTATAACCTTATGGTGCACAATATCACTGCACAAAATTGCAGTTATAGTGATGTATACTGTAAGTCGTTGAAATTACTTTTGTCTGTGAACAGTATAGGTATTTTTGAATTAATATTTTATATTGACATTTTTTAGCTGTCTTGGTCCCGTTAAGAATCTTCTAGGCGGTAACGAGAACCCTAGGGAAACACAGACAATAGAATATGTTAATACAGAAGATCGGGGAGTAACGTCACAGGTGGAAAGAATAGAGATAGCGGATGATCGTTTGGAGAGAATGAATCGGGTAATAGGATAGGAGGCAATGAAGTGGGTCATAAAAAAGATAAAAGATGGTAAAGCCGCTGGGAAGGACGATGTGCCGGTGGAGCTCTTTAAAGAAATGCCAGATAGGTCTAAGAGAATTTCATAGGATTCTGCAAAACTTTTGAGAAAATTAAGTCAAATGGGCAGAGGTTGGGAAGTAGGCAGAATTTACCCCACCCATAAAGCGCGGGACACCGTCAATGCGTCGAACTACCCTGAAATCTCTCTTCTTACAGTACATCGGTACAATAAGCTATTGGCAAATATAATACAAGGCAACTGAGGGTATGGCTGAAAGAATAAATGTATCTGGGATAGTGCGGCAGGGTTTTGGACCGGAAAAAGAACAAGGGACCACATCTTTGGAAATAAGAAATGAGTATACAAAAATAAGAAGCTAACAATTGTACAACACTATAAATACCGAGGTACGTGGTTCTCGACCGGAAAGACTTTTAAAATACATTTAGTTTAAATAGCGGAAAAAATTACGAAAGCAGATAATGCAACATTAGGGATATGCAAAAGAGCAAAAATCGGAAGTCTAAGTAAGTGTCTCGAGTAAATGCATTCCTTGGCAAGAAACGGCTTACTGTATGGAGGGGAAATCTAGGGTTGGCGCGAGCAGACACAGGTAGACAAATTACAAGCAAAATTTAAATGGCAGGGGTCTCGTTCAGAACACGCCGAGTTGTATCTGGATGCTAGAGGCGGGTCATAGAAATAAATATCTGGTCGAAGTACTGAAGATGAATGACACAAGATGGCCGACAAGATGCTCGAAGTAGAAGGTTAGATGCCTTGGTCATCGTAGACCGTCGTAGTGGATTATAATTTAAGAAAGCGACGAAAGATGTAGCAGAGGGAAGAGTATAATCTTAGATCGTAATGTGCCAGAACTGGAGGTCATTATAGACCCTATAAACACAAAAATCGGTTCCGTTGCCGCTATATTACAACACTCAGTGTTATGTAACAGTTACATTGTCGAGTAACAAATTGTAATATAGCGGCAACGGAACCGATTTTTGTGTTTACTGGGCAAGCAACCAATTCAAGTAAAAACTAATCAAGTGATTCGGCTAGATTTGGCCAAGGTTAATAAATCCAGTTACACTGCCTAGGGTATAAGCGCAGGAAGACTAGAACGGGGACGGAAACATATTGGGAGGATCAGGATATTAGAGCGAAACATGAAGAGATGTGAGCGAAATTAAGGTGTAGCAATCTCGGCAAAAGTTTCGGTAAAGGATTTAATAATACTAGAGTGTGTTAGATAAAGGAGAAGAGAACCTTGTAGATATTGTAAGATATCCGTAAGCAAAAGTATACATAAAACGGGACATAGTCACTAGCATAGTTAATTTGATAAATTAGGGTAGTGATGAGAACCTGTGAACAAAATTAACCTTTGTATGGAGAGCAAGCCGCCAGGAGTTCTATGCAATTACCTTAAGAATTTTGAAAAAATTGTAAGCAGTGTAAAGCGTTACACTGCTACAATTTTTACACTACGTTAAAAGAGTGGAAGAGACTATACGACTGGTACTATTATATTGGAATTGTATGGAAAGACGAAGAACCGTAAAGACCCGGAGGGTCATGAAATATACCGATTACTACTACTACCCGAAACTGGCGGTGGTGTGGTCGGAGTGCGGCTCTGGCGATCCCCTGAGTCAAGCAGCATTGTTTGAGGCCATAGCTGGGTGACCGCTAAAGCTATGCACCGGCTGGCTCATCAGTCAATGAGGAAGGTCCGTTTTTTTGGGGCCTTGGTTACTTAAGTAAGTTACTTTCGTATATACACCGGAAAGTCAGAAGCATATACTACCGTTTGTACCAGTGCGGGTTTTACGCAGTTTCCTTGTGCCCATGGCGAATGCGGTACGGTGTAGCTAAGTATCGAGAAATTAAGGATGTTCAAAACAAAATACCTAAGAACATGCCTATACCTACACCGTTCAGAGCATTCTGAATTTAGACACTTTATTGCAAACCGTATCATCTACGATCTGGTCGATATTCCACGGATAGATAATTTTATCTTAAAACTTACGCATGATTATTTTAGGAATCTCGAAGTGATAAATAACGTGATAATTCAGTCGTTAAAGGTTCAGAATTATATTGAGTCTGCGTTTCAAATCACAACCAGTTATATTATACCTCCGGCGTTCCTGAGCGAACAAGAGGATCTCGATAACTTTTGACGATTTTGTTACCAATGCGGAACGTTTTGCGAGCTCTGTAGCGATCCCCAAATGAGATGTTTTGGACTTTCATTGACTGAATCTTCACAAATATAGCTGGCTTAAAGATGTAGGAGCGTGCTGGGGTGCTCAACTTCCTAAAAAGTGAGAATTCAGAGAGAAATTCGCACACTTCTCGATGAAATTAAAATCTGAAAAAAATCCAGCATACAAAAGGTGCAGAAAAGATCAATTTTGAATATTAATAATTGCAAAGCGTTATTAACAAATAGGTAGAAAAAAAATTGTTCAATACATTATCCGTCAACCTAACATATATATTGTTTAATTCTTAGTATTACGGTTTTTGTGCCATACAACACATGAGATAATGCGGAAAGGTTTTTTTATTTCTGTCTTCTCCCTTTCCGGTATTAGCATATCATGGTATCTATTTTCTTTTTTATGACTGACAGTCAATTTACACCTGATATATTTTATTACGTCTATTATTTTGTTTTCTGTATCAAAAAAAAAAAGATTTATAAGTGAGCAGTGTGTGAGGCAATCGTGCTTATAAAAATATACACGAACTGTAGGCTTTTCTTTTTGTATTTTTTAGCCTTTCTACGTATCGAATGTATTTGGCAAACAAGAACCAATAAATAAATTTGAAAAAAAAAACAGTGTAGCTGAGTTGGCTGCGGATGCATTGGAGGTAAGATTAGCTTATAGTGAAGTGCGGTTAGGGAGTGAAAGGTTTGAGGGTGGGAAAGGCGGTAAGAGGCGATTGAAGCCATTCCATATAGCGGTATAATATCTTTTTTGACGGTGTACGACAAAATCTGATGTCGAAAAAAAAGAGCCTGAGGCCTCTCAATTTTTTAATGTTTAGATTCTATTTTGATTTAATTAACTTGCTTGGAAAATATGTAATTTCATAAGATATATTCATATATGTTCATGTACTCGAAGCTTCTGACGAGAAATGTGAAATCTGAATAAACAGCGAGGAATTTTACAAAAAGTGAATATTTTTATTCGTTTTTTTTTTAATGTTCATTCGATGGAACCCGCATGAATAGCGCCTTCCTTGAGAAGAGAACCTGTCTGATCGCTTACTGTTATATATTTTTTCAAAATATTGTAAACGGCTATAACTCACGAACTTTGAAGTGTTGGATAAAAAAAAGCTGACAATTCGAATTGTCACGTTGCTTTCTAGCTCTTATGAAAATTCTGTTTTTCTTATTTTTTATTATTATTTTTGGCTTCCCCATAAAGGGAGCTTCGTTGTGTGATTCATTACGTGTACTACTGATTTCTAATCAACTTTAACTCAATACTAAGCTATATCTTCAATCTTCAGTTATTACGAGTTTGTTTAGTCAGTTTTTCATTGAATGTTTCATACCATTCACCGCTGCACATAACTCAAATCATTTTAATAATTCAAATCCTTCGACACTTGTTATTAATATTTTGCTTAACTGTATTATTTCACATTTATATACAGATATAGCGTACTAGAACGGGATCACATATTTTTCAGGGAAATCAAAAAAATTAAAATCCCATAAAACTTGAATGTTTTCATCGATGTTCGAAAAATTTGGTGCTAATTATTAATCTACAGGAGGCCATTCGTGGACCAAATTGCAGATCAATACCTTGAAAAATGAAAAAGTTAGAACATGATGAATAATTTTGGGGAAAATTTCAAATGTCATAATATTGGAACTACTTAACGGATTCGTGCCAAATTTGAACTCAGCCTTTGTCTATCTACACTATATAAGCGTACCAAAGTCCAGAGCGATATCTTCAAAATTGCGTACGCTAGCGTGGTAACAAGAACGTACACACACATACAAAGCTTTTATACAAATTATTTTTCGCAACGTTTTAAAGCATCCTGAGATGATAACAGGGAAAACATTATTTGTCACGAAAACAAAGCTTCCCTAACGGAAAAGCAAAATACCAAGAATTGGGCATTTACTTACAAAATTTGCAACAATTTTTCTGATATCGATATCCGACGTCCTTTCCGTAAAAAAAAAAACAAAAATTATCATTGATTTTGCTGTAAAATAATGCCTGATGTTATACAATTGATTCTAAATTAAATTTTTTTTCTTGTCGGCCATGGAAAACGAATATTTTTATTTTTTAGAAACATTGATACAATTTATCATTTCCGAAATATAATAGGTTTAATGAAACATATTGAAAATAATATACTTCGGCAGAAAAAAAATGTTTGAAAATCAAATTTAGGTGGACCTTTTATTATCACTTAACCTGATTGTTGAACCTTTTTTGGTTTTTCGTGGTTTTGTTTCATGTCAGAATTTATATATGAAATGCCGCATGTACATACTGTTCACACTGTATATACAATTAATGTGTACACTAGGGTTACAATATTTCCAGTTATATTTGTTCTTCTCCATTTTAACCAAAAAATAATTCGTGCGGAAGCTACAGCTTGTCAAAAGATATTTGGAGGCCACTTTGATCATCCCAAAAAATTAATATTTTCCAAAAATCTATTTTTTAATATTTTTTCAAGAATTCTTATCTTAAAACTATTATTTTTATTGAAAATACTTAATTTTATTGGAAAAAAAACCAGCGGAAGTTCTAGCCAGTCAAAAAATAATGAGAGGTCACTGAATAGACTGATCAATTTTAGCTATGCAGCTATATTAATGATAGCTTTGTACATTTTCTAAACAAAATTATTCATTTTTGTTGCATCTTTTACTGCAAGAATATTTTCTTTGGGGTCTCTCAAAAAATGGCACGAAAGATCTTCCGGGTCGAAAAATATTCACGGGTCGATCGATGGGTTAAAAAATGTCAACTACAGAACATGTATACATATTTATACATATATTCTCAATGTCTTTTACCTAAGAAATAGACTTTTCATTTTCATAAAGTGAACCTAGTGAATGTGCTGTAGCCAATGAAAATAACAGTCTACTTGTGGACCAAATTTGAGCGCAATATCTTAAAAATTGCGAAAGTTGGAGCACGAACAAAAATTTCGAAAAAGAGACAAACTGTGAACACCTTGAAGAATCGACACCAAATTTAATCCCAAATATTATTTTATAACAGTCCACTTGTGGTCGAAATTTGAGCCGGAAATCATAAAAATTGCGGGATTTAGAGACCGAACTGCCATCTCTTAAAAAATCAAAATGCCATAAATTTTTAACACCTTGACAGATTAACTCCAAATTCAATCGCGTACCTTGATTAACGACAGTTTGCTCGTCTTTCAAATTTGAGTCCGATATTGACATTGTGACGGCTATCGTGGTAACAAAAAATTGTGCACATACACAGAGAAAAATAGATAGTAAGATTTTAATTATCTATTATAGTAAAAATGTTGATAGTACTAGTTCCTATCCAGATTTCATTACGTACTATATGTGATATCATATTTACAATATGGGATTGTTCCTGCATTACTAAGATGCAGGAACTTACCTTACCTTTACAATGAAGAGTGCGATCACTATACGAAATATACGAAATATCTAATATATTTCTGCTTTTCAATAACATCTATTTCTCTCAGTGTACATATAGACATTCCGTACAAACCATTTTCTCGACATTTTAGACCATTTTAAGTATTCTGACATGAAAATCCCGAAATAGTATATTACACCTCTAGGGATGGTCTACTTTCACTCCCGAGGGTAGTATACTATTTTTCACCATATCTGCAGTGAGAAGTTCGAATTACGTGAAGCCCCTAGGGCGCGAAGTCGAACTTCTCGCGCAGGTATGGTGAAAAAGAAATTTTGCCGAATAGAAAGCTTCCTTTAGGAGGAAGCAAAATGATATTAAAGAAATTCAGTCCTTTTTTTAATAGATAAGTTTTGAGTGTTTTGAACAACCCCTAAATATTGTATAAATATTTTTTTACTAGTCGGTGCTTTCTTTGCAACAAAAAGAATAGTTGTTACTCTAAAGTGTTGAAGAAAAGAGAAAGAAAACGATTTTTCGAAAATATGGATATATTGTATTTTTATTGATTGCTCTGAGCGACGTCTAAATATTTGTTAACGGGCGGCAGTTCTCGCTAGTATCATTTTTTAGGTACAAGAAATACACACAGAGAAAAATATCGTAATTTAATAATAAAAATAGTTAGTCCGATGATAATCTAATTATAACGTATAGTCGCCAGGAGGAACGACTATATTTTATGGTGATGGCAAATACAAGAAAATAGTTGAATGAACCATTAATATAATTCCCAGAAGGAACGTCTATATATTTTATGCTTATAGCAAATATAATTATAGTAGCAATTATCGAAATAATAGATTCAAAAACTACTTTAATAGTTTTGAATATGCCGTTTTGTTGTATATACGATTTTAACGTTTGTTTTCAATAAAATTGCAAATATCGTTTATTGAACCATATTATCATCACTTTGACTAGAAAACATTGCAAGCCTTCCTATATGCTTTTTATCATGTGAAATCGTTGAATCAACGATATGCTTTTCTCTCAGTATAGGTTTTTACGATAGTACGGCGATAAAACTTTTTCTGACAAGTGTTGCCAATCACGCGCGTAAGAAAAAGATTTTTCGTACGAGTGCCGAAATGTATTGCATTTTAAAAGTAATCATTATATCAAAAAAACTGTATAGTACCGGGTGCGAAAAACGGGGTTTCGCACGTGGAACCCGCAAATAAGCGGCTTATCTCGCACGGCGCGAAATTTAGAAAAATGCATTTCGAAAATATTAGAAATATATATTGTCTATAAAGTTCGTCCTGAGAATAATGTTTGCCTCAAAATATTACAATACATTTTTTTTTCAATCGAAATGCGATAAAGTGAACTATAGTTTTTTTTTTTTATTGAGATAGAAAAATATGAGGATATGAGCTTTGGGAAAAAGTGATGCCCACTAAGCTCAGTCTTTCCTCTTACATTTGCACTTACAAGCTAGTAGGTTCTTACTAGTAACAGTAACTTTACGTTTAGAGAGCAAACCCTGTCGGATTAAACCTTAAACTAACGTATCACAATGTACGCCACTTTTAACGTTGGTTGGTATCACAGACTTCAATTATGTCTACAGAGCAGGAAAGGAACTACAGTTTCCCGTACAGGAGAGAACAAAACAAAGAGGAAGTAACTTAACCGGTATACAATAAATATAGTCAGAGTATATAAATCTTAGGGTTCAACAACACCCAACAATATAAAACACTTATAAACTAGAATCGTTAGATATAAATCTTAATTTGAGTTAGAAACTTATCGATTGCCTTTAACGTAGAGTACTTAAATCCGTGTAAGAGGGATTCGCTGTCGGTAGAAGACCATTTCTTTCTAGCAGGCTATAATGTTTTCATGCAGAGCCCTCTAGTGATCATTTCAACAACGAAATTTCTTAAAAGCGACTGCACTTGGATATGCAGAAAATTATATCCTTATCTACCGGTAAGTTATCGATAGGATTTCGATTGATGGATTGTCACTGATTTTACAACAGTCGATAAGATAACGTACAACATGTAGGTAAATTACTGAATGCGAGAATAAATCAAAGCATCGGGTTCGTATCTATGCAACACGCGGACGGCCATGTTACAAAAATGCATGATACAAGGTCAGCTGTTTGGCAGTCGAATAAAGGACTTGAGAGTAAAGTGCGTCTGCTTAGTTCTGCTGGGACTCTCGGCGTTACCAGATCGTTTTTAGAAAACTTTCGTGTTATTTCTCAGGACATGACGATGATACTCAAGTGTTTACTCGTTTATCTAGCTATTAGCTGTGTGCCAAACGAATGTGCACTGCCGTATAGACCAGTTGTTGTGATTCATGGTGTTTTGACTGGGAGTGACAGCATGGAACTCATCAGTAACCGAATCCAAGAGGTAATATTAGGTGAACAAATAAAGAGAGCGGACAAAGCTCGAACTGCACGAACGCATGCGCGTGCTGCCGTTTTAGTAACGAAAGGCGCTTTAATTGTTACCACACGAGTTTATAAGTAATATTGTAAAATCAAAAAGTATTGGTATAGTGGAGTTAATTTTAAATTGTCATAGAATTGCTTACCATGCATTTAACTTCCAGGCAATCTTAGTAAATATAATATAAGCTGTACACAATTCAATCCAATATTTCAAAATTCAATTCAGTATATAATTTAATTCAATTTTTCAGAATTTAATTCAGTACATAATACAATTCAGTGTTTTTAACTATGAATATTTTTCAAAATATTCAAAAAATTTTAACTGTTTGAATTTTCTCGAACAATACATATTTTTCAACCAATTCAGATTTTTCAAACTATTTAAATTCTTCTAACTATTCAAATCTCAAAAAAGAAACCCTAAAAAAAAGAAAAATTGAGACCAGTTCATTTTCGTGAGTAGCATTCTGTCCCAAATAGCACAGTGCATTGAACCACTCTAGCGGAATAGTGTCTATATGTGAGAACACTTTCAAAATAAACTGAAAACATCTGTGGCATGTCATGTCCAGTACAAAAAAATAATAATAAAATATCAATAATAATAATAAAAATAATTTGAAGTTCTTGCATGGAACAAAAATAACATTATTAAAAAATAGAAACAAATGAAATCAAAGATAGTTTAGTATTTTTATTGCAAATAAAAATGTTACTTTAGTACTTGGCAAATTAATATGATACCATAAACATTATAAATAATGAAACATTAACTACATTTCCCAAATTTGCCAAATACTAAAGTCAAATTTTTTGGTTTCACATATATGTACTAGATATGACATGCCACAGATTATAGACAGCGTACATCCATAATTTTTTTCATGCACTAAGCTTTTTGGAGCAGAATTCTACTCACGTAGATGTATTTGGCGCAATTTTTTTTTACCAGCGAGGGTTTTTTTAAAGAATTTCATAACTTTTTTTTTATCACATACAACATTCGTAAGAGAGACAGCATTGTAATCCAAAAAAAAAGTCATCCATTCCTGGACTGTAAGCTAATGTACAATTTATTATGCTTCTGTATGATTTTCTATGGTTCACGTAAAACTTATGAAATCATCAATTTCTAAAAAACATTCCTATTGTGTGGAACATGGATTGTATTACATGTCCATTAAATTATTATCATAAATATTAAGCTGCCTTCAATCTATTAGTAGTGTGGCTTTGTTTCTGCTGGATTTTCAAATTCCCTAAACAGATTTAAAGTTATAAACACACATCAATAAAGTTCTAAATATTGAGTTATTTGTGTATTCATTGTATCCCACCAGCAGAATGATGGTCAGAGGAAATTAAAAAGTCATTATGTTTTGGTGTAGGATGTATACCCATAGTTACTAGAAAATTTACAGAAAACAATTAATGATTTTGTACAGCAAAAAGTTTTAGCAATCGTCAAGAAGATATTCACGAATAATTTTTAATATTTTGAACACACAGCAATGAAGTTCCAAATACAGAGACGAGTATTCATTATAAGCCAGTGAGATGATTTGAAAGTCATTATGTTTTGGTGTAGGATGTATAACGAAAGTTATTAGCAAACTAATAACGAACAATAAATGATTCAGTACAGCAAGATATTTATTGTTGTTTCTGTCTTCAGTTCTTAATGAGTTCTTAAATGTTTTGCAGGTTTATTAAAAATGATTAGCACTCCCAGAGATTTTATTTAAAAACCTGATAAAGATAGACACAGTACATGCTTAATACTAATTTAAAAAATTGCATAAACAGCTTTGAGTGTATAAACACACATGACGTTGAAATTATAAGCACTTAACTTATATACTTATCATAGAGCAAATAGAAACTACTAAACATAAACAAAAGAAAACCCTGAATTCGCAGTATATAAACTAACGCTTTCACTACGTCATGTTAAGAGCCTGAAGACAGTATTGTATGAAGACCAGAGTACTCAAATGTCAGTTACTCACTGAACAACTATTGATTAATTCGCAGATAGAAATGAAACTTAATACACATATGAATTGAATAACACTTTATTATGTCGTATCTAAATTCTGGTGATAGCTTTGTTTCATTAAGAGATGCAACATTATACCAAATGACTATAGGGAATGGTGCATGATCGCATCATTATAGAATAAATGAAAACCACTAAACATGAACAAGCAGGGAAGAAACTACTGAATTTACAGTATATAAGCTGATGCTTTCACAAGACGGTATTAAAATCCTACAGAAGGCATCATGAAGGCACTGGAAATGAATACGTCAGTTACTTTCTGAATTAAGGATGTATGATACGTACAGTCCTGCCAAAAGTGAGTTTCAGAGACAATTTTGATCACTTCCCGATGGGATAAAAATCGGAAGAAAACAATGCATATATAACATGCCGAAAACATTGATTTTGCATAATAAGAATCCTAAAATGTTATTAACAAATTGTTGAAAGAAACAGTTGTTCGACAAACAATCAGACAACTTAATTTTTTTTCTAATGAAAATGATATGTTGATTTATTTGAATGCATATGAATTTTTTCAGATTTTTTTCTTTCATACGCATTCAAATAAATTAAGATATCATTTTTAAGAATTAGAAAAAAAGTTAGGTTGACTGGTTATTTGTTGAACAATTGTTTTTTTTTTTTTTTTTTCAGAAATTTGTTAATAACATTTTGGAATTATTACTATGCAAAATGGATCTTTTCAGCACGTTTAATATCGGTAATTTTTTTCCGATTTTTATCTTATCAGGAAGTAATCGAAATTGTCTCTGAAACTCACTTTTGGCAGGACTGTACGTATCATGTGTACATCCTCAACTAGTGATGTACTTCCTTAGCAATCTTGACGATCGTCGTTTCCAGCTGATTCACCGTAAAAACCACCTTCAAAGAACCGCGCGATTTCTTGCAAAAATTAACCCGTATCTATTGTAACGACCACAAAAACCTCTCGAAAAATGTTATTCGGTTGTCTTTTCGGTTTTCCATGGTAAATCGAAAACAAAAAAACGACCGCACAATATTTTGTAGGACAGTCGTTTTTACGGTAAAACGGTGGTTGTTGAGATTGCTAGGGTTGTACTCAGAAAGAAATGAAACTTGTTACACATTTTAGTTGGAGCACATTTCATCAATCCTTGTGGAACTCCTAGTGATAGATAATAAATATAATTTTTATTGATAAAACCTCCCAAGCGATATAATAATTGTTATTATATTATTATTATGTTATTATATTGATGTTATATATTATGTTATTATATTAATGGTAAACTATAATAAGACCAACAAAAACGATTCGCTGCACTATTTTTCTAAAACAATAATGGTGTCATCACTAAATCTCTTACACTAAATTCAAATTATTTATTAAAAAAATGACTGTATTTTGATGTACATAACACTGCATCATATTGTCTCTTTCCACCGTACCGTAAAACATCATTTGGAAATACATACAAAAAGTCACGTGATGAACACGGTAGCGGACCATAACTGGGACGTGTGCCATAGCTGGTGTGCGAAAAACCAATTACTGAGCGTGTGCGACGACGTCCACGAGAACGATACGAGCTCATCGAGATCGAAAGAACCATATATCTCTGGAACGAATGCAGCTACAGCACTCATTTTCGCTCCAATCGATTTATTTTTGGCTAATCTACTTGACCACGAGCGAAATATGCTTACAGGGCCATAATTCATTAATATTAACAAGTAAACCATCAAAAATGTGACTAAAAGCCAATGGCTTCTGTAAAAGACTCATCGTCGGTTCAGTCGATAACGTAGGGAGGTAACTTTATATCTCGAGCCGCGACCGCATCTCTTGATTCTACAAACTATTTAAATTCTTAGGAACTATTTAGATTTTTTCGAAGCATTTTAATTTTTTCGAAGCATTCAAATTTTTTCGAACTATTCAAGTTTTCTCAGACTTAAGAAAAAATTGTCACACTACTAGAATTTTTGTCGAACTTATTAAATATCTTAAAACTATCTAAATTTTCTCGAACTATTCAAGTTTTCTCTAACTTCTAAACATTTTTTTCAAACCATTAAAATTTTTGTCGAACTTATCAAATTTGTTAAAACTATTCAAACTATTCGATCTATTCAATTTTTTTGGTCTCCTCGGATTCTACTAATCATGCGAAACATGCAAAATATTTGAACCATTCAAGCACTTTACATCATTCGCAGTGTTTGATTGGTCAAACTATGGGACTGCCACCAATCTTTCGAACTTCTCCTACAACATGAAGTTTAAGCCGGCCGAAGTTTTTAAATTTCCCTAACCAATTTTTTAAACTGTTTGAGTTCTTATAGCTATTCAAATCTTTTAAAGAGATCAAATTTCTCTAACTGTCCAACGTTGTCGAAGTATCGTTATCGAACTATTATTAACTAGCAATTAATGATATTATAGCTATACTCATTTGAAATAACTTTTAGATGCATCCAGGCACTCAAATCTACAATACACCGCGATACGCAGGCTGGAGTAGTCTTGAGCCAATGTGGCACCAAGTAGAAGAAATCGGCGCTGATGTAATGGCCATAGCTGCCGCATATCCTGAAGGAATAAATTTACTGGGCTACAGTCAAGGTGGCTTACTAGCCAGGGCCATACTTCAAAGATTTCCAGAGCACAACGTGCGCAATTTTATTTCTCTAAGCTCCCCTCAGGCCGGGCAGTACGGAAGTGAGAACTCAATCAAACCTTTAACAATCGAAAATTCTTCATAATGTTTATTTAAAAACAATTAATGTCATCAGCCCAATTCCTGCATCTCTTCTTTCCTGATTTGGTCTGCTCTACTGCCTACGAGTTGTTCTACTCCAGAATTGGGCAGCACACAAGCGTCGGGAATTATTGGAATGATCCCTTCGAGCAGGTATTGTTTATTGAATATTCAATAACGAAAAGTTTAAAAAATTGTATTGCTAAATTAACTCACATTCATTTTAAGGTTTATGTAATAAATTTCGATGCTTTTGAATATTCTATTTTTTTTGTCGTTCTATGAAATATTTTATGCATAAAAAGAAATATTGATAAATTTCTGCTTGCAACTTATGCCAATTCAGTTTTTAAAACATTGATCAGATTTGTTGATTTTCAAGCAAAAAATATTTAAAATTATCTTCATTAAATTTTCGGCTTTTGTTGATTATTCGAATGATTTTCAACTCGCAATACTTCAAGATTTATTTTACTCGGTAACTCCATCGTGATTTTTTTATAAAAGTAAGAAAACATAAAATGTTCTGGATGTAATTGAATGTTTTATTCATGAATAGATTCGACAAAAATCTAAGCTTCTTTCGGTCCGAATGATTTCAAAATTACAATCCTCTTTCTGTTTTTTTTTCAGAAATTGTATTATTCATACAGCAAATTTCTGCCATTCGTAAACAACGAGATGCCCTCGTCGAACTCGACGTCATTTAAGAATGCATTGACGAAATTGCGGAAGATGGTATTGATCGGAGGCCCTGACGACGGAGTGATAACCCCTTGGCAAAGCAGCCAATTCGGTTATTACGACGGTAATCAAACAGTTGTGGAAATGCGAGACCGCGATATCTACAGAGACGACTCGATAGGCCTCAAGACTCTCGACAAAGCGGGAAAATTGAAACTCTACACCGTTCCGGGAATACCTCACTTCGAGTGGCACAAAAATGTGACGCTCGTCGATTTATTCATATTACCTCATCTAGACTAAATAATAATGCAGCAATGAGTAGCTGCAAAAGACTGATTTATGCAAAGTGACAGAAGCATTCGATCCGTGGCCATATTAAATGCGAACAAAACAAAAAAAATACTCGACCTCGAAACACAAACTCTGTAAATTAATACATGGTGGCCGCGAGCAGGGAAAACCGAGAAATGTCAGGAAAAAAAAATGATCAGGTAATCATGGGCCATTCAGGGAATTCAATAGTTAGTCCGGGTAAAAATGACAGATTCTTTGATAAGTGAATTAAAAGATTTTCCGCAAAAACTCTTCTTCTGATTGAATCACTTTGAAAAAAAAGAGGAATCTGTTACTTTTTTTGCTGTAAGCATCATCACGGTCAATATTCTTCCAAGTATTACACGCGTGTACAGAAAAGACTTTAAAAGGCATTGTTGTGAACAATATTAGCAAACAAATTGGTTCCTAATATGTACTTTTATTTTAGAGTTCTATAATTCCAAAGAACGTTGATGTTTTTTAAGAGTAGAATATATATATATTTTAAATAGTGATCTTTGTCAGTGATCGAGAGATCGAAATATATGAGAACAGATACAAAAATATGCAACGTACACATAAAAGAAAATATATAATTGAAAGAAAATGTTATAGGTGTTTTGAAATTTTGTTGGAAAATTGATTATTGAAATGTAGATTTCGGGTTATTAACGCATAGGGGAGAGTGGGGTATAATGGGCCGTAGGCAACAGTGAGCAACGGCGTCTATCGGAGAACACAGATCGCCAAAAATTCTAGTTTTTTCAATATAAAACTGTGAGTTCAATTGGCTGTTACTCCTTCAAGTTAATTTTAAGTAACCTTATCCCTGAACACACAAAAATTGCAAGTATATTTTGGCCGCTTGAAAAAAAAACTTTTACCCTTCAAAAAAGTTTTATATCTAAGCTAACTTTTGTTTATCGCTAATTCCGCTCGACTTACATGATTCTTTACATCTTTCTGTATCACTGTGTGCCCATCTTACATTAGTTTTACTTAGTGATAAATGATTTTTTTATAATTAATGTTTACGAATGTAAGTAGGGAACAATGAGCCGACCTTGTAGACTTGGTCTAGATAATTCCAACATCCAAGTTCAAGTATGATGGATTTTATAATTTATTTTTTCAAGATAAGATTGAGTAAGAATGAATATAAGCAGTACAATGACAACTGGAAGAGAGATGATGGAAGAATCAGTTATGAAAGGAAGGGTTAGTCTAAATAGTGGACAGTTCGAAGTTCACAGCTTCGTAACATATATAGATTAAGTGGCACGTCAACTAATAATTGAATAATGTACAAATAAAAGAAAAATTGAGAATTTTGCCCATTCGCTTTATCTCCTGTGCGTTTTTCGGGTGTTGGCTCATTGTTCCCTCTTGTATGGCCCACAGTACCCCACTGGTGGGGCACAATGAACAATTTTCCGATATATTTTCAAACTAACTTTTCATACATCCTCGATAGTTTTAAACGTGGTATCACAACCTCAGAGTATGACCAAAGGTTGAATAAAACCGGCTGAACACTTTTCCATTCATATTGTGATTTTAATAAAACTACAGACGAATTTAAGAAAAAAGTGGCTCACTGTTGCCCACTCTCCTCTACATACGAAGGAACTTTGGTCTTGGAAAACCGTTGAATTAATCAGGGAAAGTTAGGGAAAAGTCAGGTACTGTATTTCTCGGAGAAAACGGCTACCATGTAATAATCATAATTGTACAACGATTTATATTCCAAATGCGATTTGGAGACCGCGGAATTCTTTATTTTTCGCGGCCCCGTATCAATCGCTCCAAAACAATTTTATAAATATCAATTGTACATACGTAATAATACGTAATAATACGCAATAAGCTAAGGTATAGATGAAATGGGAATTGTAGAGAAAAATACGTTTTTCTAAATTCTGGCCTGCGAATGGATACACATATCGTTTTTTCGTACCTATTGCTGATTGCAAAAGATTTCAAAGGCATATTTAGTTAAAATTCTATGTTTTATTGTATATCTAAATAAATTTATATTCGGTTTTATCCGTAGTTCGAAATGGAAAAATGCGTTAGAATACTTCTCAAACCTCCATAATAAAGGATTTTCATGAAACATCCAGTAAAAAAACCTATAACACCCAATGAAATTATGTGAAAAATATTCTATTAATAAATATACCAAAAAAAAACGCCCTCAAAAAATTTGGCTCACGTATTATTGTTTCTATATTTGGTAAAGATAAGTAATAAAGCGGTTTAAATCATATTCTTGAAGGACCGTTTACGCCGAACAAGCAAAAATCTTTCATCGATAAATTTTTAAATCTAAAAAGCAAAAAGTGGAAGAATGTAAAGAACCTAATGACCCTCGAAAACGTAGATTTTGTAAACATTTTCTTAAAATAAAACATTGTCTATATCGACATTACGATTCTTTCTTACATAGGAATAATAGATTGTGAATAACTATATATTTAATCTATTACGAGGCAACACCACTCTACGATTTTGGAAAAACTTGTTGGGTTTTTTTCTTCAAACAATACTTTGGGATCATGAGAACATATGCAATTAATCCGATAGTGACTTTTTCCGAAAAGTTCGATTATTTTTTTATTTGATTGTTAAGTAAGTGGATCTCATCCAATGCTTATACTTTCATTCTGATACTATTCTAATACTCTATTCATACTATATTCTTGCGCGGTAAAGTACAGCTGCCAAGCGACGCCATACAGACGCTTCCTTTCACTTTGCGTGTTTTTCTCGGAAACACTTTTTTCAAGTTGTTGGACGTATGAGTTGAACATCATTGCATGGATTGATTTGAATTATTAATAGTAGCTTTACAATTGCATTCTCTTTAAAAGTAAGTTTTTTTTATTGCATGCACACTTTTTGTTATAAATAGTTAAATGCTTTTTTTTGCAACAAATTGATATATTATCCCAAAAGTGTACCATTTCTACAAAATTTGATTTAAAAAAGCCCCTACACACTACTGGTGTATACAGATTATAAAACGCTTCGGTTTTTTGTTCCCAGATTTTACAAAAAAAAAAACGCCTGCCCCTTTAGGAGTTCTAAAAAAAATCGCTACTGCCGTGACGCGACACGTGACTTTCTCATTACGATTTTTTTTTTTTTTTTTTTTTTTTTTTTTTTTTTTTTTTTTTTTTATGAAAGGAGTTGCGGAATCCGTTTACGGATGTCCCCCAGTTTTTACGCCGGGGCTGTCTGTGGGACTCACCAACCAACCGGTTGTAATACCCACTAAACCGCCCTCTCCTTACTGTCCTCCCTCCGACCAGGAACTATTTTCATATTACTTCTGGTGGGGGGTTCTGTCTGTGTACGTCCGTTCGTGATGTTGTCCGTGCTCTGTGTCGCGTTACGTTAGTCCGTCTGCTCCGTCAGGCGAGGCAGCCGTCCAGATTTTTTCGTCGCAGTATCGTCTCTGTGTAGGTGGCGACTAGTTGCCACCATTCTGTCGAGTGGAGCATCACCTGGACGATGTTGTCCGGGGTGATGTCTCCAACGGTTATCTCGAGTTGCAGTCGCAGTCCAGTCCAGCGGTCGCACCCGAAAAAGGTGTGTTCCGCGTCGTCTCGTTCATGTCCGCAGTACTTACAGTCCGGCGTCCGTACTCTGTTCATGTTATAAAGGTACCTTCGGAAATATCCGTGTCCTGTCAGGAGCTGGGTAACGTAGAAATTTACGTCACCAAACTTCCTTCCGATCCACGGCCTCAGGTCCTTTATAAGTCGTTTTGTCCAGTTACCCGTTCGTTCCTCTGTCCATCTGTCTTGCCATTCGTATCGTCCTGTCGCGCTCCGCGACTGCCGCGTCCTGTCGTCCAATGTCAGCGCTTACCCCATAGATCCTCTTTCGCTCGAAGGCGAGGAGGTCAACGGGGATTACGCCGGCCACGACCAGAACCGCTTGTGCAGAGACGGTCCGGTAGGAGCAGGCGATTCTCAGCGCACTCTGTCTTTGTACTGTCGTCATTGCGTGGCAGTACTTTTTTGTCTTCAGGGCATCTGCCCAGATCTCCGCGCCGTATAGGAGTATCGAGTGGGCTGTTGTCATTAGTAGCCGTCTTTTCCCCGGTCTCGGTCCGTTTGTGTTTGCCATCAGGCGGCTCAAGGATGCTACCATCTTGGCCGCCTTCTTGCACGCTTTCTGTATGTGTGGCCAGAAGGTCATCTTCGTGTCCAGAATTACTCCTAGATACTTGACTTCCCCGCCAGCCACTATCTCGTCTGTTCCGACCAGCATCGGTAGTCTCGTCTGTATGCGTCTTCTGGTCAGGAACATCAGTTCCGTCTTTTCCGTCGCAAGTTGCAATCCGTGGTCCGTCATCCAACGTCTCACGCGTCGCATCGTCTGGTTCAGTTTTAGCTGTGCCAGGTCCGGAGAGCGCTCGGTGATCACCGCCGCCACGTCGTCAGCGTAAGCGACGAGGGCCACACCGAGCGGTAGCTCCAGCCTGAGCAAGCCGTCGTACAGTCCGTTCCAAAAGTCTGGTCCCAGTATCGACCCTTGGGCGACCCCCGCGGTGATCTCTCTCGTCACCAGTCCTTCGGTCGTCTCGTACGTGATCCGTCTGTTTTTCAGGTAGTTCCTTACAACCCGGGTTAGGTAAGGCGGGACTCTGAAGTTGCATTCCAGCGCCTCCAGAATATCCACCCATCTAGCCGAGTTGAAGGCATTCCTGATGTCCAAAGTCGCCAGCAGCACGATTGGTCGCGCCGCATGGCAGTGTCGGTCCAGGTCCAGGAAAGAGTCGACGACTTTTTGGATCGCTCCAATTGTCGACCGACCCCTTCTGAATCCGAACTGGAGGTCAGAAAGGCCCCCACTGGTCTGTATTGCGTCCGTCAGTCGCCGTTTCAGTAGTTGTTCGTAAAGTTTACCTGTCGTGTCCAGTATACTCAGCGGTCGGTAAGCGGACGGCGTGTTGGGGTCGCCCTTACCTTTGGGGATAAGAACGAGCCTCGCCGTCTTCCACCGATCGCCGAACGTCCCCGTTGTCAAGCAAGTATTGTACAGGTCGAGAAGTATCTCCGGCCTCAGGTTAACCATCAGCCGGATAACTTCCGCCGGTACACCGTCAGGTCCCGGTGCCTTCCCAGTCTTCATTGCGTCAGAAGCCCTGGTGAGCTCTGCCGCCGTGAATATGGGGGCTGCCGGGATGTCCGTGTTGTCCGTGTTGTCTGTCCGTATCGGGTGTGTTGGGAACAACCCGTCGACGATCCGTCGTGCGGATTCAGCATCTTTGAGCTCTGGTGGAACCCGACCTCCCAGTTTGCCAGTTACAATTTTGTAACCAGTGCCCCAGGGGTCCTGGTCCACACTCCTCGCAGAGCTTCCTCCAGCAACGCGCCTTGCTGTCTCGTATCGCGTTCGTCAGTGCGGTCCGTGCTGTCCTGCGTTCGTCCCTGAGGGTTTCCCAGCCGGGTCTCCTCTTGGCCCTCTTTTCCCGCCGTCGGGCTGCCAGGCAGATCCTCCTCAGTTTGTCGATCTCGTCCGTCCACCAGTATTGTGGCGGTCTGTCCTGTCGGTAATGTCGTTTTGGCATCGTGCTGTTGCACAGCCTGTGCGTCAGTTTGGCTTCTCATTACGATTACTCTGTTATTGGTTACTGGCGTCACGCTAGTGTTAAAACGTTAGTCTGTTGACGTACGTGTTGCGAAAGTGATATGCAAAGTTGATAGTAAAGTTGGTATATAATAATATTAAAGAATCTGTTACTAAGTATGTGTTTTGCGACAATTTTATAAGACTATTAAGAAATTATTTTCCTTCAAACAACTCAGAGTAAGTTTCACTAACAAGAATGTACGGTGTACGGCGAATAAAACCATTTTCAATATTTATGTATTTTTCCAGCTCAACCAACCGCAAAGCTGCATCCCCTGAAATTACTTTCAGCGTCTGTATGATCTCGATAGAAATCATCCTGGCAAGTTAAGAGCGTGTCCAAAAATCACGGCGAGACACGTCGTCCTTGACAGCCCGGCATAAATGAGTTTGAAATTAGCAACCGGGGTATGTTTTTAAGAAAACTAGAAAAAAATGAATTTATCACACAAACGTGATATTGAGTGGTTGCGAGGAAACGATTCATTTTTTTAAGCAGATCAACGACATGTTCGATGCACTAAAGAGAAAGTCGTCAAATCGAGGGCTTGTGCCAGGGTGCAACGATTTTAAGGTATGACTGGAACAGAAGAATGAAAGAATTAACGGATATTGTTTTTTGAATGGATTTTCGATGAACGTAACGAACAAAAGATATTACCATCCTTTAAAAAATCAAACATCCTTGAAAAGAATAGTTGATTAATGAATTTTAGCACCGTGCCAAACTGAGGTCACTCATTTTTCTTTACAAATTACGGGGACTGAAAAAAAAACAGATTTAAGGTTTATTGGTTATCAATAGATTTTTGATAAACTAAACATATTAAAGTCACTAACGTTACTCCACAGATAGGTATACCGGAAAAAGAATACATCAAAATCACTTACCTTCCTACGAATATTAGGATACCTGAAAACAAAAAATTAACGTCACTTACCTTCCTTAAAAAATTGCCATACGTGAAAAAAAGAATAACACATTTAAGTCATTTACGTTCCTTTAAAGCTTGGAACAGTTGAAAAAACAATAATAAATAAAAGGCTTTTACCCTCACTTCAAGGCTGCGATCACTGGCACTTGTGACAAAATTCTCGACACTGGTACACTGACTTGAATATTTCTTATCAGGTGTTAGAAGATTCATTGCGCTGGATCAATAGACAAGAATCGGCAGTGGTAACGAATATTATCACACCTGAAGAATTCCTCACGTAACAACGTCGAGGGATCTTCGGATATCTCTTACATCAATGCTGGACATGTGCCGCTGCCGCCTGAAGAAATTCGACTTCCAGTACCTATATAATTTTTAGGTCTTTATTTTATATGATTAAATAGAAAATTAACAAATATTGTTTTTTGAAATGAATTTTCGATGAACTTGACGGATAAAAAGTATTTACCATCCTTTCAAAAACCGAAGATCCTAAAAAATAATTGTTGATTAATGAATGTAAGTACTTTGCCAAACTCAGGTCCCTCATTTTCCTTCGAAAATTACAGGGACAAAAAAAACAGATTAAAGGATAATTGGTTATCAATAGATTTTTTATAAACTAAACATATTGAAATCACTTACCTTCCTACGATGATAGGTACATTGGAAAAAAAATACATTAAACTCACTTACCTTCCTACGAATATTGTAATACCTAGAAGAGAATAAATAAGAGTCACTGACCATCCTTCAAGAAACCGAAGATCCTTAAAAAGAATTGTTGATAAATGGATTTGAGTACCTTGCCAAACTGAGGTCATTCATTTTCCTCTGAAAATTACGGGGACTAAAAAAACAAATTGGCGGTTTATTAGTTATCGATAGATTTTTGATAAACTGGACATATAAGAGTCACTTATCTTCCGACAACGACAGGTATACCGGAAAGAAGATTGCATTGAACTCACTTACCTTCCTACGAACACTGTAACACCTGAGAAAGAATAAATTAGCGTCACTCACCATCCGTTAAGAAACCGAAGATCCTCAAAAATTATTGGTGATTAATGAATTTTGGTACCTTGCCAAACTGAGGTCACTTTTTTTCTTCCAAATTTACGGGGACTAATAAAATAAACAGTATCAAGGTTTATCAGTTATCAATGGATTTTTGATAAGCTGAGCATATTCAGGTCACTTACCTCCCTACAATGATAGGTATACCGGAAAAAAGAATACATTAAACTCACTTACCTCCCTACGAAGATTGTAATACCTGAAAAACGATAAATAAATGTCACTTACCGTCCTTTGAATAACCGAAGATCCTTAAAAAGAATTGTTTATTAATGAATCTTAGTACCTTGCCAAACTGAGGTCACCCATTATCCTGTGAGAAATACGGGGATCGAAAAAAAAACAGATTTAAGGTTTATTGGTTATCAATAGATTTTTGATAAATTAAAAATATTGAAGTCACTTACCTTCCGACAAAGATATGTATACTGGTAAGAAGATTGCATTAAACTCACCTACCTTCCTACGAATATTGTAATATCTGAAAAAGTTCAAATTAACGTCACTTACCATCCTTTGGGATCCCGAAAATCCTTGAAAAGAATAGTTGGTTAATAAATTTTGGTACCTCGCCAAACTAAGGTCACTCGTTTGTTTTCAAAAATTACGGGGACTGATGAAAAACAGATTTAAAGTTTATCGGTTATCAATAGATTTTTGATAAGCTGAATATATTCAAGTCACTGACCTTCCTACAAAGATAGGTACACCGTGAAAAAGAACACACTGTACTCACTTACCTTACTACGAACATTGTAACACCTGGAGAAGAATAAATTAAAGTCACTTCCGTTTCTTTAAAAGCCGAAGGTCTTTAGAAAGAATTGTTGATAAACAAATCTAAGTACCTTGCCAAACTGAGGTCACTCATTTTCCTTTAAAAGTTTCGGGGACTGATAAAAAAACAGATTGAAGGTTTATTGGTTATCAGAAGATTTTTAAAAAGCTGAGCATAATAAAGTCACTTGACTTCCTAAAAAAAAGGTAAACCGAAAAGAAGAATACATTAAACTCACTTACCTTCCTACGAACATTGTAATACCTGAAAAAAAAAACAAATTAAAGTCACTTACCATCCTTTAAAACTATGAAGATCCCTAAAAAAAATTGTTGATTAATACATTTTGGTACCTTGTCAAACTTAGGTTACTCATTTTTCTTTAAAAATTACAGGAACTGGAAAAAAACAGATTCAAGGTTTATTAGTTTTCAATAGATATTTGATAACCTGAGCATATAAAAGTCATCAATAGATTTTTAATAAACTCATCATATTAAAGTCACTTACCTCCTACAAAGATAGGTATACCGGAAAGAAGATTGCATTAGACTCACTAACCTTCCTACGAACATTGTAATACCTGAAAAAGTTTAGAATAAAGCCATTTACGATAGTTTTAAGAACTGAAGATCTTTGAGAAGACGTGGTGATTAATGAATTTTAGTACCTCTTGAAACTGAGGTCACTCATGTTTCTTTGAAAATTACAGGGACTAAGAAAAACAAATTGAAGGTTTATTGGATAACAATAGATCATTGATAAATTGAACATCGAAATCACTTACCGTCCAACAAAGATAGTTATAACGGAAAAAAAATGAAAACCATTAAACTTACTCACCTTCTTACGTACTTTGTAATACCTGGAATGAAATGAATTAAAGTCACTAACGATGCTTTGAAAAACCAAATATCCTCAAAAAGAATTTTTGAGTAATAAAATTTAGTACCTGGCGAAACGGAGGTCACTTATTTTCCTCCAAAAATTACGAGGAGTAATAAAAAAAAAAAAGATTCAAGGTTTATTAATTATCAAAAGATTTTTGATAAACTGAGCATAATAAAATCACTTACCTTCCAACAAAGATGGGTATAGCGAAAAAAATAACATATTCAACTCACTTACCTTCCTACTAACATTGTAGTATGTGAAAAATGAATTGTTGATTTATGGATTTTACTACCTTGCCAAACTAAAGTAACTTAATATCCTTCAAAAATTACGGGGACTGCAAAAAAAAAAGATTTGAGGTTTATTGGATATCAGAAAATTTTTGGAAAGCTGAGCATACTAAAGTCACTTACCTTTCTACAAAGATACGTATACCGGAAAAAAAATACATTAAACTTACTTACCTTCCTACAAGCATTGTAATACCTGAGAAAGAATAAATTAAAGTCACTTACCTTCTATAACGATAGGTACACCGAGAAAAATGACACATTAAACTCACTTACCTTCCTACGAACATTGTAACACCTGAGAGAGAATAAAATAGAGTCACTTACCATCCTTTAAAAAACCAAAGATCCTTAAAAAGAATTGTTGATTTATGAATTTTGGTACCTTGCCAAACTGAGGTCAGTCATTGAAAATTAAAGGGTCTAGAAAAAGAGACTTAAGGTTTCTAGGTTATCATTAGATTTTTGATAACCTGAGCATATTGAAGTCACTCACGTTCATACAAAGATAGGTATACCGGAAAAAAGAATACGTTAAACTCACTTACCTTTCTATGAACATTGTAATACCTAAAAAAGAATAAATTATAGTCACTTATCATCCTTCAAAAATCCGAAAATCCTTCATAAGAATTGTTGATTCATGAATTTCAGTACCGTGCCAAGCTGAGGTAACTTATTATCCTTCAAACAATATGGGGACTAAAAAAACAGATACAAGGTTTATTGGTTATCAATAGATTTTTGATAAATTGAACATATTAAAGTCACTCAGCTTTCGACAGCGATAGGTATACCGAAAAGAAGATTGCATGAAACTGACTTACCTTCCTACAAAAATTGTAATACCTGAAAAAAAAAGAAGTGAGTCTCTTACCATACTTCCAAAAACCGAAGTTCCGTAGAAAGACTTTTTAATTAATGAATTTGAGTACCTTGCCAAACTCAGGTCACTCATGTTCCTATAAAAATTACGGGGACTGAAAACAACTGAATTGAGGTTCATTAGTGATCGATAGATTATTGATAAACTAAACATATTCAAGTCACTTACCTTCGTACAAAGATAGGTATGAAGGAAAAAAAAGCATTACACTCACTTACCTTCTTATAAACATTGTAATACCTGAAAAAGAATTAATTGAAGTCACTTACTTTCCTTTACAAAACGGAAGATCCTTTAAAACAATTGTCGATTGATGAATTTTAGTAACTTGCCAAACTGGAGTAACTCATTTCAAATTACGGGGTCTAGAAAACCAGATTTAAGCTTTATTGGTTATCAATAGATTTATAATAAACTGAACATATTGAAGTCACTTACCTTCCCACAAAGATAGGTATACCGGAAAGAAGATTGCATTAGACTCACTTACCTTCTTACGAACATTGTAATACCTCAAAAAGATTAGAATAAAGCCACTTACCATAGTTGTCAGAACTGAAGATCCTTAAAAAGACGTTGCTTGATGAATTTTCGTACCTCGCGAAACTGAGGTCACACATGCTTCTTTAAATATTACGGGGATTAAGAAAAACTGATTCAAGGTTTATTGGATAACAATAGGTTATTGATAAACTGAAAGTCGAAGTTACTTACCTTCCAACAAAGATAGTTATAGCGGAAAAAAAAAAAAGCATTAAACTCACTCACCTTCTTACGTACTTTGTAATACCTGGAATGAAATAAATAAAAGTCACTAACGATGCTTTTAAAAACAAAATATCCTCAAGAAGAATTGTTGATAAATGAATTTTTGTACCTGGCGAAACGGAGGTCACTTATCTTCCTTTGAAAGCTACGGGGACTAATAGAAGAAAAGAGATTCAAGGTTTATAGATTATCAGAAGATTTTTGATAAACTGAGCATATTAATATCACTTACCATCCTCTAAAAAAACTGAAGATCCTTAAAAAGAATGATTGATTAATGAATTTCGGTACCTTGCCAAACTTAGGTCAGTCGTTTTCCTTTAAAATTAACGGGGACTAATACGAGAAAAAGATTTAAGGTTTATCAGTTATCAATAGATTTTTTATAAGATGAGCATATTCAAGTCGGTTACCTCCCTACAATGATAGGTATACCGGAAAAAAGAATACATTAAACTCACTTACCTTCTTACGAACATTGTAATACCTGAAAAGCGATAAATTGAAGTCACTTACCGTCCTTTGAAAAATCGATAATCCTTAAAAAGAATTGTTGATTAGAGAATTTTGGTACCTTGCCAAACTGAGGACACTTATCATCCTCAAAAAAATACGGGGACTACAAAAACAGATCTAAGGTTATTGGTCATCGATAGATTTTTGATAAACTAAAAATGTTATAGTCACTCACCTTCCGACAAAGATAGTTATAATGGAAAGAAGATTCCATTGAACTCACTTAGCTTTCTGCGAACATTGTAACACCTGAGAAAGAATGGAATAGTCACTTACCTTCCTCTAACGAACCGAAGAACCTCAAAAAGGATTGATGATTTATGAATTTTGGTACCTCGCCAAACTGAGGTCAGTTATTGGAAATTAAAGGGTCTAGAAAAAAAGATCTAAGATTTATTGGTTATCATTAGATTTTTGATAACCTGAGCATATTGAAGTCACTCACGTTCCTACAAAGATAGGTATACCGGAAAATAGAATACGTTTAACTCACTTACCTTTCTATGAACATTGTAATACCTAAAAAAAATTAAATTATAGTCACTTACCATCCTTCAAAAATCCGAAAATCGTTCATAAGAATTGTTGATTGATGAATTTTAGTACCGTGCCAAGCTGAGGTAACTCATTATCCTTCAAACAATATGGGGACTGAAAAAACAGATCCAAGGTTTATTGGTTATCAATAGATTTTTGATAAATTTAACATATCACAGTCACTTACCTTTCGACAAAGATACGTATACCGGAAAGAAGATTGCATGAAACTCACTTACCTTCGTACGAAAATTGTAATACCTGAAAAAGATCAAATTAAAGTCACTCATCATCCTTTGGGAAACCAAAGATCCTTGAAATAAATTGTTGATTAATGAATTTCAGTACCTTGCCAAACTCAGATCACTAATTTTTATTTTTAATTACGGGGACTTCTTTTTAAATAAACCGATTCAAGGTTTATTGGTTATCGGAAGATTTTTAATAAGCTGAGTATATTAAATCCACTTACCTTCCTAAAAGATAGGTACACCGGAAAAAGGACACATTAAACTCACTTACCTTGGTACGAACATTTTAATACCCGAAAAAGAATAAATTAAAGTTACTTACTATCCCTTAAAATAACCGACGATCCTGAAAAAGACGTGTTGATTAATGAATTTTGGTAACTTGCGAAACTGAGTTCAGTCATTGAAGATAACGGGGTCTTAAAACAATGAATTATTCAACAATAAATAAAATATATTAAGAAATAGTACTTTCGTCTCTAGGAATCCGAGAGATACAACTGCTTCTTCTGCTACTGATGGCCTTCTTTCTGCTTAGGCGTTTGCTTACCGAATCCCACTCAGCACTTGGTATTTTTCGAATAGTTACTTTACAAAATGTTTAATGAACAAAGAACTACACTGTAATCCACACTCGAACCGATAATGCACCACCAAAGGATCACTTGTAGATTTTCGACCGAAAACTTCAACACTAGTAAACGAACAAACCTTATAAACGAACAAGACGACGTTTATCGTAGATACGAATATTCCGTAATGAAGTCATAATTCGAAATCTAGGCCTTATAAGGGTTGGAGCGACCTCCGCCATCACCGGGCGACGGTCATCTAGAAGGGGTACCCTGCGCTCCCATTCGCCGGCTACCATCCCCTCCTATGGATCTTTACCCGTTAGCGAAATTTTAGTGGGCTGGGCTTCTCTTGACCAACCTCTAAAACTGATAGAGCATTCCATAACAACACCCGACTTAAAATTTTAACCCTTCTTGTGACCATAGATAAACAAAATCTATCAGACTTCGCAAATGACAGAACGTAGACATCTCGACTAGAGTGTGTGGATTTTTTTTTCTTTTAAAATCCAAATATAAAAAAAAACATATTTTTGTCAGTGTATTACAAATCCCAAACGTAATATTTTGATAAACGCATTTCGAATGTGTAAACAAATTCCCGAAGAGAAAAGTCGAAATCTGCAATGGCAGTTCCTTTTTTTAAGTTTTCATTTTATCATTTTAACTACCCGACGGCTATATTTATTCCAAAGACGTAGTCTTCTCTTTTTTCGTCACTCAATCCATACTCAAAATATTATCGGATGCAAATTCGTCATAAAGGATTGAATTTTTTAATTTTTTCTAATCTCGAAGCGTTCGAATTATTCACGAAATTAAATTCTATTATATATGATAAATCAGCAACTGGTAATATTTTGAGTATGAAATGAGTGACGGAAAAAAAAATACGGCGACTTTGCAATTAATATAGCCGTCGGGAAGTAACAAAGAGAAATCAAAATTTAACAAAAAAAGGAACCACAAACGCAGATTTTGGCATTTCTCCTCGAGAATTTTTCTTTGCATTCAAATCGACGTTTATAAAATCATTAGGTTTACGATTTGGTATACACTGAGAAAAAATTCAGTTTTTGAATTTTGAAAAAAAAATCGATTTTATTTTTAATTTTCTGACATGTAATATTACATTTTAAAAAATCACCGTCAACATATTCGTTATCATATAATCATATATCATAAGTATATGAATTGAATATCATGATATGAACTCAATAGCATATTGTAAGTACCGTTTTATCTTGCACAAACAATAAAATATTTCGTTTGTGGTACATAAAATTTATTTGAACGTTAGACTCTTGCGAGTTTATTGTGGGAAACATAATTTTGTTTAATCAACTGAATTGTTTTTTGAGTGTACAGTTTCTGATAATTTCATAGAAAAACATTGAAAAATAGCGAGCGTTTTTATAATACATTCAAAAATGTTCCAAAAATTGCATTGCCAAATTAGGTGAAATACTGGATGAAATGTATATAAAATTTGGGTCACAAATCCGTTCATCGTTTTATATTGTAGGAGCATTTTAGCCGGTGCCGCTGTACAGGTAGTTGGCCTGAGCCGACAGGTATAGTTGACCGAGATAGACCTTCGAGCTATCGGGTCACAAGTACTGCTTAGCACCGGGTAATTAAAATTGACTTTTCGCACTTTGCAATAAAGGGGTTGACTCATGAAAAGGATCCATTAGTACCTGAAAGCCTCGAGTCGGGCGGTCTACAACTTAAGTACTGTGTATACTGCACGTATATCTAACGATGTCCCTTTTCGTGACGCCAGACTTTTCCTGCAACTCCTTCTCAAGTAGTAGTAAACGTTTTTTTTTATTAGCTATAGCCATAAATATATATATGCTTATTTTGTTTGTGTCTAAGTGTATAAGCTTGGTGTTACACGGAGTGCAAAAGCCAATGGGCCATCGACCGAGGTCTTTCAGCCCGTTTTTTTTTTCCCCCTTTCGGTCGCAAGGTGATTTTTGTAATTATTGTTCTGAGTCTAAATAAATCAACATCCTTTTCAATTGTGTCCACGTTTGAATTTTCTTTTATAACCCCTGGATTATATTCTAGGTTGCGAGGAATAAAGTCTCCAGACTACGAAGTGCGCCGGGAAATTCCCCAGGCCCGCTGAACCCCTCACCTTTTTGTTTCTTTGTAGAAATCGAGAGCTCAATACATACCTGACGGAGACTGTGTGTCTTTCAGACACGAATACAATGAGTCGTAGGAGTACATTTATTGACAGGTTACAGCTTACAGCTGTACTAGGGTGTGCCGAAGAAAGCCATAAATTTTGATTTTCATTGCTTTCCGCCCAAAATATTGTAGAATACATCTTACTCATGATACTGTTAAAAATGGAGTTAATTTTGATACTCAGAGGTCCATCATCGCGGTTGAAGTTTTACCATTTAAGAAACACAGGAAAGTAATTTTTTCCATTCTTTCTCCCTGCAACCGGAGGAAAAATTCTTTTTTATAAAATCAAAGACAACATCTTATAAATAATACAATTTTGAAGGAAAAATCGCAATGAATCGAACTTCTATCTTCAATGTTTCATATTTGACAGGGCCTTGAAATTTTGAATATTGCCAGGTTTCCGTTTTTTTTTTCAACTTTCCTGAGGTAAGCTATTGAAGTTAAGAGAAAAAAATGGAAGAAAATTCTGTCGTCCGTCTGACGCACTACAAAAAAATCGTTGACGAGTTTTTCGTATCGTTGCTATTTACAAAATTATTTTCTTGGAAAATAATGGGGACTAATATAAAAAACAGATCCAAGGTTTATTGGTTATCAATAGATTTTCGATAAATTGAACATATTAAAGTCACTTACCTTTTGACGAAGATAGGTATACCGGAAAGCAGATTGCATAAAACTCAGTTACCTTCGTACGAATCTTGTAATATCTGAAAAAGTTCAAATTAAAGTCACTGACCATCCTTTGGGAACCCGAAGATCCTTGAAAAGAATTGTTGATCAATGAATTTTGGTACCTCGCCAAACTAAGGTTACTTATTTTACATAAAAAACACAAAGACTAATGAAGAAACAGATTCGGCGGTTATTGGATATTTGAAAATTTTTAATAAACCAAACATATTAAAGTCACTTACCTTCCTACACAGATAGGTATACCGGAAATGAGAATTCATAAGATAAAAATTGTAATACCTGAATAAAATCAAATTGAAGTCACTTACTATCCTTTGGGAAACCGAAGATCCTTGGAAAGAATTATTGATTAATTCATGTTGGTACCTTGCCAAACTAAGGTCACTGGTTTGACTTCAAAGATTACGGGGACTGATAAAAAACAGATTTAAGGTTTATTGGTTATCAAAAATTTTTTGATAAGCTGAACATATTCAAGTCACTTACCTTCCTACAAAGATAGGTCTACCAGAAAAAAAAGTACATTAAACTAACTCACCTTCCTACCCACATTGTAATACCTGGAAAAGAATAAATTGAAGTCACTTACTATCCCTTCAAAAAGTGAAGATCCTTGAAAAGAATTGTTGACTAATGAATTTCGGTACCTTGCTAAACTCAGGTCGCTCATTTTTCTATAAAAATTACGGGGACTGAAAAAAAAACAGATTTAAGGTTTATTGTTTATCAATAGATTTTTGCTCAGCTGAACATATTCGAGTCACCTACTTTTCTACAAAGATAGGTTTACCGGAAATAAGAATACATAAAACTCACTTACCTCCCTCCGAACATTGTAATACCTGAAAAAGAATAAATGAAGGTCACTTACCATCCTTTAGAGAACCGAAGATCCTAAAAAAGAAGTGTTGATTAATGAATTTCAATACCTTGCCAAACTCAGGTCACTAAATTTCTTAAAAAATAACGGGGACTAATGAAACAAACAGATCCATGGTTTATCTGTTATCGGAAGATTTTTGATAAGGTCAGCATATTAAAGTCACTTACCTTCTATAAAGATAGGTACACCGAGAAAAAGAACACATTAAACTCATTTACCTTCCTACGAACATTGTAGCACCTGAGAGAGAATAAAGTAGAGTCACTTACCATTCTTTAAAAAACCGAAGATCCTTAAAAAGAATTATTGATCAATGAATTTTAGTACCTTGCAAAACTGAGGTCACTCATGATCCTCAAAAAAAATACGGGGACTAAAAAAACAGATCTAATGGTTATTAGGAATCAATAGATTTTTGATAAACTGAAAATGTCAAGGTCACTCACCTTCCGACAAAGATAGGTATAATGGAAAGAAGATTGCATTAAACTCAGTACCTTCCTATGAACATTGTAATACCTAAAAAAGTATAAATTAAAGTCACTTACCTACCTTCAAAAAACCAAAACTCCTTCAAAAGAATTGTTGATTAATGAATTTCAGTACCTTGCCAAGCTGAGGTAACTCATTATCCTTTAAACAATATGGGGACTAAATAAACAGATCCAAGGTTTATTGGTTATCAATAGATTTTTGATAAATTGAACACATTAAAGTCACTTCCATTTCGACAAAAATGGGTATACCGGAAAAACGATATCATGAAACTCACTTACCTTTCCACGAAAATTGTAATACCTAAAAAAAATCAAATTAAAGTCACTTACCATCCTTTGGGAAACCGAAAATCCTTAAATAGAATTACTGATTAATTAATTTCGGTACCTTACCAAACTAAGGTCACTCGTTTGTCTTCAAAGATTACGGTGACTGAATAAAAAACAGATTTAAGGTTTATTAGATATCGATAGATTTTTAATAAGCTAAACATATTCAAGTCAATTACCTTCCTACAAAGATAGGTATACCAGAAAAAAAGTACATTAAACTCACTTACCTTCCTACGAACCCTGTTATACCTGGAAAAGAATAAAGTAAAGTCACTTACTATCTCTTCAAGAAGTGAAGATCCTTAGAAAGAATTGTTGACTAATAAATTTCGGTACCTTGCCAAACTCAGGTCACTCATTTTTCTATAAAAATCAAGAGGACCGAAAAAAAAACAGATTAAAGATTTATTGTTCATCACTAGATTTTTGCTCAGCTGAACATATTCAAGTTACTTACCTTTCTACAAAGATAGGTATACGGGAAATAAGAATACATTAAACTCACTTACCTTCCTACGAACATTGTAATACCAGAAAAAGAATCAATTAAAGACACGTACCATCCTTTAAAAAACCGAAGATCCATAAAAAGAATCGTTGATTCATGAATTTAAGTACCTTGCTAAACTGAGTTCACTCATTTTCCTTTAAAATTTACGGGGACTAAAAAAAGGAACAGATTCAAGGTTCATTACCTAGATAGAAAAACGTGCCCTCCAGTGCCGCAGACTATGTCTGCACGGTGCAGTTAGATGCTTTCAAATGAGACGGCACGGTGACAGCACGGCGTCCCGATTGAGCACGGTGCCTGCACGGTATCATAACGTCTTGCAGTGGCACGGCGTACTGGAACCGTGGGAGCACTGATGCAGCTTCAGCACGCCGTGCCATCGCTATGCCGACACATTTGAAAGCAACGAACGGCATTGTGCCATCACGCCGTGCCGTTTCGTGGTGCCTGTGTGGTCTCACCGTGAACCTTAATAGCTATTTGGGTAGTTATCAATAGATTTTTGATAAGCCGAGCATATTCAAGTCACTTACCTCCTTACAATGATAGGTATACCGGAAAAAAGAATACATTAAACTCACTTACCATTCTACGAACATTGTAAAACCAGAAAAGCGAAAAATTTAAGTCACTTACCGTCTTTTGAAAAACCAAAGATCCTTAAAAAGAATAGTTGATTTATGGATTTTAGTACCTTGTGAAAATGAGGTCACTCATCCTCCTTAAAAAAATACAGGGACTAAAAAAACAGATCTAACGGTTATTGGGGATCAATAGATTTTTGAAAAACTGAAAATGTTAAAGTCACTCACCTTCCGACAAAGATAGGTATAATGGAAAGAAGATTGCATTAAACACACTTACCTTCCTACGAACATTTTAACCCCTGAGAAAGAATGAAATCGAGTCACTTACCTTCCTTTGAAAAACCGAAGATCCTTGAAAAGAGTTGTTGAATAATGAATTTTGGTACCTTGCTAAACTGAAGTAACTCAATATCCTTTAAAAGTTACGGGGACTTGAAAAAAAAAACAAATTTAAGGTTTATTGGTTATTGATAGATTTTTGATAAGCTGAGCATATTTAAGGCACTTACCTTTCAACAAAAATAGGTATACTAGAAAAAGGAATACATTAAACTCACCTATCCTACTAAGAACATTGTAATACCAGAAAAAGGATAACTTAACGTCACTTACCATCCTTTAGAAGACTAAAGATCCTTAAAGAAATCGGTTGATCCATGAATTTTAGTACCTCGCCAAACTGAGATTCCTCGTTTTCCATAAAAAATTCCGGGGACGAATAAAAAAAAAGATTCGAAGGTTATTGGATATAAGAAGATTTTCGATAAGCCGTACATATTGAAGTTACTTACCTTCCTACACAGATAGGTATACTGGAAATGAGAATTCATAAAACTTTCTTACCTACCTACGAACATTGTAATGCCTGATAATGAATAAATTGAAGTAATTTATTATCCATTCAAAAACTGAATATCCTTTAAAAGAATTTTTAATTAATGAATTTTAGTACCTTGCCAAACTAAGGTCACTTATTTTCCTTTGAGAATTACGGGGACCGATAAAAAAAACAGATTCAAGGTTTTTTGGTTATCGGAAGATTTTTAATAAACTGAGCGTACTTAATTCACTTACCTTTCTACAAAGATAGGTATACCAGAAAAAAAGTACATTAAACTAACTCACCTTCCTACGAACATTGTAATACCTGGAGAAGAAAAAAGTAAAGTCACTTACTATCCCTTCAAAAAGTGAAGATCCTTAAAAAAAACTGTTGACTAATGAATTTCGGTATCTTGCCAAACTCAGGTCGATCATTTTTCTATAAAAGATACGGGGACTGAAAAAAAAAACAAATTCAAGGTTTATTGATTATCAATAGATTTTTGCTCAGCTGTACATATTCAAGTCACTTACCTTTCTACAAAGATAGGTATACCGGGAATAAGAATATATAAAACTCACTTACCTCCCTACGAACATTGTAATACCTGAAAAAGAATCAATTAAAATCACTTACCATCCTTTACAAAACCGAAGCTCCTTAAATAGAATGATTGATTAATGAATTTTGGTACCTTTTCGAACTAAGTTCACTTATTTTTCTTAAAGAATTACGCGGACCAATGAAAAAACAGATTCAAGGTCTATTGATTATCAGAAGATTTTTGACAAACTGAGCGTAGTAAAATCACTTACCTTCCTACGAAGATAGGTATACCGGAAAAAGAATACATTAAACTCACTTACCTTTCTATGAACATTGTAATACCTAAAATAGAATAAATCTGAGTCAGTTACCATCCTTTAGAGAACCGAAGATCCTAATAAAGAAGTGTTGATTAATGAATTTCAGTATCTTGCCAAACTCAGGTCACTAAATTTCTTAAAAAATAACGGGGACTGATGAAACAAACAGATCCAAGGTTTATCTGTAATCGGAAGATTTTTGAAAAGGTGAGCATATTAAAGTCACTCACCTTCTATAAAGATAGGTACACCGAGAAAAAGAACACATTAAACTCACTTACCTTCCTACGAACATTGTAGCACCTGAGAGAGAATAAAGTAGAGTCACTTACCATTCTTTAAAAAACCGGAGATCCCTAAAAAGAATTGTTGATTAATGAATTTAAGTACCTTGCCAAGCTGAGGTAACTCATTATCCTCTAAACAATATGGGGACTGAATAAACAGATCCAAGGTTTATTGGTTATCAATGGATTTTTGATAAATTTTACACATCAAAGTCACTTCCATTTCGAAAAAGATAGGTATACCGGGAAGAAGATATCAAGAAACTCACTTACCTTTCCACGAAAATTGTAATACCTGATCAAAATCAAATTAAAGTCACTTACCATCCTTTGGGAAACCTAAAATCCTTGAAAAAAATTATTGATTAATTAATTTCGGTACCTTGCCAAACTAAGGTCACTCGTTTGTCTCCAAAGATTACTGTGACTGAATAAAAACCAGATTTAAGGTTTATTAGATATCAATAGATTTTTAATAAGCTAAACATATTCAAGTCAATTACCTTCCTACAAAGATAGGTATACCAGAAAAAAAGTACATTAAACTCACTTACCTTCCTACGAACCCTGTGATACCTGGAAAAGAATAAATTGAAGTCACTTACTGTCCCTTCAAAAAGTGAATATCCTTAAAAAGAATTATTGACTAATGAATTTCGGTACCTTGCCAAACTCAGGTCACTCATTTTTCTATAAAAATCACGGGGACTGAAAAAAAAACAGATTAAAGGTTTATTGTTTATCAATAGATTTTTACTCGGCTGAACATATTCAAGTCACTTACCATTCTACAAAGATAGGTATACAGGAAATAAGAATACATTAAACTCACTTACCTTCCTACGAACATTGTAATCCCAGAAAAAGAATCAATTAAAATCACTTACCATCCTTTAAAAAACCGAAGATCCATAAAAAGAATCGTTGATTGATGAATTTGAGTACCTTGCTAAACTGAGTTCACTTATTTTCCTTCAAAATTTACGGGGACTAAAAAAAGAAACAGATTCACGGTTCATTAGACATCAATAGATTTTTGATAAGCTGAGCATATTCAAGTCACTTACCTCCTTACAATGATAGGTATACCGGAAAAAAGTATACATTAAACTCACTTACCATCCTACGAACGTTGTAAAACCTGAAAAGCGACAAATTAAAGTCACTTACCGTCGTTTGAAAAACCGAAGATCCTTAAAAAGAATTGTTGATTTATGAATTTTAGTACCTTGTGAAACCGAGGTCACTCATCATCCTTAAAAAAATACAAGGACTAAAAAAACAGATCTAACGGTTATTGGGGATCAATAGATTTTTGAAAAACTGAAAATGTTAAAGTCACTCACCTTCCGACAAAGATAGATATAATGGAAAGAAGATTGCATTGAATACACTTACCTTCCTACGAACATTTTAACCCCTGAGAAAGAATGAAATCGAGTCACTTACCTTTCTTTAAAAAACCGAAGATCCTTGAAAAGAGTTGTTGAATAATGAATTTTGGTACCTTGCTAAACTGAAGTAACTCAATATCCTTTAAAAGTTACGGGGACTTGAAAAAAAAAACAAATTTAAGGTTTATTGGTTATTGATAGATTTTTGATAAGCTGAGCATATTTAAGGCACTTACCTCTCAACAAAAATAGGTATACTAGAAAAAAGAATACATTAAACTCACCTATCCTACTAAGAACATTGTAATACTAGAAAAAGGATAACTTAAAGTCACTTACCATCCTTTAGAAAACTAAAGATCCTTAAAGAAATCGGTTGATCCATGAATTTTAGTACCTCGCCAAACTGAGATTCCTCGTTTTCCATAAAAAAATTCCGGGGACGAATAAAAAAAAAAGATTCGAAGGTTATTTGATATAAGAAGATTTTCGATAAGCCGTACATATTGACGTTACTTACCTTCCTACACAGATAGGTATACTGGAAATGAGAATTCATAAAACTTTCTTACCTACCTACGAACATCGTAATGCCTGATGATGAATAAATTGAAGTAATTTATTATCCATTCAAAAACTGAATATCCTTCAAAAGAATTGTTAATTAATGAATTTTAGTACCTTGCCAAACTAAGGTCACTTATTTTACATAAAAACACGGGGACTAATAAAGAAACAGATTCGAAGGTTATTGGATATTAGAAGATTTTTGATAAATCGAACATATTAAAGTCACTTACTTTCCTACACAGATAGGTATACCGGAAATGAGAATGCATAGAACTCACTTACCTTCCTACTAACATTGTTATACCTGAAGAGAAATAAATCAAAGTCACTTACTATTTTTTGAAAAACTGAAGATTCTTAAAGAGAATTGTTGACGAGTGAATTTCGGTACCTTGCCAAACTGAGGTCAGTCATAGAAAATTACGGGGTCTAAAAAAAAAGATTTAAGGTTTATTGTCTATTAATAGATTTCTGATAATCTGAGCATTATAAATTCACTTACCTTCCTACAAAGATAAGTATACCGGAAAAAAGAATTCATTGAACTCTTTTTTCTTTTTCTCTTTTGAACCTTCCTATGAACATTATAATACCTGAAAAATAATAAATTCAAGTCACTCACCATCCTTTAGAATACCGAAGATCCTTCAGAAGAATTATTGATTCATGAATTTTAGTACCTTGCCAAACTGAGGTCACTCATTCCTTCAAAAATAACGGGGACTAATAAAATAAAAAGATTGAAGTTTTATTGGTTATCGGAAGATTTTTGATGAGCTGAGCATATTAAAGTCACTTACCTTCCTACAAAGATAGGTAGGTACACCGAGAAAAAGAACACATTAAACTTACTTCTCTTCCTACGAATATTGTAACACCTGAGAAAGAATAAAATAGAGTCACTCACCATCCTTTAAAAAACCGAAGATCCTTAAAAAGAATTGTTGAAAATTACGGGGTCTAAAAACAATGAATTATTCAACAATAAATGAAATAAATGGTACTTGCGTATCTAAGACTCCGCCGGATTCCACTTGTTCTTCTGCTACTGATGGCCTTCTTTCTGCTCTGGTGTTTGCTCACCGATTCCCACTCAGCGCTTGGTATTTTCTAAATATCCACTTCCCAAAATGTTTAATGAACGAAGAACTACACTGTAATCCACACTCGAAACGACAATGACCCACGAAAGGATCACTTGTAGATTTTTGACCGAAAACTTCAACACTAGTAAACGAACAAACCCTATGAACGAACAAGACGACGTTTGCCGTAGCTACGAATATTCCGTAATGAAGTGTTATTTCGCAAACTAGGCCTTATAAGGGTTGGAGCGACCTCCTCCATCACCGGGCAACGATGAACTAGGAGGGGTACCTTGCGCTCCCATTCGCCGGTTACCATCCCCTCCTATGAATGTCTACCCGTTAGCGAAATTTTTGTGTGCCGGGCCTCTCTTGATCAACTTCTGAAACTGATAGATCATTCCAAACCAACACACGACTCGAAATTTTAACCCTCCTTGTGACCATAGATAAATAAAATCTATGGGCGTAGTCTGGTGGGTAACAACAGGCAGTCTGCAGGGTGCAGGGACATTGTGCTGAAATAAACAATGATTTTTACCCTACCAGACTTCGGAAATTCCAAAAAGTAGACATCTCGACTAGGGTGTGTCGAATTTTTTTTTTTTTTTTTTTTCAAAATCCAAATATCCAAATGAACATATTTTTGTATCACAAATCGCAAACGTCGTCTTTTTAAAATTTTCATTTTGAATGTGTAAACAAATTCTCGAAGTGATAAGACAAAATCTGCAATGGTAGTTCCTTTTTTTAAGTTTTTATTTCATCATTTCGACTACCCGACGTCTATATTCATTGCAAAGACGTTGTCTTCTCTTTTTTCGTCACTCAATTCATACTCGAAATATTATCAGATGCAAATTCTCCATAAAGGATTGAATTTTTTTATTTTTTTTTAAACTCGACGCATTCGAATTATTCATGAATTAAAATTCTATTATATATGCATCTGGTAATATTTTGAGTATGAAATGAGAGACGGAAAAGAAATACGGCGACTTTCCAATTAATATAGCCGTCGGGAAGTAACAAAGGGAAATCAAAATTAAACCAAAAGAAGGAACCACAAACGCAGATTTTGGCATTTCTCCTCGAGAATTTTCACTTGCATTCAAAATAACGTTCATAAAAATATTAGGTTTACGATTTGGTATACACTGGAAAAAAATTCAGTTTTTGAATTTTGAAAAAAAAATCGTTTGACTTCATATTCTTATTTAAGATGAAAAGTTGAGCGATGAAAAACATTTTCGTTGTAATCACCTGAGAAATAATGTTACTGGATTTGGCAGGGAGGTATCCCCTCAACACGTAGGCCTATGTATCGATAACATAAAAAAATTGCCAGAGGGGGACCGACCATAGTTCCGGAGTTAAAATATAATATGTTCTAAAAAATCATATGATGTCAAGATAATATTCAAAAAAGTCTATAATTGACCAACTATTTGATGCATTTATCATTGCATAAAATTCCAAATTTCGGATAAAAGTGTTTTTAACATTTTTCTTTTTTTTCCTCGAAACAATCATTTTTGCTTTGAACAAATTATTTTTTCAGGTCAGAATCTTGTTTGGTCCTACTCTGGCTTTTTTTAAACAATTTAAATACATAGGCCCAAAGATTTTGTGATATTCTTAGCCGGAAAAAGTGGCCTTTTTCGGTTAACAAAATAAACTTTATATTTCTCAGCGGAAAAGTAATATTATCGGGTCACAAAATTATTTGAAAAATTTCATTGAACAGTTCACATGAAACTACAACTTTTATGTTGAAACTATTTTTTTCTATAACTCAAGTTTTTCAAGATATATTGACTTCAAAAAAATTCCGGATGAAATATATTGTTTTTGCAAGTAATTTTTTTTTCATTTTCCTAGCTATTTATAACGAACATATTCGAGACCATAATTCAAAGATTTCAAAAATTTCGAAAAAAAGTGTATTTGCAATTAATCTTTTTAAGCTATATTCAATATTGGGCCGCGATATTACTTGCATTATGAAATATTGGTTAATGTATGAAATGAGTACGAATGCTTCCCTTATTATTTTTATTCCAATAAATATAATTGCTTTGAAAAAATTTGAATACTTCTCCGGAGTGTGAGATATATGGACATGTTCACGCGATGGCCTGCGATGATGGAACTCTTATGCATCTATCGATAGAAAGATACTTTGTAATAAATGTCATCGAAGTCCACTTCACTTTGGGCCTAATAAGCTTACAAATATTAATATCCGGCGATTTTATTTTTAATTTTCTGACATGTAATATTACATTTTAAAAAATCACCGTCAACATATTCGTTATCATATAAACATGTATCATAAGTATATGAATTGAATATCATGATATGAACTAAATAGCATATTGTTAGTACCGTTTTATCTTGCACAAACAATAGAATATTTCGTTCGTAGTACATAATATTCATTTAAACGTTAGACTCTTGCGAGTTTATTGTGGGGAACATAATTTTGTTTAATTAACTGAATTGTTTTTTGAGTGTACAGTTTCTGATAATTTCATAGAAAAACATAAAAAATTAGCGAGCATTTTTATAATACATTAGAGAATGTTCTAAAAATTGCATTGCCAAATAAGGTGAAATACTGGATGAAATGTATGTAAAATTTAGGTCATAAATCCGTTCATCGTTTTCTATTGTAGGAGCATTTTAGCCGGTCCCCCTGTACAGTTAGTTGGTCTGAGCCGACAGGTATAGTTGACCGAGATAGACCTTCGAGCTAGCGGGTCACAAGTACTGCTTAGCACCGGGTAATTAAAATTGACTTTTCGCACTTTGCAATAATGGGGTTGACTCATGAAAAGGATCCTTTAGTACCTGAAAGCCTCGAGTCGAGCGGTCTACAACTTAAGTACTGTGTATACCGCACGTATATCTAACGATGTCCCCTTTCGTGACGCCAGACTTTTCCTGCAACTCCTTTTCAATTTTCTCCGCGTTTAAATTTTATTTTATAACCCCTGGATTATATTCTAGGTTTCGAGGAATGAAGTCTCCAGACTACGAAGTGCGCCTGGAAATTCCCTAGGCCCACTTAACCTCTCACCTTTTTGTTTCTTTGTAGAAATCGAGAGCTCACTGCATACCTGTCGGAGACTGTGTGCCTTTCAGACACGAATACAACGAGTAGTAGGAGTACATTTATTGACAGGTCATAGCTTACAGCTGTACTAGGGTGTGCCGAAGAAAGCCATAAAGTTTTATTTTCATTGCTTTCCGCCCAAAATATTGTAGAATACGTCTTACTAATGATACTGTTAAAAGTGGAGTTAATTCTAATACTTAGAGGTCTATCATCGCGGTTGAAGTTTTACCATTTAAATTATACAGGAAAGTGATTTTTACTATTCTTTCTCCCTGCAACCGGAGGAGAAATTTTTTTTCATAAAATCAAAGACTACATCTTATAAATCTTACAATTTTGAACAAAAAATCGCAATGAATCGAATTTCTATCTTCAATATTTCATATTTGACAGGGCCTTGAATTTTTTTATGTTGCCAGGTTTCCGTTTTTTTTTTCAACATTTCTGAGCTAAGCCATTGAATTTAAGACAAAAAGTTAGATGGAAATTCTGTCGTCTGTCTGTCACACTACAAAAAAGTCGTTGGCGAGTTTTTCGTATCGTTGCTATTTACAAAGTTACAGACCAACAAAATACAAACTCGTGGTTTTTGTATTTTCAACTTCTGTTAAGTGAATTACTGATGTTAGTACAAGAAAGTCAATAAGAATATATCAGAACATTGAATTCTCTAAAAAAAATTCTGGGTGAGATTTTATATATTGTTAACGGTTATATGTTACAGACTCATTAATTACACTTATTTTGATGATTTTTTTATGTACATCAATTTTTCATCGGATATGCGCAAAAAACCATCGGGCGGAGGTCAAAATAGCGAATGACCAGAATAGCGGATTTAAAAATAAGAAACGTCTAAATGTCGAATGTCCATAATTATGGGATTCCCTGGGATTTACTGGGATACCGCGATCTATATAGCAGTCCGTACGAGTACAATTCTTTCCATGGGGGTTAGCGTCAGGTACCGACCTAGTTGTTCGTGTGACAAAGAACGAAAGGTAGTTTTGGCTTCAGGTAGTCTAATGACCGCAATATAAAGTGTTTTCCCATTGTGGGTACTTGTAGTAAAAACTATTAGGTCCTCTGCAAGGAGAGAGGAAATTATAACGGTTTTTGAGTATCACGTTCGCGGATCGTTGGTTGGTAAGATTTTTGGAATGGAAAAATCATTGACAAAAAAATGATTGACTGGAAAAATTATTTCTTCCAGTCTACGATATTCGACCACTGTCTCAATTTCAAAGTACTATCGAGATTACATCGAATGCGCAATATTTCTTGTTGATTGTTTTTTATTCAGATAAAGTAAAAATATTTTCTGAGTCAATTGGAGCGCAGATTTAAATTGACTCGACAAAGGCTCCGTTAAGTGAAGGTTAACCCGTTGATATTGTATATCATTATGTATTTTTTAAATAACGGTCATCGAAATTACTTAAAAGATTTTTCGGCTGCTGCTCTGAATTCTCTTTACTCGCACATTAAATCGACTGTATAACATAAACCAGTGGCTTGTCGGATTCTAGTGATAAGTTCTATATCCTTATTATCAATGCTATCGACATCTTTTTTCTTGCCGACAAGAGCAGATTTGTATTTTCACTCTGAATTTCAGCAGTCGACGTAAATCTAATTTAAGAACTAAAATTATAATGACAGTTATGTAAATTTTTCCTCAGAACGAGGTAAAAACTTACACCCATACCATGAATCGTGTGGAGTTTCTTCAGTGGTTCTTAATCCTTCTTATCAACATCCATCATTGCACGATCGCGAATGCACAATTTTTATGAATATTTTTTCAATTTTTATAATTATATTCGTTATATATAACCAGAAAAATTAGAATAGAAAATTTGGAGATACAATCAATTTTCAATAATACCTATGAAAATTTTTCGAAAATTCTGTCAAGTATGAGCAAAGAAAAGTTAGGACCAAAAATTGGAAGAAACTTTTGTCGTCCGTCTGACGCACTCCAAAAAAGTTGCTGGCAAGATTTTCATATCGTTGATATTTACAAAGTTACAGACTAACGAAGTCGTGTATTTTGTATTTCAAAATGTTTTTGAGTGAACTACTGATCTTAGTACAAAAAAGTCAACCGGAATTCCCTAGAACATTTAATTTTGTAGAAAAAATTGTCCGGCTGAAATGGTATGTATCGCTAACGGTTTTAAGTTACAGACTCATTGAATCTTATTTTCATGGTTTTTTACGCATATCCGATAAAAATATTGATATACCTAAAAAAATAATTAAACTAAGATCCAATGGGTCTGTAACTTATACTCGTTAGCAATATATAAAATTTCACTCGGACCATTTTTTTAGAAAATTCGATGTTCCTATATATTCCTTTTGATTTTTTCGTACTAACAACAGTAATTCACTGAATAAAAAATAAAAATACACCACGAATTCGTTGGTCTGTAACTTTGTAAATAGGAACGATACAAAAAACTAGCCAACGACTTTTCTGTAGTGCGTCAGACGAACGACAGAATTTTCTTTCAACTTTTTTCTTAACTTCAATAGCTTAGCTAAGAAATGTAAAAAATAAAAAACGGAAACCTGGCAACAGTCAAAATTTCAAGGCCGTCAGATATGAAATATTGAAGATAAAAATTCCACTCATGGAGAATTTTCGTTTAAAATTGTATGATTTATAAAATGTAGTCTTTAATTTTATGAAAAATTTTTTATTCTCTGGTTGCAGGGAGAGAGAATGGAAAAAAAATCACTTTCCTGTGTTATTTGAATGGGAAAACTTCAATCGCGATGATGGACTTCTAAGAATAAATATTATGAGCTCCACTTTTGACAGGATCTTTAGTAAGACGTATTCTACGATATTTTGGGCGGAGAGCAAAGAAAAAAAATATCGCTCCATTTTGGCACACCCTAGTACAGCTGCAAGCTGTAACCTGTCAATAAAAGTACTCCTACTACTCATCGTATTCGTGTCTGAGAAACACACCATCTTCGTCAGCCACGCATTGAGCTCTCAATTTCTACGAAGAAACAAAAATGTCAGGGGTTCAGACTTCATTCCTCGAAACCCCGAGGACACTGAGAGACAAGCATATCGTTTATTCAACGATTTCACATGGTAAAACGAATTTAGGAAGGCTTGTAATGTTTTATGGTTGAAACGATAATACTATGGTTCAATGAAGGACACTTGCAAGGATATTAGAAACAAACGTTGAAATCACTTTAATAATTGCTCCTATAATTATGTTTGCTATAACCATGAAATATACACGTTCCTCCTGGGAATTATATTAGTGGCTGACCCAATTATAACCATAAAATATAATCGTTCCTCCTGGAAATTTTAGTTTATTGTTAGATTATCGTCAGTCAAACAGTATTATTTTCAAAATTACCAGATTTTCCTTTCAGTGTAATCCGGGGGTTGTAAAATAAAATCCAAACGAGAAGAGAATTGAAAAGGAATCACAGGAAAAGTCTGGCATCACGAAAGGGGACGTCGTTAGATGCACGTGCGGTATACATAGTAGTTAAGTTGTAGACCGCTCGACTCGAGGCTTCCAGGTACTGATCGACCCTTTTCATGAGTCAACCACATTATTGAAAAGTGTGAAAAGTCTATTTTAATTACCCGGTGGAATGCAGTACTTGTGACCCGATAGCTCGAAGCTCTATGACGTTCAACTATACCTGACGGCTCAGGCCAGCTACCAGTACAGGCGCACCGGCTCAAATGCTTCTACAATAGAAAACGATGAACGGAGTAATGACCCAAATATCATATAGGGGAGTGCAGGGCAAAGTGGGCCACCTAAGAAAAAAATGACTTTATCACGGAACTCGAAGTGTATTGTTGCTGCTTTTGACCTATAAACTCGATTGCAATAGTCGATTTTGAGGGTCGGCAAAAAATAAACAAAAAATTATGGGGCAAAGTGGTTCACTTCCCTGAATTAGAAAATGTATGATTCTACCAACTGGATGCTACTAAACGTCACCACCATTGATTATATTTTAATGGAAATCGTGTTGCTGATTAATTTTGATATTCCGAAGAAAAAAATATCTTCGGGAGCAAGATAGAACAGTCACCTGAAATATTTTCTCCGATTATTTGTATGGAAGCATTAGCAATGTACAAGGCATGAACAAAAAATCGCTCTATCGCGATACCCAAAGCGTATCATTACTGCTTTTTACCCGTGAAATCGATTCCAATACTAGATTTCGAAAATCGATGAAAATAAATGTATGCAAGGCAAAGTGGGCCACTTCACCAAATTCGGAAATGTATGATGTAATGTAATCGAGAGACGCGGTAGCGTCGCAACGCCAAGTATTAAAAAGAACAATCATTTTTCAAGTTGATGTAATTTTACGTGCGATTTTTTCAAGTAGGAATGATATTATAGTACCTACTTACAATTTCAGATTGCTTCGGAAATGAAAAATTTTCAAAAGTTAATTTGTAAATGTGAATTTTAAACGTGACGTAAGGTTTGTTACAGTTTATATCTTCTGAAGTTTCTCTTTCGTTTCCTCATTAAATTGAGTTGTCAAAGCGTATTTTAAAAAGAATATGGGGTGGCCCACTTTGCCCTGTTTTCGATTTTTTTATTTTTGGATTTTGTCCATTGGAACACTCAAAATAGATTTAAGAACGTCGTCTATTGGACAATTCGGCTGAATTGAATTGTAATAACGCGTTTTTCATAAAAATTTGGGAGCGACCCACATTGACCCCCCCCCCCCCCCCCCCCCCCCCCAACGTCCAACTTTGCCACACACCGCCCTACATTGCATTCAGTATTTTACTTTATTTAGCATTGTTTGTGCAAGATAAAACGGTACTTACAATATGATATTGAGTTCATATCATGATATCCAATTCATATACTTATGATATATGATAACGAAAATGTCGACGGTGATTTTGTTGAATGTGATATCACATTTTTCAACATCAAAACTATCATCGCAGGATATCAATATTTTAAAGCTTATTAAGCCCAAAGTAAGGTGGACTTCGATGACATTTATTACAAAGTATCTTTCAATCGATAGATGCATAAGAGTTCCTTCATCGCAGGCTATCGCGTGAACATGTCTATATATCTGCGACTCCGGAGAATTATTCAAATTTTTTCAAAGCAATTTTTTAAATTGAATCGAAAATAATAAGAAAAGTATTCGTACTCTTTTCGAACGTTAACCGGTTTAAAAAAATATAAGACATATCGCGGCCAATGTTGAATATAGCTTGAAAAATTGTATTGCAAATACACGATTTTTCTGAATTTTTCAGATCTTTGAATTATGGCATTTAATATGTTCGTTATCAATAGCCAGGAAAATTAAAAAAAAAATTGAAACAACAATATGCTTGCGGCAGAATGAGATATCTGATTCGGGATACATGGAAATTTTTTCACACTCAAAAAAACCTTTAACATGTTCGTTATAAATTTTCTCAATTATAGCAATTGGCAAAAAAAAATATATGGAGAATTGGGGTTGCTACTTAGAAATATAAGAATTGCATAAAAAATCAAAGTCAAAATCCAAGCGACTCATCATTTTTATCATTCGCTATTTCAAATGCATTTTAATAAGATGGAGGTGAAAATAGCGAATGGTCAAAATAGCGCGGGGCTGAAATAGCGAATTTCATAATGATGACCTTTCTAGATTCAGATGTTCCTAATTTCAAAATTCTCTAGTGGAACTATTCACTACTTTAGTCATTGTCTATTTTGACCCCCACCGGTGAATTATTAATTCTGCCAGCAATTGCAAAAAAAGTCGAAGCCATGCATAAAAATCGAGGGCTGAAGAATCAAGGTCGATGGTCTATTGCCGACATCCAATATACATGAAATTATAACTTTTATATATCGAGCATTCCACATCAAATTAGCAGGCCATGACCCTTATCGATTTTGTTTATTTTTAGTATGTTATTGTCGACCAACAGAGGCCTCGCGATTGTTTTTCAGATTTTTTTTTCCCCACCGGTAACATTTTTAAATCCTCGAAAAAAAACCACTTTCAAAAACTCTGATTTGAAAAATCTGAAACAATTGACACTGATTATATGATTTTTTATCTGTTTTTCGTGCGCCATGCTATAATGAGATTTCAATATTTACTATTTTAGTCAACTTAACTTATTTTAAAAAGAAAATGATATGTTAATTTATTTGAATGCATACGAATTTTTTCAGATTTTTTTCTTCATTTGGATTTAATTTTTTTTATCCTAAGAAATGCTCAGAATATAACAAATTTTGGACATGCACTTTGCAAAATTTAAAGTGTAGTAGATGGTTTATACCGAACACATATCCAAAATTCATTGCGTCACGCACATTTGTGAAAACAAAAAAAATCAAAATAAAGGAAAAAAATCTGAAAAATTCGTATGCATTCAAATAATTTAATATATCATTTTCATTGGAAAAATAGTTAGGTTGACCGATTGTTTGTTGAACAATTGTTGTTTTCCACCAATTTGTTATTAACATTGGGATAAATCGGGATATTTTTGGGATTATTTGGGAACGCTGCCAGTATAAATTTAGGATTATTATTATGCGAAATCAATCTTATCAGCACGTTTTATATGCATTTGTTTTACCGATTTTGATCCCATGGGGAAGTGACCGAAATTGTCTGTGAAACTCACTTTTGGCGGGACTGTACGTATCTACATCCTTAATTTTTGCAGCAATAGCTTATGCCGTCAAGTGTATCGAAGCTTTGTCTGTGATGTTTCAGTCTGTCGATGACAGAATAAAACATGAAATAAAAACCCGCCGCAGCCCGGAATCGAACCGGGAACTCTAGGTATCCAGCTCAGTGCGTTACCGATTACGCCACCGTGCACGGAGAGAATTTTATGGCAACTGTCGCTATAAAAACTTGGAAAACTTTTCCATACAATATAGCAAATTGAAAATATTCGACAAATGTAACAATTCTTGCCATACTGTATAGGAGAAACGAGTTTTTTTCCAGTTCCTGTAATTTTTAAAGAAAAATGAGTAACCTAAGTTTGACAAGGTACCAAAATGTATTAATCAACAATTTTTTTTAGAGATCTTCATTTTTTTTAAAGGATGGTAAGTGACTTTAACCTTCAGTCTGTTTTTTTATCAGTCCCCGAAATTTTTAAAGGAAAATGAGTGACCTCAGTTTGGCAAGGTACTTAGATTCATTTATCAACAATTCTTTCTGAAGACCTTCGGTTTTTTAAAGAAACGGAAGTGACTTTAATTTATTCTTCTCCAGGTGTTACAATGTTCGTAGTAAGGTAAGTGAGTACAGTGTGTTCTTTTTCACGGTGTACCTATCTTTGCAGGAAGGTCAGTGACTTGTATATTTTCAGCTTATCAAAAATCCATTGATAACCAATAAACTTTAAATCTGTTTTTCATCAGTCCCCGTAATTTTTTAAGACAAACGAGTGACCTTAGTTTGGCAAGGTACCAAAATTCATTAACCAACAATTCTTCTCAAGGATCTTCGGGATCCCAAAGGATGGTAAGTGACTTTAATTTGAACTTTTTCAGATATTACAATATTCGTAAGAAGGTAAGTGAGTTTTATGCAATCTGCTTTCCGGTATACCTATCTTCGTCGAAAGGTAAGTGACTTTAAGATGTTCAATTTATCGAAAATCTATTGATAACCAATAAACCTTGGATCTGTTTATTTTATAAGTCCCCATTATTTTTCAAGAAAATAATTTTGTAAATAGCAACGATACGAAAAACTCGTCAACGACTTTTTTGTAGCGCGTCAGACGGACGACAGAATTTTCTTTTATTTTTTTCTCTTAACTTCAATGGCTTAGCTCAGAAATGTTGACAAAAAAAAACGGAAACCTGGCAACATTAAAAATTTCAAGACCCTGTCAAATATGAAATATTGAAGATAGAAGTTCGATTCATTGCGATTTTTTCTTCAAAATTGTATTATTTATAAGATGTAGTCTTTGATTTTATGAAAAAGAATTTTTCCTCCGGTTGCAGGGAGAAAGAATGGAAACAATCACTTTCCTGTGTTTCTTAAATGGTAAAACTTCAACCGCGATGATGGACCTCTGAGTATCAAAATTAACTCCATTTTTAGCAGTATCATAAGTAAGATGTATTCTACAATATTTTGGGCGGAAAGCAATGAAAATCGAAATTTATGGCTTTCTTTGGCGCACCCTAGTACAGCTGTAAGCTGTGACCTGTCTATAAATGTACTCCTACGACTCATTGTATTCGTGTCTGAAAGACACACAGTCTCCGTCAGGTATGCATTGAGCTCTCGATTTCTACAAAGAAACAAAAAGGTAAGGGGTTCAGCGGGCCTGGGGAATTTCCCGGCGCACTTCGTAGTCTGGAGACTTTATTCCTCGCAACCTAGAATATAATCCAGGGGTTATAAAATAAAATTTGAACGTGGACAAAATTGAAAAGGATGTTGATTTATTTAGACTCAGAACAATAATTATAAAAATCACCTTGCGACCGAAAGGGGAAAAAAAAAACCGGGCTGAAGGACCTCGGTCGATGGCCCATTGGCTTTTGCACTCCGTGTAACACCAAGCTTATACACTTAGACACAAACAAAAAAAGCATATATATATTTATGGCTATAGCCAATAAAAAAAAACGTTTACTACTACTTGAGAAGCAGTTGCAGGAAAAGTCTGGCGTCACGAAAAGGGACATCGTTAGATATACGTGCAGTATACACAGTACTTAAGTTTTAGACCGCCCGACTCGAGGCTTTCAGGTACTAATGGATCCTTTTCATGAGTCAACCCCTTTATTGCAAAGTGCGAAAAGTCAATTTTAATTACCCGTCGCTAAGCAGTACTTGTGACCCGATAGCTCGAAGGTCTATCTCGGTCAACTATACCTGTCGGCTCAGGCCAACTACCTGTACAGGGGCACTGGCTAAAATGCTCCTACAATATAAAACGATGAACGGATTTGTGACCCAAATTTTATATACATTTCATCCAGTATTTCACCTAATTTGGCAATGCAATTTTTGGAACATTTTTAAATGTATTATAAAAATGCTCGCTATTTTTCAATGTTTTTCTATGAAATTATCAGAAACCTTACACTCAAAAAACAATTCAGTTGATTAAACAAAATTATGTTTCCCACAATAAACTCGCAAGAGTCTAACGTTCGAATAAATTTGATGTACCACAAACGAAATATTTTATTGTTTGTGCAAGATAAAACGGTACTTACAATATGCTATTGAGTTCATATCATGATATTCAATTCATATACTTATGATATATGATTATATGATAACGAATATGTTGACGGTGATTTTTTAAAATGTAATATTACATGTCAGAAAATTAAAAATAAAATCGATTTTTTTTTCAAATTCAAAAACTGAATTTTTTCTCAGTGTATACCAAATCGTAAACCTAATGATTTTATAAACGTTGATTTGAATGCAAAGTAAAATTCTCGAGGAGAAATGCCAAAATCTGCGTTTGTGGTTCCTTTTTTTGTTAAATGTTGATTTCTCTTCGTTACTTCCCGACGGCTATATTAATTGCAAAGTCGCCGTATTTTTTTTCCGTCACTCATTTCATACTCAAAATATTACCAGTTGCTGATTTATCATATATAATAGAATTTAATTTCGTGAATCATTCGAACGCTTCGAGATTAGAAAAAATTAAAAAATTTAATCCTTTATGACGAATTTGCATCCGATAATATTTTGAGTATGGATTGAGTGACGAAAAAAGAGAAGACTACGTCTTTGGAATAAATATAGCGGTCGGGTAGTTAAAATGATAAAATGAAAACTTAAAAAAAGAAACTGCCATTGCAGATTTTGACTTTTCTCTTCGGGAATTTGTTTACACATTCAAAATGCGTTTATCAAAATATTACGTTTGGGATTTGTAATACACTGACAAAAATATGTTTTTTTTTATATTTGGATTTTAAAAGAAAAAAAAATCCACACACTCTAGTCGAGATGTCTACGTTCTGTCATTTGCGAAGTCTGATAGATTTTGTTTATCTATGGTCACAAGAAGGGTTGAAATTTTAAGTCGGGTGTTGTTATGGAATGCTCTATCAGTTTTAGAGGTTGGTCAAGAGAAGCCCAGCCCACTAAAACTTCGCTAACGGGTAAAGATCCATAGGAGGGGATGGTAGCCGGCGAATGGGAGCGCAGGGTACCCCTCCTAGTTGACCGTCGCCCGGTGATGGCGGAGGTCGCTCCAACCCTTATAAGGCCTAGATTTCGAATTATGACTTCATTACGGAATATTCGTATCTACGATAAACGTCGTCTTGTTCGTTTATAAGGTTTGTTCGTTTACTAGTGTTGAAGTTTTCGGTCGAAAATCTACAAGTGATCCTTTGGTGGTGCATTATCGGTTCGAGTGTGGATTAAAGTGTAGTTCTTTGTTCATTAAACATTTTGTAAAGTAACTATTCGAAAAATACCAAAGGCTGAGTGGGATTCGGTAAGCAAACGCCTAAGCAGAAAGAAGGCCATCAGTAGCAGAAGAAGCAGTTGTATCTCTCGGATTCCTAGAGACGAAAGTACTATTTCTTAATATATTTTATTTATTGTTGAATAATTCATTGTTTTAAGACCCCGTTATCTTCAATGACTGAACTCAGTTTCGCAAGTTACCAAAATTCATTAATCAACACGTCTTTTTCAGGATCGTCGGTTATTTTAAGGGATAGTAAGTAACTTTAATTTATTCTTTTTCGGGTATTAAAATGTTCGTACCAAGGTAAGTAAGTTTAATGTGTCCTTTTTCCCGGTGTACCTGTCTTTTTAGGAAGGTAAGTGGATTTAATATACTCAGCTTATCAAAAATCTTCCGATAACCAATAAACCTTGAATCGGTTTATTTAAAAAGAAGTCCCCGTAATTAAAAATAAAAATTAGTGACCTGAGTTTGGCAAGGTACTGAAATTCATTAATTAACAATTTATTTCAAGGATCTTTGGTTTCGCAAAGGATGATGAGTGACTTCAATTTGATCTTTTTCAGGTATTACAATTTTCGTACGAAGGTAAGTGAGTTTAATGCAATCTTCTTTCCGGTATACGTATCTTTGTCGAAAGGTAAGTGACTGTGATATGTTAAATTTATCAAAAATCTATAGATAACCAATAAACCTTGGATCTGTTTTTTCAGTCCCCATATTGTTTGAAGGATAATGAGTTACCTCAGCTTGGCACGGTACTGAAATTCATGAATCAACAATTCTTATGAAGGATTTTCGGATTTTTGAAGGATGATAAGTGACTATAATTTATTCTTTTTTAGGTATTACAATGTTCATAGAAAGGTAAGTGAGTTTAACGTATTCTTTTTTCCGGTATACCTATCTTTGTAGGAACGTGAGTGACTTCAATATGCTCAGGTTATCAAAAATCTAATGATAACCAAGAAACCTTAAGTCTTTTTTTCTAGACCCTTTAATTTCCAATGACTGACCTCAGTTTGGAGAGGTACCGAAATTCATAAATCATCAATCCTTTTTGAGGTTCTTCGGTTCTTTAGAGGAAGGTAAGTGACTATTCCATTCTTTCTCAGGTGTTACAATGTCCGCAGAAAGGTAAGTGAGTTCAATGGAATCTTCTTTCCATTATAACTATCTTTGTCGGAAGGTGAGTGACTATAACATTTTCAGTTTATCAAAAATGTATCGATGACCAATAACCTTAGATCTGTTTTTGTAGTCCCCATATTTTTTTGAGGATGATAAGTGTCCTCAGTTTGGCAAGGTATTTAAAATTCTCTAATCAACAATTCTTTTTAAGGATTATCGATTTTTCAAAGGGCGGTAAGTGACTTCAATTTATCGCTTTTCAGGTATTACAATGTTCGTAAGAAGGTAAGTGAGTTTAATGTATTCTTTTTTTCGGTATACCTATCATTGTAGGGAGGTAAGTGACTTGAATATGCTCAGCTTATCAAAAAACTATTGATAACTAATGAACCTTGAATCTGTTTCTTTTTTTAGTCCCCGTAATTTTTAAAGAAAAATGAGTGACCTGAGTTTGGCAAGGTACTAAAATTTATTAATTAACACTTTTTTTTAGGATCTTCGGTCCTCTAAATTATAGTGAGTGACTTTAATTTATTCGATTTTAGGTATTACAATGTTCATAGGAAGGTAAGTGAGTTTAATGTATTTTTTTTCCGGTATACCTATCTTTGTAGGAAGGTAAGTGATTTCAATATGCTCAGTTTATCAAAAATCTTCGGATAATCATTAGACCTTGAATATGTTTATTCATTGGTCCCCGTAATTCTCGAAGGAAATCCAGTGACCTCAGTTTGGCAAGGTACCAAAATACTTTAATCAACAATTCTTTTTAAGGATTATCGGTTTTTCAAAGGGCGGTAAGTGACTTCAATTTATCGCTTTTCAGGTATTACAATGTTCGTAAGAAGGTAAGTGAGTTTAATGTATTCTTTTTTCCTGTATACCTATCATTGTAGGGAGGTAAGTGCCTTGAATATGCTCATCTTATAAAAAATCTATTGATAACTTATAAACCTTGAATTTTTTTCTCGTATCAGTCCCCGTAAATTTTGAAGGAAAATGAGTGACCTAAGTTTGGCAAGGTATCGAAATTCATTAATCAATCATTCTTTTTAAGGATCTTCGGTTTTTTTAGAGGATGGTAAGTGATATTAATATGCTCAGTTTATCAAAAATCTTCTGATAATCAATAAACCTTGAATCTCTTTTCTTTTATTAGTCTCCGTAGCTTTCAAAGGAAAATAAGTGACCTCCGTTTTGCCAGGTACAAAAATTCATTTATCAACAATTCTTTTTGAGGATATTTTGTTTTTAAAAGCATCGTTAGTGACTTTTATTTATTTCATTCCAAAGTACGTTAGAAGGTGAGTGAGTTGACTGTTTTTTTTTTCCGGTATAACTATCTTTGTTGGAAGGTTAGTGACTCCGATGTTCATTTTATCAATAGCCTATTGTTATCCAATAAACCTTGAATCAGATTTTCTTAGTTCCCGTAATTTTTAAAGAAGCATGAGTGACCTCAGTTTCGCGAGGTACGAAAATTCATTAATCAACGTCTTTATAAGGATCTCCAGTTCTTACAACTATGGTAAGTGGCTTTATTCTAATCTTTTTGAGGTATTACAATGTTCGTAAGAAGGTAAGTGAGTCTAATGCAATCTTCTTCCCGGTATACCTATCTTCGTAGGAAGGTAAGTGACTTTAATATGTTCAGTTTTTTAAAAATCTATTGATAACTAATAAAGCTTAAATCTGGTCTTTCTAGACCCCGTAATTTTAAATGAGTTACCCCAGTTTGGCAAGTCACGAAAATTTATCAATCGAGAATTGTTTTAAAGGATCTTCCGTTTTGTAAAGGCAAGTAAGTGACTTCAATTAATTCTTTTTCAGGTATTACAATGTTTATAATAAGGTAAGTGAGTGTAATGCTTTTTTTTCCTCTATACCTATCTTTGTACGAAGGTAAGTAACTTAAATATGTTTAGTTTATCAATAATATATCGATCACTAATGATCCTCAATTCAGTTGTTTTTAGTCTCCGTAATTTTTAAAGGAACATGAGTGACCTGAGTTTGGCAAGGTACTCAAAATCATTAATTGAAAGTTCTTTCTACGGATCTTCGGTTTTTGGAAGTATGGTAAGTGACTCATTTCTTTCTTTTTCAGGAATTACAATTTTCGTAGGAAGGTAAGTGAGTTTCATGCAATCTTCTTTTCGGTATACCTATCGCTGTCGAAAGGTAAGTGACTTTAATATGTTCAATTTATCAAAAATCTATTGATAACCAATAAACCTTGGATCTGTTTTTTTAGTCCCCATATCGTTTGAAGGATAATAAGTTACCTCAGCTTTGCACGGCACTGAAATTCATTAATCAACAATTCTTATGAAAGATATTCGGATTTTCGAAGGATGCTAAGTGACTATAATTTTTTTTTTCAAGTATTACAATGTTCTTAGAAAGGTAAGAGAGTTAAACGTATTGTTTGTCCCGGTATGGTTATCTTTGTATGAACGTGAGTGACTTCAATATGCTCAGGTTATCAAAAATCTTCTGGTAATCTTTAGACCTTGAATATGTTCTTTCATTGGTCCCCGTAATTCTCGAAGGAAATAAAGTGACCTCAGTTTTGCGAGGTACTAAAATTTATTAATCAATCATTCTTTTCCAGGAGCTTCGGTTTTTTAAAGGGTGGTAAGTGATTTTAATTGATTCGGTTCAAGGTATTACAATATTCGTAGAGAGGTTAGTGAGTTTTATGTATTTTCATTTCCGGTATACCTATCTTTGTAGAAAGGTAAGTAACTTCAATATGCTCAGCTTTTCAAAAATCTTCTGATAACCAATAAAACTTCAATCTGTTTTTTCTAGTCCCCTTCATTTTTAAAGGAAAATAAGTAACCTCAGTTTAGCAAGGTACTCAAGTTCATTACTAATTTATTGTAAGTACGTTTAATTTTTTTTTTTAGGTATTACAATGTTCGTAGGAAAGTGAGTGAGTTGAATGTACTTTTTTTTCCTGGTATACCTATCTTTGTAGGAGGGTAAGTGATTGAAAATGCTCAGCTTATCGAAGATTTATTGATAACCTATGAACCTTAAATCTCTTTTCTTCCAGTCCCCGTAAATTTTAAAGGATATTAAGTTACTTTAGTTTGGCAAGGTAGTAAAATTCATTAATCAACAATTCATTTTTCACATACTAGAACGTTCATAGGAAGGTAAGTGAGTTTCATGCAATCTTCTTTTCGGTATACTTATCGCTGTCGAAAGGTAAGTGACTTGAATATGTTCAATTTATCAAAAATCTATTGATAACCAATAAACCTTGGATCTGTTTTCTTAGTCCCCATATCGTTTGAAGGATAATAAGTTACCTCAGCTTGGCACGGCATTGAAATTCATTAATCAACAATTCTCATGAAAGATATTCGGATTTTTGAAGGATGGTAAGTGACTATAATTTTTTTTAAGTATTACAATGTTCATAGGAAGGTCAGTGAGTTTGACGTATTCTCTTTTCCGGTATGGTTATCTTTGTATGAACGTGAGTGACTTCAATATGCTCAGGTTATCAAAAATCTTCTGATAATCATTAGACCTTAAATATGTTCTTTCATTGGTCCCCGTAATTCTCGAAGGAAATCAAGTGACCTCAGTTTTGCAGGGTACTAAAATTTATTAATCAATCATTCTTTTCAAGGAGCTTCAGTTTTTTAAAGGGCGATAAGTGATTTTAATTGATTCTGTTTAAGGTATTACAATATTCGTAGGGAAGTAAGTGAGTTTTATGTATTTTTATTTCCGGTATACCTATCTTTGTAGAAAGGTGAGTGACTTTGCTATGCTCAGCTTTTGAAAAATTTTCTGATTACCAATAAAACTTCAATCTGTTTTTTTTAGTCCCCTTTATTTTTGAAGGAATATAAGTAACCTCAGTTTAGCAAGGTACTCAAATTCATTTATCAATAATTTATTGTAAGTACCTTTGGTTTTTTTTAGTAACGTTAGTGACTTTAATTTTTTTTTTTTAGGTATTACAATGTTCGTAGGAAGGTAAGTGAGTTGAATGTACCTTTTTTTCTGGTATACCTATCTTTGTAGGAGGGTAAGTGATTGAATATGCTCAGCTTATCGAAGATTGATTGATAACCTATAAACCTCAAATATTTTTTTTTCCAGTCCCCGTAATTTTCAAAGGATATTAAGTTACTGTAGTTTCGCAAGGTAGTAAAATTCATTAATCAACAATTCATTTTTTACATACTAGAATGTTCGTAGGAAGGTAAGTGAGTTTGATATATTATTTTTTTCGGTATACCCATCTTTGTAGGAAGGTAAGTGATTTTAATGTGCTCAGTTTATCAAAAATCTTCTGATAATCATTAGACCGTGAATATGTTTATTCATTGGTCCCCGTAGATCTCGAAGAAAATCTAGTGACCTCAGTTTTGCAAGGTACTAAAATTTATTAATCAATCATTCTTTTTAAGGAGCTTCGGTTTTTAAAAGGGTGGTCAGTGATTTTAATTGATTCTTTTTAAGGTATTACAATATTCGTAGGAAGGTAAGTAAGTTTCATGTATTCTTATTTCCGGTATACCTATCTTTGTAGAAAGGTAAGTGGCTTTCATATGCTCAGCTTTTCAAAAATTTTCTGATAACCAATAAAACTTCAATCGGTTTTTTCTAGTCCCCTTAATTTTTGAAGGAAAATACGTGACCTTAGTTTTGC